>CM052718.1:53487179-53586065 GCA_028551405.1 Uromys caudimaculatus | reverse complement strand
TTAAAAACAATGACTTAATGAAATTTGCAGGCAAATGGATGGAACTTGAAAATATCATCCTGAGCGAGGTAACTCAGTCACAAAAGAAGGAACATGGTATGTACTCACTGATAAGCAGATATTAGCCCAAAAGTTCAGAATGCCCAAGTTTCACTTAACAGTAACCACTGGGCTGAGAGTGAGGTCCCAGATGGAGGAGCCGGAGGAAGGTCTGAAGGAGCTGAGGGAATTTGCAGCCCCATGGAGGGAGCAAGAGAGTCAATGGGCCTGACCCCCCCCCCCCCGGTCCTCCTGGAGTTTGGACCACCAACCAAACAATACACATTGATGGACTTATGGTTTGGACCACGTATGTGGCAGAGGATGACCTTGATGGCCATCAGGGAGAGAGGAAAGGCCCTTGGGCCTGAGGATGGTAGAGGCCCCAGTAAAAGGGAATGTCAAGGCAGGAATATGGGGATGGGTGGACGGGGGGTGGGTGGGAGGTGGAATTCCCTCCTAGAGGCAGGTTGGGGAGGGGACAGTGGGTATCCAAAGAGGAGACCCAGAAAAGGGGAAACATTGGAAATGTACATAAAGTACCAAAAATAAAAAAAGGAAAAAAAAAAAAAAAAAAAAAGAATGAGATGAGAGGCTGGGAACCTTTTTATGTGTTCTTAGTTTGGGATGATTGAAGGCTGTGCCTAGGAACTTTGATGCACCTGTAGTTCTAGATTAAGCATGTCTTTTGTGTTCCCTACTTCTAAAGTCCTAGGAAAAGCCCTCAGCCAAGGTTCAGAGGGCCTAGGTGAAGAGGGTATTTACTTATTGTGACTTTTCCTGTATATTAAGTGAAAGGGAAAACTAAGCAGATTTGCACCAGGATGTCCAAAACTTCTCCTGTGGAGGAATTTGCACTGAGTGCAGAAGTGCTCAGCTCAGCATCATCAGCATCAGCATCAGCATCATTCTGTAAATGCCATGCACATGTATAAATGATGAGAAATGTCCTTGTTTACTTTGTATTGATGTGATAAAACACTCTGACCAAAAGCAACTTAGAAGAGAACAAGATTTATTTATCCCAAATCATATTATTGAAAGAAGTCAGAGCAGGAACCCAGAAAGCAATTGAAAACAGAACTATGGAACCAAATATCTTGCTGGTTCACTCATAGACCCACTCACAGCTTTCTAGTGTAGCCCAGGACCAATTGCCTAGGGAATGGTGCTACTTAGAGTGGACTGGACACTTTCTACATCAACTAACAAGCAAGACAATCCTGTACAGACATGCCCACAGGTCAATCTGACTAGGCAATCCCTTGTTTGAGATTCCTTCAACAGATGACTCTAGCCTGTGTCATGCTGGTAATTAAAGGTATCTATAATAAGCAGTACATCTTTGGATAGAAATGTTAACTGTACTGTAGTTACACGTGTGCTTTCTTTATACAGTTACTGTTACTTGCTGGGTGAACTTGGTTATTTAGTTTCCTAGTAGTATATTAAAGCCTGTGTCAAATATACTGGGGTCAAGTTTAGAGGAGCTTGTTAAAAAGTTAAATCATCCAAGCCCAATGCAATTCTTATTTCTGGTCATAAAATAAACCTGTATTGCCCTTTAAATTTCATATGCATGAAGGCAAACTTAAAAACACTTCCTACTGAAGTATTCCACTGAAATTCTCCCCTTTTCATTCCAAAATTAAACCTTTTCCTTCAGATTCAGGGCTTCACATTTCTTAACATTTAATTGACCCAATTTGTGAGTTCAATTTTTAATGGGCAAGTTTATATCAGGGTGTGCTGAGAAGAGGTTTTGAAAATCAGGAAGAACATGTTTCTGTTAATGATCTAGGTGCTCTCAGAAGCCACACAATCTACACCAATCTGCTGTGACAGATTTCATAATCCTGGAGTGAAACATGATAACAGTACAATGGCCACCGATTGGATAGGTGTGTATTGCCTAGAAAGAATCTTGTCAGGTATGTGTCTTTCATATTTGTGGTAGATATTATTCAGTGCTCAGATTAAAAAACAGACTCAATGAGTTAAAATAACATGCTCAAGATAACTTGCAAAAACTGGCAATTTGTGAGATGGGGAGTCTGACACCCATGGTTGGTTTTGAATCATTTTTTTTCTATATTGCTATCAGTTTGGATAGTGTATGCTCAGATAGCTATAGAACTGGAATTTGTGTTGACACCTTGCTGCCCTGTTTGTGGTGTTGGGAAATCACTCAACCTCTTTTCCTCTCTACGCTTTTTACCGAATAGATTTTCTATAAAATTAGAATAATCATCAATATCCTATTATGTTGTTTTGAGAACTCTATAAAATGATTTTAGTACTTTATAGCTCAGCGTTATTTAGATACAATCATTTAAAGAATAAAACGTTTAAGACAGGAATTTAGATGAATAAAAATACTAAAAATGGCAGTTCAATACTTCAATTTTTAAATCAATTAATACTTATATATCTTAGTTTGTAAAGTGAGACTGTTTCCCCTTTTTCATACTGTTATACTTTGTGACCATGTATTAAATCTCTGCTATGTATTATACATGATTTATATGTAAGGAATAAAAAGATAAAAGTAACATCATGTCTCTAGTCACGTTGTTAAAAATCCTAGAATGATGATCTCTAACTCAGAAATAGAGACAGAAAAATCATGATGATTAAGACTTCTTCTGTTAGTCTCTCTCTCTCTCTCTCTCTCTCTCTCTCTCTCTCTCTCTCACTCACTCTCTCTCTCACTGTCTCTGTCTCTCACTGTCTCTGTCTCTTTCTCTTTCTCTCTCCTTTTACAGAAGAAAAAATAATAGCTGATAACTAACTCATACTTTTATTCACCATCTACCCAATGTTTAACAAAGGTACAGTGTAAATGTTTTAAGTTAGTTTTGACTTATGTCCAGACTGTCATAGGATGTGTGCTTATTTACAGAGAAGCATCTCTAGTATATAGGAGGCTTAGCTGCTCAAGAATGCACTTATATGCTGGGAATCTCCTACAACAAACATTTATATGACCAAAAGTATCCCTGTATCCACATTTTTTAAAACTCCACATTTATAACTTTATGCTTATCTGAATGCCTTGGGACCTATCATTGCATTCTTTACACATAATTTGGCCTCAATAGTCTGTTATTTCCTAGTGACAGAAGACACAACCTTTTATATGTATGTAGTTCATCTGCAAAGAGCTGGAGACAGAAACACTGCCCAGTGAACTTTAATGTTCCACATTGAAACAAATTTCAGAGATTTAACTTTCATTGTTTCTTTGTTTGTTTGTCTCTTTCTTTCTTTCTTTCTTTCTTTCTTTCTTTCTTTCTTTCTTTCTTTCTTTCTTTCTTTCTTTCTTTCTTCCTTCCTTCCTTCCTTCCTTCCTTCCTTCCTTCCTTCCTCTCCCTCTCTCTCTCTCTCTCTCTCTCTCTCTCTCTCTCTCTCTCTCTCTTTACTCTCATACATGCTGACTGATTTTCCCTTCCTCCAAGTTTGATTTTCTTTGGCTCATTTTATAAGGTCTATTGCTTTTATTTTAAATACTGTGTGTGTCTAAACATCAGGCAGGTAGAAAAGTACTAGAATAAGGATTGCAACCTTTGCCTGTTAAAGGACTAAAATGTGAATGGTCAATGTGGACCTCTCACACCTTTCCTCATGTCTTGAGGTTTTCCTGCTGTAAGAACTTTTCCAAAACCATACACATCTGTGTTACAGTTTAATCTATTCCTGTCACCACGTCATCACATATGGGAGAGAAGTTCATGTCCTCCCCAACTCTTCTCTGTGTATTATGTACATTTAAGGATTGATGGGGAATCATTTTCTTCAGTTGTGTAGCTACTGCTAAAGGGCTCATGCTTCTATAAATAAATCCCCACCTATGCTCTAATAAACAGCTCTAGATAATTCACCAGGTCATGAGGGGAGAAAAGGCATAAAAGTAGAAAGGGTAGCTCTGAAGAGGATATGGGTCCACAGGAGCAGGAGAGGAACAAAAGAGAGTATCAATGAGAACAAATATGACTAAAAAACCTTACACATGCATGTGAAAATGTCATAATAAACCTTATTATGATATATAATGATATATACTAATAAAAGCATTACAAATTCTATTTATGATATAGGACTCAATTTTAATAGACTATCCCAAGAGTAAGAGTAGCATTTCCTTGAATGAGTTTTAAAGTTCTCATGACTTTGTCTTTTGTCATTTTTGAAAAAAATATGTAAATGTACTTATAAATGCACATGTAGCGTTAAAACTATGTAGATAGTGTCTTCAGTTAAATATTTTAAAGGAAAGATATTCTAGTATATGCATTTCATTTTTCTACAATATCTGTCTACTCAATATGCATTTAACAGACACTTAGCTTTGTATTGACTAGATGCTATTTGCAGGTTTTTCTTTTTCATGGTCTCATTGAATATCACAATAAAAATGAAGGTATGCAAACTTTTATCATTCTTTAATATATATGAATTTGTGTGTCTATAACATGATGAATGAAGTTATTCATTGTCCTCTACTTTTATTAGACTTATAATATAAAGACATTTTAAAGGTAGTTTTACTATGTTTTAAAATATAGCCCTCACTTGTATTGTCAGGGAATTGGTTTTAAGACTTCTGTGGATAACAAAATTGGTAGATATTAAAGGCCTTAATCTAAAGTGTTTGCGTAGCACCTAAATGCATCCTCCAAAATGTCTTAAATAATCTCAAATTTACTGGCACACCTAATTCTAAGCCATGTAAATATCTGGCAAGAAAGTCTAAGCATACTTGGTAACATGCAATTTTTTAAAAAATATTTTTGATCTGTGGTTGGTTGAATCCATTGACATAGAATTCACAAATATAGAGAGCCAACTACCTCAGAAAATTAGGGAGATGTTGTAGTAGTTATGGACAGAAAGAGAACCACCCTTCTTTAAACTAACCTGTTTAGTATATTTTTAAACACTCAGATTTTCTGCATAGTTTTCCCACAGAATGTTCTTTCTTGTAATAAAAGCTCTGGAGGGAGAAAGAAGGAAGGTGAGAGGTGAGGAAAGATAAGAATTCGGATATGTGTTTCTCACAGAGCAGCAAATGTTGAGAGCCGTTGACCTAGACCCTAGGAGCTTATCTCGCATACTTGCTAATCATGTGGAAGAGAGAACTAACAGATTCTAAACTGCTAGCAGAGCACACACCACACCATGCGAAAGGGTAACAAGGAATCACGAAAGCAAGGCGCCAAGTCTTGCAATCCCATTGTTGTTTTTCTAAAAGTCTATTCATGCCATGGAGAGCAAATTAAAATATGATGAGGTAAACATTCTATATATTCTGAGATGAGATCACACTTCAACACTAACATATTTCTCTCCAACATTTTCTTTAAAATGTTTCAATTTATTGCTCTCCAGTTCATAAGAGCTTTTACTCTTCCCCTTTTTTACTACTCAAATGTCTTTTGGATCTTTCAAATGTTCTTTTCCAAACAAAACACAAAATTATATATTTCAGATGTGAATTCTTGAGATTAAGAGTAAGATTATAATTTAGGGTTTAGAGATAAGATACTGAAGTAAAAAATTTTGCAGAGTATACTTTATCAAATACATATTATGTAATAGCCCTAGTGTGCTTACATGATTGGCCACTATGCAGAAATAATTCTTGTTGAATTATTTTGTTCTTGAGAAAAATCTATTCATTTTTATGGCTCTCTTCTTAATATGAACCTGGAAGCAAGTTTAATTTTACTATAGCCATGGAGCCTGATATACCTAAAAATGTGTCTTTGTATTTGGAAAACATCAATTACATCCTATCTAAAACAAAAGAATTCTTCAAATATAAGAACAGTATGTAAGAGTTAGGTAGGCCAAGCATGTTTCATATAAACCTTACGTACTCCAAGTCACACAAGAATAATCAATGTATAGCAGGGTTTGTTAATAATGCAGTTAATTAATGACCATAGATATTTAGACTTGATTTTCTGAGAGACAGAATCAATTAAGCAATTCATAATCTCATGTAAGTTCTTTCATTAGCTTCATTGATGACTCAGTTTTAAAACATGACAAATCAGCTATTAGTCTATTGTTTCTATTATACATATTTTATATGTCATTCACATTACTTTATTGATTCATGTTAATCTATATAATGTTATCTTATATATTTTTAAAAAATACTCAAATTTAATTATACTCTGAATCATCCTCTTACAACTTAAAATATGATATAATTTTCTTCTTCATTTCATATGACTTATCATCTTGATGGCTGAAATGTATAGTAAAATCTTAAAGAATAATCTGGCCATTAAATGGGCTGGCTTGGGTATTAATGTTTACCATACAAAGCTCATGTGTAGAAAATTGATTTGTGTTACATAAAATTGAGTCATCAATGTGATGCCAAATCAAATGTGGCATTATCTTCTCATTAGCTTTCATAAGACTTGTCAGCTAAGGGTGACAGCGGTTATAGAGGTGGTCGGGATTAGTGACATGCTGACTGAGAAATCATTAACAATCTGATATGGAAGATGACTATATACAATGTTATCACCCCTCCTTGCTCTTAAGTGAAGACAAGAGGCTATGTCAGTGAGATTCCTATTTGTTTAAATGCATGCTGTAAAAATTCAGTGTTTTTCTGCTGGAATCTCTCTATATATACAACTTGTCCATTAGTCACCTCATATATTTTGTTATCACTTCATACTTTATTTTCTTCCTTTGACCCCAAGAAAAGTCCCAAGTAGTTTGAAAACCCATTAGTATCTCTTGACACTCACACAAAAATCTATAAATGATTTCTTAATGGTTTGTACTAATTAGTATTAAGCAATCTTGGACTGGCTAGAAGTCATTGTATGGAGACTTGAAATATCTTTTAAAGTTTAATTGTTCTTCTCTCTTGTAAATAATAATATTTCTCTTATAAATGTACAGAAGTAATTTAACATTTGACCACCCAATTAAGCCACTAGAATGAATGTAAAAATTCGATCTTCACTCATCATTTGGAATTAGATTTATTGAAAAGAAGAGCCACAAGCTAACCCAGTGTACAGAGAAGGAAGATGAATCGTTCTGACTACTTTTTCTATCCCACACTTCCTTTGAATAAAGCAGCTATAGACAAAAGGTTTAGGATCATTGCTTTGGGGGCAGTTTTCAGTTCCAATGGGTACTTATGTTCATTAAAAATAATCCATAGTAATATGGGATATTATACAGTAGAAACATAGGATTCAGAATAATAAAGGTGGGGTTTGTAACTGAATTCTATAATGTTCTGATTAAGTGCTTTCAGGAAATCACATGTAAAATAGAAATACATGCTAATAGTGATTTCTGACTTTTATAGAGAACAAATGACACAATAAATTCTCAGTACAGTTTTCCTTACATAGTAAAAACTCACAACACATTATTCATTATTTTTAACCTGTTTCTGTGCCCAAGGAAGCACATTGAGAAAGATTTCTTACACTCAAGGAAAAAACCTTTTTGCATTGTAATAACTAAAAAATATATAAAAATAGTTAAGGACAGATTCTTGCAATGACGGACCAGGGTTTTCACTAAGATCTACAGAATGGAACATGTATAGTTTATTGAGGCTTGCAAGTAGTTATCAGAAGCTAAACAAATAGACTCCTTACAACACCCTAACTTCCTCTCTCTGAATTAGACAGCATCCTCACAAACTCTGTACCTAACATAAGTTGTCAAACACAGTTGGTCAAAGTTTTAACACTTCTGTTTAGAGATTATGCCACTATTTCAAACCAAGTTCTCATCTTTTCTGAGTTTATAGATGAAAATAAAATTTCTATATATTCACACTTACTAAACACAAATAGTTTTGTGAGCAGAAGTACAGGGTGTTCCTACAAAATTGAACCTTTTAACTCTGTAGGTGTCAATTGAGTATCTTATAATTTAATTATTAATAATTTAAATATCTATTCTATATTTGAAGCTGTTATGGATCCCACCACTTAAGAACTTTTTTTGCTAGATAATCTACCATGATTCTGACATGATTTGGAAACTATAGGTCTCTAGATTACTCCTACCTTCTGTCTGACTGAGCTAGAAGTTGGAAGATCCCATGATACTTACCCTCCTTAGTTTCAGCAATTTGCTAGAATTGTTCACAGAAATTAACTAAATATATTTACTAGTTATATCATAAGAGGGTGATAAAGAATATAGATTAATTAGTAGATTAAGAGTTACAAAGGTTCGATCTCCCCTTTGGCTAATGTCATCCCATCATCCCGATTGGGTCCTGGGAACCTCTTGCTTTCCTGGCATCTAGGACATTCTAGTGGCTACCCCTGGTTCCCCATAACCCACTGCTACACACCTTCATTCAATTTCCTGACCCTCTGTACTTCTCCCTCCTCCATCTCCTCCCACACCTGATTCTGCCCCTTTCACCCTCTCCTCTCCCTCCCATGTTCCTCCCTCCCTTTACCTCCCATGATTATTTTGTTCCCACTTCTAAGTAGGACTGAAATATCCATACTTCAGTGTTCCTTCTTCTTGAGCTTCAGATGGTCTGTGAATGATATCGTGGGTATTCTGAGATTTTTGCCTAATATTCACTTATCAGTGAGTACATACCATATGTGTCGTTTTGTGACTGGGTTACCTCATTCAGAATGATGGTTTCTAGTTCCATCCATTGGCCTAAGAATTTCATGAAGTCATTGCTTTTAATAGTTGAGTAGTAGTTCATTGTGTAAATGTACCACATTTTCTGTATCCATTCCTCTGTTGAGGGACAAGCAACATCTGATATCTGAAGGTAGTAGCTTCCTAACAGTCATTATGATCCTAAAAGCATGCTCTAGAGCCAGGCAAAAGGTGGAAAGCTGTGGGCAGAGAACAGCCAGTGAAGAGGCAATCAGTCAGCAGATAGACAACAGCAGGCGGGCAGACAACTATCGGTGAGACAACCCACCAACAAGGGGAGATAGAACCTGTAGAGACCATATCCAGTGGATAGGCATGGCCCCTGGTTGAGGGATGGGGCCACCCACCCATCTCAAAAATATTAACACAGAATTGTTCTTGTCTAAAGGAAATGCAGGGACAAAGATTGGATCAGAGACTGAAGGAGAGGCCATCTAGAGACTGCCCCACCTAGTGCTCCATCCTACCTGCAGACAACAAACCCAGATACTATTGCTGATGCCAAGAAGTGCTTGCTGACAGGAGCCTGGTATAGCTGCCCCCTGAGAGGCTCTGCCAGAGCCTGATCAATACAGGTGTGGATGCTTACAGCCAACCATTGGACTGAGCATGGGGACCCCAATGGAGAAGTTATGGGAAGGACTGAAGGAGCTGAAGGGGTTTGCAACCTCATAGGAAAAACAACAAAAGCAACCAAACAGACCCCCCCCCCCAAGCTCCCAGGGACTAAACCACCAACCGAAGAGTACACATGGAGGGATCCACGGCTCCAGCTGGGTATGTAGCAGAGGATGGCCTTGTCTGGCATGAATTGGAGGCTGGATGCCCCAGAGTAGGGGAATCCTAAGGCAGTGAGGTGGGAATTGGTGGGTGGGTAGGGGCACATGCTCATAGAAGCAGGGGGAAGGGGGAGGAGTTGGAGGTTTGTGGAGGGGAACCTGGGAAGGGCGATACCATTTGAAATGTAAATAAATAAAATAACTAATAAAAAATGAGTAACAAAGGACAAGATCTGTCAAGATTTCAGTTGCAGCCAATTTGTCTCAAAGGGAGTTGTGATATGCCACTCTCAGATTTAAGCAGGTATGTAGGCATATATTTTCTCAACCTACTCTAATAAGTGTTCATCATCCTCTCTAGCCCACCATCCACCAGAAGCAGTGGGAAAGAAAAGTTATTAGGACACAGGGGTAAGTAGACCTGTTTAGAATAGTTCTTTGTGGGCTAGCCCAATCTTCACTGTCAGTATATCAACAGTTCAGTCCTATAGCCAACATCAAATACAAAGCAGCTGCTGCACTCCAGTCCACTTGGCAGTCACCACATATGAACTAGGAAGGGCACAATCCAGAAGAAACTGCAAGGCTTGCCAACCTGCTCCAAGCAGCAATAAGCCACAGGAACCTCAAGAGAAGTTCTTTGGCAAGTTTCTGTATATGGCGTCACCATAAGAAGAGCTAACAACACAGTATAAGGTCAACCAATACATGCATGTAATTAGCAAAGGATAGTGAGGCAGAGCAAAGTAAACTAATGCTCAAGCTTCCACTATCTGTGGGATCATATTTATATTTCTACTGAATATCATGCATTCTTTCACATGTTTGCTATAGCAAAACGCCCTTTCACTTGTGTCTGCTTCTGCAAAACATCCTTTCACCTGTGTGCCCCAGCAAAGCATCATTTCACATAACTGACTTTCAAAAGAAACCAGAAGTTTCTACTTCACAGGTGCATTATGCTTTCTTCTTCCTTCCTTCCTTCCTTCCTTCCTTCCTTCCTTCCTTCCTTCCTTCCTTCCTTCCTTCCTTCCTTCCTTCCTTCCTTCTCTTTCTTTCTTTCTTTCTTTCTTTCTTTCTTTCTTTCTTTCTTTCTTTCTTTCTTTCTCTCTTTCTTGGTGTTGAGGTGGAGATAAGAGCCTTGAACATGCTAGACAAATGCTATACCCACTGAATTATATCACTAAATTTATGGATTCTTATTTCTAAAAAAATATTTAAAAGGCAAGTGGGCTTTTGAAGACATCAACTATTATAATTTACACTAAGTTGATGTTTTCCTCCCACATAGCTTTGGGCACAACAGGCATGGTATGGAGTTCAAATAAGAGCCAAAGGACCAGGAAGTCTGTGAGACTGTGGCTTTTGTATATGACAGGGAAGCTGCATCTATGAAATTTGAATAATATGACTGCCTGAATAAGACTTGAACAATGACAATACCAATTGATATGCTAATGTGGGTGGGGAAATCACATGGGCCTCCATACCTAAATGAAAAGCCATAAGAATTAACAATTGTCCAGAGACTGAGAATTAGTCTTCCCTAGGGATGAGCCATCTACTTTGAAAACCAATACCAAGTGGTCAGCTCTAAAAGCGTATACATACATGTAATAAAAATGGACTCAGCATATACAAAATGAGATCATGAATTTAAGACAGGGTAGGGGGTATGGAAGGAGAAATAATTTAAATATGGTACACATAGATGAAACTTAAAAATAAGTTTAACAGAAAAGAACATGTTCATCTGGAGCTAGCCATAGTGGTTCATGCCTAGCATTCAGAAGATAGTTGTTGGAAGATCAGAAGTCTGAGACCCTGTCTATACAGCCCAAATTTGGAGCTGAGTAGATGGCTAAGATGAAAAAAAAACTGTTTATAATTCAAATACATGGATTCAGACACATATCCCTTGAACCTATATAGAGGCTAGATGTTTGGCACAAAAATCAGAAATCCTAGTACTATGGAAAGATGGGAAGTGGAGACAGGAGACAGGAGACAGGAGAATCTTCCTAAGGTTGTGTTTTAGCTAGCCAGACTGAAGAAAAGATAACCAGTAAGATGGCTCAAACAAGGGTTGTATTCTTCCCCTGTAGTTTTGATGTATACTGTGGCATATACTTATCATGGCATGCTCACACACATGAACGTGTAACACACACGGGGGGGGGGAGGAAAAACTAGATTAATGTAGAAGAGCATGCTCTTTGAGTTTGTGTGGGTGGAATTTGGGATGGTTTCTTCCCCTTGTCTCCACTCCACCCCATTCTATTCTAACTCACAACACCGTAAACTGAGAATATACCTAAATAATAATTCCATATTAAGGAGGAGGTTTTTTCAAATAACCCTCAGTCAGCAATTCCCTTATAGCAAAATAAAAAAAAATGTCATGCTTGTGACTGACAAGACATAAAAACTGTGAGCATTGGTGTTTCTGTGATGTATCTGTCATCTCTCTATGAAAAAGTCCTATTTCCTCTCAAAGAATAACTACAATAATCATATCCTTTTAAACGCTGTTTTATGTTCATTCTTTTCTCTAGAAAAAAAATCCCATTTTATTGCTTTCTTTCTAAGTCATGATGGCTCAATTGTGCAAACATTCCCTGTTGAATGGGGAGAGGTATGGCTATCCTTGGAGAAATTTCTCCAGCAAGTGAGTTCCATTCTGGATCTGCTTCTTTCTCAGATCGTGCATGCTGTGTACCCTCCTTTTTTCTCTACCCGCACCTCAACCTGCCTTTTCATTTAGGTCACTTGGTAGCAAATCAGCTAAGAATTAATGAACCGAGAAAATAATCTACTGCATTCTTTCTCAGAATCTATAATGAAGATACCACCTTCGAGTTTCACAGGTAAGGAATCTGTAGCTCTGATTGACAAGTACTCATACTAGTGAAAGAACTGGGGTTGAATCCCAGGTCTGGTTCCTTCTCCTGGGCAGGGCCCCAGTGTGAGCCTCCAAGAGTGTCAATGGCTGCTGTTTTTGTGAGGCTTGTTTGTGTAATACTGTACATATTTTCACATTGCTCCAAGGAATGTCCTCTCTGTTAAGGTTAATAACTCCATGATAATCTGAGACAGCATGAGTCCAGGAGGCGAAAGTGTGGCTAATATCTCAGCAAATTGGTAAATGCTGAAACCTTAGGACAGCCCTTAAGGCTATGGGAAAGAGATCTAAATGCATAAGTTAAATATATATTTAATTTCCCAACTATGCAAAATATAAGGATACAATATAAATTATGAGGGGCTTCATGAATCTAAAGGAACAAAGGCAGTGATATTATGAGTCAGCTTGTAAGAAAGATAAAAAGACAGGCAGATTCCTGAGTTCAAGTTTAGCCTGGGACACAGCAAGGTTAGGCCCAGGTGTGGTAGACATGGTCATTTCAGGGCAGGATCCCATCCAACTAGATTATTCTCTGTGCTTAACAAAGCACAAATCTCTGAATTCTTTTGAAATGTTAAGAAAAAATGAATGCTTGCTGTTTCCTAAGAATCAAAGATAATCCAAAGAGAACCTGGAACAAATAACTGAATTGATATATAAATAAAAAACTGGACTATTTGTCTGCAGGAGATGAGCTAGCAAAAAGCAATAGCAGTTCTTTAGAATTTTTCTCTAGCAGAGCTGAGATCTCTGGAGAGCAAAACAGCTCTTTAAGGGTTTTTTTCTTACCAGGATTTCTGAGTTGGTAGGAAGAACCAATAATTTTTATAGCAGCTTGATTTTAATCAGAAAAGGACAAGCTATCCAGATAGCATTTAGAATTTTTACTGGCAGAGAAAGCTGTCTCAACCAGAGAGTTTCAGAATAGCAAGGAAAAGCTGCCTAGAGTAGAGCAGAACATACATACACACACACACACACACACACACACACACACACACACACACACACACACACGCACACACACACACGCATGCACACACACACACAGAGGGAGTTAGAGAGGAAGGGAGAGAGATAGAGGGAGAGAGGGTGTGTGTGTGTGTGTGTGTGTGTGTGTCTGGAAAGCCATCTCAGCAGAGCCTAGGCTGCCAGCTTGGACCCCTGATTTGACTTCGATTCATTCTTTCAGCAGCTCAGAGATACCCCATTCTCCATGCCAATCATGATCCTTGTCAGTTCCTCAATTTCCACTTTGTTTGGGAGAGTTTCTTGTTTACTACTGTGTATTCCAGGCACTGCCATGTCTGGTTTTATATGGGTGCTGGGAGTCTAAATTCATGTCTTAACTCTTGTCTAGCAAATGCTCACTCCATGCAGACATCTCTCTAGCCCTGACTGGTTTTAATGAGAGTAACTGTGTAGTACAAATAATTGGTCAGGCAGTAGTGGCACACCCTTTAACACCAGCACACAGAAAGTAGAGGCATAATCTCTGAATTTGAGGACAGCTTGGTCTACAGAGTGAGTTCCAGTACAGCCAGGGCTACATAAAGAAATCCTGTCTCAAAGAGAAAAACAAAAACCAAAACAAAACAAAAAGACAGAAGACATGTTTTTCTCTATAGGGAATAAGACTAAAAAGTCAAATGCTAAATGGAAATTTACCAAGTAGAAGGTGACAGAAGTTATTGGCAAGTTGACGCTTCTTACTGACTTTTCATATGACAGTTGAACAAAGAGGAAGTGTGTAAGCACAGAACATAAAGCAGTAACCTGGTGTTCATGGCCATATTAGTTATCAATCTGGTGGAAAAAATAGGAACAGAAAAAAGAATATAAATATAAAGTCACAATAATAAATTATCCTACCTATCCCCATAGCAACAACATGTCATTGGGTGACTGACAACTGATGCTCCAAGCATGAAAATAAGAAACGAAAGGAAAACGTTGACATTCGTAGAAGGTGTTGCTAGGAATCTCTAGTATTAAGTAACTTTCCTTAGAGCAGATACTACTTTGCTTTCCCTAAATAAATCATGTCTTATCCATGACCCTAAGCTCTGTTAATGTCAAATGATACTCTGACGAAAGGAAAACTAACACCAGTGAAAAGAATGTTCAGCACTTTCCAAACCTGGATCTTTGTATATGGTATTCTTCTTGTCTGCATTCTACATTTTAGCAGAATGACTTGTTTTCCAAATGATTATCAATTAAAGACAAAAGAAGCCCCAGTGCCTCATTAGGCATTTGGTAGAAAGAGTTCTCCTCAACTTGACATTGTGTCTGGCTTGCATGTCTCTCAAAGCCTCTACAATCTGAGTCATATCAGTGCATCTATGCAGGCTATATCCACAGAGTCAGGAGTCCCTAGAGGAACTGTGCTGTAGAGTGAAGAGTACAGCATCAGAGTCTGAGCACTGACTGTGATGATCTCCTAGTGGTTGGACTTCATCTGTCCTCACACATGGGTGTGAGAGCCTATTCAGAAGGGTGCCGTCTTGTTCTCACTCACTGTGTGACCGGTTTTCCATAAACATTCATCATTCCTTCGATACCTCTCCAGTTCCATATTACTAAACAGACTGGCCTCTTCATGATTTAAAACACACCATGATCTCCAAACGAAGTTTGTTATGTCCTGTACGCAACTGTCCTCCCTTTGAATACCTCCTGTGCCTTTTTCACAGTAGTCTTTTGTGCTTCTCTCAACATTCTCTCCTCCTTTTTCAATATTAACTCAATATAAACCATGCTTTTTCCTTGAGAGAGTGTCTGTTCTCTGTTCATTTTTCTCTGCTACAGTTTAGACCTACTCTTTCCACACTCGGTACTGTCATAGGAGCCAGTCATATTACTCTGTTATTGCTGCAATCATAGCTATGTTTTGTTTTTTTTTTCAAGACACCTCCCATGGTTTCTCTGCTCTTCAGAAGCCAGAGGAAGCACCTAGAATCTGCGGTATCAGCTGTAAATTCTTTGCTATTTTTGAAAGTGTCACAGAAATCCTCATCAAATTTATCAAACCTCATTTCCTGTTCCTTCCTTAAACATGTCTAGTTGAGACAAGTCCTCATACACTTCACCAAAAGTGGTCTTATTTTTAGTTTTCCTATCTCTCCTTACTTCAAGGTTTATAGAATATTTCAGTTTATCTGGATCCTAGTTAAAACCTAATCTTAGCTCATGACCATTTTTGATGAGGCTCTCTGGTCTCCCTAGTCCAAAAATTTGATTGAGTTTCACAACCTTGAATTTCAGTCATTATCTTTATTAAAATATATTTTATTTAATATTCATATATGTATATAATGTTTTAATCAAATTCACTCCTCCCTTCTATTTGTTAAAAAAAAAGGCATATTGGAGAGGAGGAGGCAGGCACGAAGGAATGCAGGAAACATCAAGAAGTTAAAAGGTTGGGCTAATCACAGTTGGGTGGCTAAAGACTATGGCCTTATAAGCCCAGTGATCTGAGTTTGACCTGTAGAACCCACATAAAAGTGGAAAGAAAGAGAACTAACTCCACAGAATTGTCCTCTGACATTCATATGTGTGCTGAAGCACACACGCATGTAGGTGTGTGTGTGTGCTCATGGATGCATGCACACACACACACACACACACACACACACACACACACACACACACACACACATACACAAAGACAGACACACACACAGCACCATCACCATCACCACCACCAACAGCAACAACAACAATAATCTCAAAAATCAAGGAAAGGATTTCTCAGAGTCTATTCACACCTTCACATTAAGATTTTTGATTTCCAGAAATAGAAGATATGACACCTATGCTGTTCTAAGCCACAAGATGTGTGCTAATATATCTCAGCAGCAATTGTGATATAAATACTAGGCTAAAAATAATTAGTGAAAGCAACGGACTCTGCTACTAGAGGCAAATCCTGTGAGAGTGACAGGAGAGGACCGAATCTGCATGTTGGAAAGGACAGCTGAGATAGAACTTCAATAATAAGCAAAGTTTACAAAATATAGAAGAAATAGTTACGGACAAAGATTTGGTAACCTTTGATGTCAGGAACAGAATCTATTCTATACAGGAAGAGAAAAAGATTAGTGATACACCTTTAACAAAGAAAACCAAGTTATATTCTTGTGAGAAACTTCTGCCAATTAAGGTCAAAGTTTACCATGACAGGATAGCCTCTGGGCTTGGGGCAATATGAGAGACTCCCTTCTTTAGCAGGGATTCTCCCTCTCTGACCTTGTCTGGAGAATTCTAAGGCCCCTAGACATGCCTCTAACTGAGGAATGTCACATTGCCTCAGTTAGATTACAGAACCAATTTCCTTTCTCTTGACAAAACTTGTTTAGTCAGCACCTGAGATTCCTGAAATGCTTCTTCATGCTAATGAGGCATTCCATATACACTAAGCCCCCAGCCAATGGCCATTGCCCATCCTGGATGTTCCCACCCTCACTCCCCCAAAACGTTATAAGGCTTCAATTATTCACCATAAGTACTACAGAACTTCTGAAACTCCTGTTCGAAGTCTCTGCTCCCACTGCCCGCATGGACTGTATTGGCCAATAATCCATGAGAGAGGGGAGGCACACATACTCTGCCCATGGATTTATAAGTGGAAAGCAAACCATAAAGTTATTCATTGAAATGGAATGGCTTGGCACTTCCCATCTGATGGACTCCCTGTGTATTCTTAGTTTTCAGAGATCTCTAATCTCTCTCTTAGCACAAGATATATAGGCTATGGCAACCCATATCCTGAGTTATCCTGAGTTCATACATTTCATGTTTAAGCATGAAAATAGAACTATGGGTAGGGCCAGTGCACATTCTAAAGGTTCAGTGAAAACCTTTATTTTTCTAAAGCCCTTTCAAGCGATTTCAAGGTCCAGTAATACTATGTCAGTTCATAATTGTTTATCAAGAGAGATTTATTCGGTGATCCCATGAAGAACTTTACTTAAAAACTTCTTTGAAGTTTTCTACTTCTTGGAGTTCAAGTTCAATATATTCAAGGTTGTCTGTTAAACTTCACTGAAGAGAATAAACTCTTCACATGAAAAACATATATTTCTATGTATTATTTATACCAACACTCTATCATTATTAATAGATTCTAGAAAAACCCATTTTCTTCATGATAGTTTTCTCTTTATTTGTTTTGCATTTTTCAAAAGGTTCAAAGTCCGTCAACCTATATCTAAGTAATAAATTCTCAGTAATATGATGAAATTTCCAAAGTCTACGATTAAAAGCAATCTCTTTAAAAACAAACACATACAAATAAATACTACTATAATTTTTAACTTCTTATTCTCAGTTACACTGGATAGGAAGTCTGAAATGTTATATGTAGCCTCTTGCTACTCTTCATCACTAACAGTTGTTGGGTACATTATATACCATGTATTGCACAAATATTTTACATATATAGGCATTTGTGATGGTTGTATGACTTTTCTTGGAGAGACATGAACTGTTTGTATTTACCCATGACAGGGCACAGGTGACAAACCAAGGAAATAATTTCACCCAACTCTTGTTTAATGAACTACTGAGTTTGTTGGGTTTACCTACAAGACCGTGGGGAGGGGGGGTAAGGAGCCTATGTGACTCCATGATACCTGGAGCCCAGAAAGCCCAGCTCATAAATGCTGGATGCCTGGAGCTGTACTCACAGCCTTCAAGCAGCTCCATCCACCACAGGATTTCTTCTCTACCAACAGTTGATTACTACTTTTAGAATCTTGAGAGGAATCCTTGAAAATCTGTTTCATGAAGTTCTTGAATCTTCTAAATTTTATTAGCTTCTTGACTCTTATGAGCTCTCTCCACAGAAGGAAAAGTTTCAACCACACAGTGATTCTGAAAACCACTCTGTAATCTGTTAAAATAGGTTCATTGTAATTCCCCTAACTTTTTACACATTCCCCATGTCTTCATGCTTCAAAAGTTTCTTTCAAGGCTGGCTAATGGCTTGACCAGGTGCTTTTTTCTGACCAATGGGATAATAGTGAACTGGATGCAAGCAGAGACTTAAAATAAATCCTTGTATATTGGTGTTCTAGCTCTTGGACCTCCACCAAAGAGAACAGGCTTGGGTTAATATTATGGAAAAACACTGGACACATACAGGGAAAGCCACAATGTCTTCATTCTAGCTTCCCTTTTGGATGACCACAGAAGCCAGAGTGAGTACTAACTGAAATCAGCTCCTTTTAGATTACAAGTGCTGACAAATGAACACTATTGTTTAAAAAGCAAAATTTTAAGGTAGTTGATTATTTACTAATAGTTAATTAGTATCATGAGTTCATGATATTATTCTTATTTTATATAGGAGCTAACTGAATTTGAGAAAGATTGATAATGTTGCTCCAAATCTTGCTTACACTATCAGTCTATAAAACCCATGAACTTACACATATGTGATAAAAGTCATTTGGCAAGCTGAAGTAAATAGTTGAACATATAAATTAATGTGTAAGTTTGACATGTATCACATATATATATATATACATAAATATATATATGTGTATTATATTTTACATAGCTATATTATATATGTTTGTGTGCATGAGCATGCATGTGTGTGTATATGTGCGTGTTTGTATATGTCTCTGTGGTGCATGTTAGATGTTACAAGAATTTATTAAACCATACAATTATTTTAAATGAGTGCATAAATATCCACAAAGCACATATACCTAGCATTAAGTCTGATATTCTGAAAATTTCTAAGCATGGAAAGTGAGCATTAGGAGATTCTTTTATGCTTTTATGCTTTTTAGTATGCTTATGTACCTTGTTATTTAAAGAATCAATACTATCCCCTTGCTCCTTTTGTTATAATGGTCATTACAAAGATTGGAGCCTATGCATTGCCCCATATGTCTATATCTTAAATGAGGAATGAAGAGAAAGGACAACACGTCCAGTTAAGAATCACTTTCGGAATTTTCAAAATATCAGGTTTAATGCCAAATACACAATGAATGCAGGTATTTATGTATTCATTTAAAATAGTTGTATGGTTTAATAAATTATCATAACAAACATTCCTGACAACAGCTAAAATAATAGTACTTTGTCATCTAGCACTGATACTGAGAGGCTTGAGCCAGGTTGACTCCGTGACAAGCTGCAAGATGACTGTTCAGGGCACTAGGACTAAGTTTCTGTTTGCCAGAACTGGATAAATCAGTTCCAGGAAAAAATACAGCCCTCAGGCAGCCAATCAGAAGGTGCCCTGTCATCTGGCCTGAGGCAAGAATAGTTAGTCAGCAAAAATTCTGCAAAGTCCTCCCAAAACCCTAGCCAATTCCAAAGATGTCTGTACTCCAAACACCTGTACTCCAAGAGACAGAGTCACCCAATAGGCACAAAGGTCACATACCCCTTCCTGGGATTTCCCTAATTGGCTCTTAATTGAGCCTTTGAGATCACCTCAAAAGGGCAATTTTGGAGAATGGTAGACTCCTGGATGCTGGATTTCTGCAGAATAAACACTTTTTTGCTTTTGCGCACTTTTTGAGTCTGGAGTGTTATTTTTCAGTGATTCACTGATTTTATTTTTATTCAAAAAGTGTGCTAATATCACACATATAATCAACCTATGTGAAATGTATTTAGAGTTTTTGACTTAAAATAGTGTTGTCATTTGGGCCTAAAAACCCCCAACTGTCTTCAGTTATCCTCGAGGCCAAAGGACACATCTTATTGAACAATGAAATTAATAATTCTGTCTCAAACAAAACGTTTTGATTAGCTTTCAGGGGAGTTACTAACAATGGTTCTTTTCTCAGCCCATACTTAGTCAAGAATGACATAATCATGTTAGCTATTTGTATATCATGTTTTAAAAACCACAAATAAGATATAAAAATGGATTTTCCTTCAGCCTTGTCTTTTTGCCCAGTTGTTTCTCATGATACTTTCCTCTCAAATTATGAAAAAAAAAAATCAGATTCTGATCATTATGTGTGATCACAGAGCTATTGTTTGGGGTTACATTTCTATCTCTCTGAATTCTATACTTCAGCCAGAATGAATTTGAAAACCACATGGCTTAGGGTATAATGAAGAAATTAAAATATTTATCCTTTTGAAGTTGGCAGGTGAGTTGATTGCCTGGAAATCTGAGTAATGTTCAAACCCCAAAGCATTTTTTGATGATTATAATAGTAATACATACTCATTAGAGTGAACTTTGCTGAAAACATGAAACTACAAAGGAAAGAGAAAATCTATAGAATGAATGCCTTCCTTAATAATAGTTCATTTTACTTTACCTTCTTAGCATATGGATTATTTATCACTTTCAGGGACAATACATTGTTGTCACTGTCCAAATTTGCACTGCTAGATAACCATTTTCCAGCTTTGTATTGCTGTTTTTCCCTTTCTCTTATCATTTTAAAAGCAACTTTTATTTGCCTGGTATAATTGTTGTCTTCTGGGCTTACTGCCTCTGTCTGCTAACCTCGGCTAGTCCTGGAAGCTTCTACCCTCCATACAATCTGATCTAGGCCTAGAATATTTTCAGCTTCTCAGACTTACTGTTGAATAAGCTCATCCTTTCTAGTTCTTTCTGGACTTCTCTGGTTCAACCCAGCTGTTTTAGCTCAAACTCCTCTCTCAGCTGACTGATTCAATCTGGCTTCTCTCTTGGCTTCTCCTGAATGGCTCTGCTTGGGCTCAAACTAACTTTGGCAGTATGTTTTAATCTTTCGTTTCCTTCCCACTCTCTGGTTTGTTTTGTCTTCATATGTGTCTAGCTGTTCTCTCTCTGAATCTTGTCTCTATTGTTGTTCTGGTAAAATTGCCTCCTTCCTCCCCCCAACCCCCTCTCTTTTAAGTGTCCTCTCTCTTTTAGGTAGCTTCCTTTCTTCTCTCTCCCTGTGATAATTGTGTATATCCTATTCTGTCAAACCTTTCTTTGATTCAACACTTTGTCATTCAATTAGACATCACTTTCAAACATTGGTTCTTCCTTTTACAAACTAACTTTTCCTTCATTGTTTGGGATTAAAGGTGTGCGCTAAGGGTATTGTTTGCATTCCAGCCAGAGAGATCTACACCACAACTAGAAACAATGCTTTTTTTTTTTCCAGTGAACAACACAATCTCAGGGTTCACAGTGTGATCAAATATCCTGGAACATACCATTTTTTCAGATACCACTTTATTGTTGAGATACCTTGTAAGCAATCAACCACCATGAGAATGTCTGCTATGATAACTTAATGAGAATGGCCTCTGTAGACTCATATATTTAAATGTTTTTCCCCCAGTTGGTGGAACTGTTTGGGAAAGATTAGTAGCTCCTGTTGGAGATGTGTCACTGGGGGTTGGGCTTTGAGGTTTCAAAAGTCCAGCCAGGCCCTGTTTGTTCTATCTCTCTTCGCCTGCTCTCTGTGGATGAGATATGAGCTTTTAACTAATGTTTTAGCATCATGCTCCCAGCCGGGGTGGTCATGAACTAACTCACTGAAACAGCCCCTAACTAATGCTTTTCTTATAAGTTACCTTGGTCATGGTGTCTCTCCACAGCAATAAAACAGTGACTAAGACACCCACAATATGCTTCAGTCCATGTGAATGAAAGTTCCTAGGAATAAATACACTTTACAGAGAACATTCTGATAGGCTGATTAACTGATCAGAATTTCAATGATGTGGAGAGGGTGGAGTGTTGTCTGTCCAGAACCAAATTACTTTAGGCCATCTTTGACCCATTAATAGCCACTTATTGTCTTCTTTTATATGTGAACTAACATCTTTGTGATAATTGGGCTACTCTTTGTAATGTACAAACAGTGTTAATCCCACTGTGAGAGAATAGGAAGACTACCATAATATTTGAGCCAAAGTTCAAAGTGAGCTTTAATTAAATACTGACCATGATGATGGACTCTGACCAGGTCCATTCTGGAGATCCAAATAGAGATGAGTCACAACATTTTGCAGAGGCTTAGAACAGTGAACCCAGAAGACTGTGTTTTGTACCAGGTCCAATCAGGGGCAAGCAAATATTCTGATGTACTTCCTCCCAGCCTACCTCCTGCCTACATTCTATCCGGGGCAAACATACATCCTGACGTGTTTCCTGCCTGAGTACCTCCCACTACCATACAACCAAGCACATCTGATGTAGTTGAGTCAAACAAACTTCTTTAGTGGAGGGAAAACATGTAACTTGTTATCTTATATACATAGCTCACAGCATGTCAGAAAGTATTTGAGGCATTTTTGTTTCATCGGTCTCTTAGGCACAGTAATTAAAACTTAAAACTTAATTTTGGCTCTCACAACAGAAACCTTAGTTTATATCAAGCAAGAAGCTAGTAAGTTTGTCTGTTGGTATATGAGGGCTATGGATGAGATTTCCTCACTTTTCTTTTTCTTCCAATCTGTATAAGAATGTTTTGATTTTCACTTCTTTTGTTGTTACTATACCACTTCATACAATTGTTATCATATTGGAACATGGAATTCAGGGTAAGGAGAATCTGTGTTTATGGGCCAAAGCCACTCATCTTTGGCAGCTACCTCTAGTCTACTTTGAGGTAGAAATTAAGGTTTTAGGTGAACATCCATGATCTTTGAGCTATTTATATCATTCCACAAGGCCTTTGAACTATCCTGATCATTCTTTCAAAGTGTGAAGACCTGTGATCACAAAAGTCTACATGTTCAATCAGGAAGTAAAATAATGTTACTGGACATAGGGTTATAGAGTATATCCCAACTGGCCAGGTTTGTCACTGATCCTTAATATAAAAAAAGTCAAATTAATAACCACAATGAGAAGAGGAGCACTGAGATGCAATATTCCCAAAGTCCATCTTTAGAGTCCAGACATGAGGGTAAGGTTTAAATAGAAGTAAAAATTTACAAAGCAAACAAACAAACAAACAAACAAACAAACAACAAAACACACAAAAATCCCACCAACAAAGAATCAAACAAACAAGCAAAAAACTAACTAACCAGTTTGGCCAAGGTGGCTCCTGCACACCATTGTCTCTGCTCTAAGTCTCTCCAAGGTCATCTGACAAATTTTAAAGACTTCTCTGGCAGACAAGTGACAAGTTTCTCTTTTGGCTGCAAGTTCTTCCTCTGGCTGCCCTTAAGGCTTCAGTCTTTTGTTTTATGTTTTTGGTTTTTTTTCTCTTGGCAAAGCTTTCCGTATGAAGTCGGATTTCTTGAGATCCATCGTTTCAATAGTCTGGTAACTAAAGAGAAAGACAGAAGGCAAAACTGTTACGATAATAGCACCAAACTGTGAATCTATAGGTCAGGCGAATAATCTTTCCTTTTAACCTGTCCTTAAACTCAGGTTAAAAGAGAGACTGACAATGGATTTTCTAAACTTTACTGCATCTCTGTGTCTTTGAGGGAATATGGGAATAATGTTAGTTGGTTATAATGATGATATATAGCTTGTATTATCTTGCCTAGTAAAAGTCACATGAATTTTAGTTAATAAATATAATGAATTGTTGTTGAAAATGGAAAGAATTATGTATCATCTAAATGAATATGATTATTGTATAATTAGAAATCCAAAACATGGAGAACAATCCAAGTATTTAATTACTTGAATTTTAAATGGTCTGATGAATGATTAATATATATATATATTATATATAATATATAATAAATGAATTAATAGCTGAGGATTACATCTTAAAGCCGTTGATAAAGCTGGAGAATTCCAAGTGTCCATTCTGTTTCATCCTGAGTCAGAGACATATAAAACTATATGTGCTCATTTCCCAATAATTGGCCATGTACAACATATCTGTGTAACAATTTAGAATTAATTTAATTTAGCTAATGAAATATGCATTTGAGATAAGAATGCATCCTGTTTATTGAACAAGCTCCAAAAGCCCATAGCAGAAAACCTAAAAATAGGTAGATTTTCAATAAATACTTAGTGAATGAATAAACCTATAAATTTACACACTTGTCCTGGGAAAGAATGCATGATACATCACTTCTTAATTACCCTAAGAATTATTTTGGGCTCAAGTGGCCATAATATCATCAAAAGTTGTTAAATTCATTTTACAAATTATTGTAAATTCCCTACTCTATTCTGAATGATGAACTTTCAAAGCTGGAATGGCAATCTTGAAGACAAAACATTTCTTAATTCTTAATTATTTATTGATATACTCAACAAATATTCATGATTCTTCTCTATTCTCCTGTCCTCATCTCTATGCTTAATATTAAGTAGCCAGAAAATAAAGTGAAAGATATAGTTTCTTTTTATAGAAGTTTTAATTCTACGGTGAAGACAAGAAATTAGTGAATTTGGAGAGTATGTAGAATATTATAGTTTGTGTCCTCAGAGACTCCTGTTTAAAGGGCTAGTTGAGAGCTGAGGGTACTGTGGTGAGAGGATGAAGACATGGGTGCGCCAAGCTCACCAATGAGTAGATGCATGGAGATGCATGTGTGTAGTTGGTGGCATAGCTTTGATAGGTATACTTTGCCTCTGGAATCTTTCTCTCTTTATTTTTGCTTCCTGGCTGTGTGAAACGTGTGACCTCTGACATTTTCCTGACACCATGACATTCTGATTTCTCTCAAGCCTAATGGATGGAATCAGTTGATTTTGGACTAGAAGAACCTTGAAAACAATGAGCTAAAGTAAATCTTTCCTCCTTTAAGGTGATATGTGATATTCAGGCAGCATGATGGAAAGCTAACATATGCGCATTCCATGCGGTTGTAGAGGAATACACCACACTAAGCCTATGGTTCTGAGGCATAGTAGATATCATAGTCATACAGAAAGCTTTTACAGATAGCTAAACCTAACTCAACAGTTTGGATTAAGTAGATCCAGAAAGGGGCCTAAGAACTTGCTTTTTAAACTTTCCAGTGATCCAGGGTCCCACTTTAAGAAACTTTGGTTTTAGGTCAGGTAAGCCATTGATCAGGCCAAGGTATACCTTGTTACCATAATTATAAGGAGGCAGGATAAGTTATTAAAATATTAATTTATGTACCTATATTTCTTCATTCTTGCTTTTTAAGGGAGAGAGTTTGGTCTTTAGCAATTTTTGGCATTGTATTTTGCAAAGCGTAGGGTAAATCTTTGAGCTTAGAGTTTTGTTTTGTAATAAATACTTAATGTTGCATCTTAAACAGCTTGTGCCAGGTGTCCCAGTGGATAGGAGATGGGTTTGAGTTCTAGTAGGAAGAGGAACTTTGGTTAATCTAGAGAAATGTTAAGTCTATAACTAGAAGTCTATGATTAGATGGTTAGTTTGGTCTTGTTAAGGTAGTTTCCTAGGTACAAGCTGATATCTGAAGAGATGCATCAAAAGAGGATGGCCTTGGGCATGAGACCTCTTCGCCATGCTAGTCTTATCCCCAACACATAGGAATTATGGAGCTGAGTAATCAGACTTGCAGGGACCATACAAGCTGGAGAAATTAAATGAAATCGCAGAGATTCTAAATAATAAGTAATAAATGGATGGTATATTCGCCTTCGATAATCTGATAAGTCAATGGGCCTTATCTGATAATCTGATGGGCCACAATAACAGACAGCATTTCTTGCTAGCTGATTGCAAGAGAGAGGCATGAATACTAATTTAAATATTAATTATAATGACTAAATGTTATTCTTTATATAGCTAAGTTGTTGGACTCAGATTTATTCTTGTTTTAGTTAATAAGGAAAAACATAGGAGAAATTTCAAAATGGTAAACTACCAATTCATATACATTTTCTGTGAGTTTTGAGGAATAAGTCTAATAAAAATTTTCAGGGTCTGGTAAGATAACTTAGTAGTCAAAGGCTAATGTTGCTAAGCCTGACAACCTTTCAATTCCTCAAAACCCTTGTGGTAGAGAAAACTAACTTCTATTAGTTGTCCTCAGACCACACCCACACTGTGGCTTACACAGGTATACACACACACACACACACACACACACACACACACACACACACACACACTCATACACATACATGCTCATACACTAAATAAACAAATAAATGTAAAAGAAAAAGAATTTCAGACTTTATATACAGGATGTATTTGTTAGTCTAAGCGTATGGCTCAGTGGTAGGACACTTACTTGTCTAGTGTGTTCCAGGCCTTTGTTTAATTGAAATGACTATTAGAACATTGTCATATCATCTAGGTACATGCATGCTAAATACTCTCTTTAGCATTAGTGACACAATGTTCTAATAAAGAGACAGTGTAATGCTCTGGTTGGTAGAACAGGTTCAGAAACTACCTATTTAGATTAGAGTATGACATAGCATCATGATAGGACCCTGTTCAGATGATTAAACATTTTATACCTAGTTTTGCATTTGAAAGATGAATATAATATTAATTTCTACATCTTAGGGTTGTCCTGAAGATTTAATGAATTATTCCAGGGTCCTAAAGTGCCAAGATTCAACATTAGTAACCACATGAGCATTAGTCAGCTTGTGTGGGTGAATATCACAAGACTGAGTTTCAAACAAGCAAGAATGTGTCCTTTAGGGCATATTCTCCTAGGAAACTAAAAGTGTTTAAGAACCCCCTATAAGCCCAGAATTTGTTAAATTGTGATCTCAGGAGTGACTAACTCAGATTCTGTACACTTATTCACTACCCTATGAGTGACAGTTTTAACACTAAAATTGAATTACTCTCAGGATATTTAGGCATTGGCTAGCTACATTGCTCTTGGGCTTTGGTGCTGTCTATTCATTTTTATCCTTCATGACTCAGGTTATAAAAATAGCTTTATCTGACCTAGGGGAAATCACAGCACACCTCCTTCCTCCACTAAATGTGTGAACCACAGAATATGCCTTGACAAAAACATGGGCGGGGTCCCCTTGCTTATTTCATTATATTAAACACACGCACATTTCATTTAAAGTGGGATTAGAGCTGACTTTCTTGGTTACAGCACACAGAGCACACTTTCTCTAAACAAGCTCTGGTTCGTGTAACTCACCATCTCTCTTTTGATTTTTTAATTCCACTAGCAATTTGGAGTGGTCTGCTTACTCGTGCTGTATCTTTGTTTCAGTATTCAGTACTGAGTCACCTTATTTCAGAAATCTTTGCCTTTGCTTTATGTATTAGAAGCAATCAGACAGCCCCAAAAGGCCTTTCTGGAAACGTCCCAAAATAGCTCAGCTTTTATTTTAGTTTTATTTTGAAAAAATTACAGGCAAGTTGGCTTTGGGTTCCTAATATTTACTGGCCACCTAACTGAACACTCACTGCCTTGAAGATCTGCTGTTAGAGTCTTTGGCTAAGTCTGTAGATACCTTAAATTTCACACAACAAATTTGTCGCATCAAAGCTCCTAAATTGCAACTATTTATTTAAAGGAAAAATTTTCTGTGACTTATATTTAGGATGACTATTTTCTTTTGTTCCCTTTTTATTTTAGCAATGAACTGTAGATCCTAGTCTAGAAAAAACAAATAGGTATAGCATTCGTGATTCATTAAGTAAGAAAACAGTAATTTAGAAGTTTATAGAATATTTGACAATATATTTATTATACAGAGAGAATTTATTATTACATCCCAGAAAACAAGACAACTATGATCCATTTTCTTTTTTAACCTATGTTTTAAAAATACCTGTGGAAGGCAAAATGAGCTCCCTATTCTCCAAAGATACCCAGATCTTAGTCTCCCAGAGCCAGAAGATATCTTACTCCAAACATGTTCTAAATTAAAGATTTTGAATTGAGATCATTTTAGATTTCTCTTCCTCCATTTATTATAATCACAAGGAGATAGGAGAGTTCAGAATCAGAGTTACCAGTTTAGAATCCTCAACCATCTCTCTGACTTCTTTACTTTTCATTAGACTTACGACTTCTAGGACTGTAAGGTAATAAATTTGTGTGGTTTTAAGCCACTAAGTTTGTGGTAATAAATTACAGGAGCAATATGAAACTAATATACTATGCAAGATCATCAAGTTGCCAGAAAACTGGCCAAGTGACCACAGCCACATGTCAAAAGCCAGTGTAGATTAACTATGTTGGCCCAGACCAGCAGAACCAATCAGGCTGTCCACAGAAATCATGTACTATAATAATAAACAGTTCTTTATTATTGGGGGTGATTTTGAGGTTTTTGTTTTTACATATTAGGATGGTTTCTTATACATGAACAGCTACCTGACACAACTCTCCTTAAGTTCAAAATCAAAAACATAAAATAAAACAGAATTCACATTCAGTTACTTAAAAATAAATTTTGGGGCCAGTGACATGGCTTAGCTCAGTTAGAGGTGCCTCACACCAAGCTTGATGACCTCAGATAGAGCTCTGGGACCCACATGGAGAGAACCAGCTCCTTCAAGTTATCCTTTGACTTTAACACATATGCTGTGGTGCATCTATACCACACACACACACAGACACATGCGTGCACATACACACACTAATGTAAGAAAAGAAAAACAGAAGCTCAAGAATTCTTGCAAATTCTTATGTAGACATTTGCATCTGAAATTATAAATGAAGGTTTGATCTATACATTTTTTAATGCAGACTGACTACTGCTACCTGTACAGCAATGACAAAGACACCATCACAGAAATCTAAGTTTGCTTCTGATTCTAATGAGCATACAATTCTATACTTACATGCCTATCTTGAGCATGTGGCTCAAGTTACCACATTTCAGAATCTATATTTTCAAAATAAAAATGCAAATGAGAATACTTAGCTTAGAGGACTTCTTGAAGCTGAGAAGTTTACAAAATTTGTATGTTTACATGACATTCCAAAAGTACTCACTCCTGTAAACTAAGTAGCAAGAAAATTGGAGGAAAGTAGATGGCTGTATGAAAATTTGCAGTAACTCAGCAGTGGAGATATGGTTATCACTGTTTTGCATGGGCCTATGTTGAAAATTTCAGAAGTAAATTCAATTTTGCCTTACACAAGTAATCAGTTGCTCCAAGTCTCCAATTGTGAATTCTCTAACTTTTTATTTTACTTTACCAGGTGGCTTATTGGTGGTTGTGTTTAAACTATTTGCATCAAGGTAGTTTTTAAAAGGCCAAATCCAGGGGCTGGAGAGATGACTCAACACTTAAGAGCATTGGCTGCTTGTCCAGAGGACCCAGGTTCAATTCCCAGCACCCACACGGTATCTCACAATCATCTGTAACTTCATTTCTAGGAATCCAGTGTGGTCTTTGGGCACTAGATGTGATGCACAGACATATATTCATGCAAAAGACTGATACACATAAAAATAAAGTGTCAAATCCAGGGTCCTGGTGAAACATCTCAGTGTGAAGAGCATTTACTGCTCTTGTAGAGGGTCTGTGTTCAGTTCTCAGCTCACAGAACCTTTAACTTCAATTCCAGGGTGTCTAATGCCTTCTTCTGGATTTTTATGGGGCTCCATGCATATAGTACACATACAGACTAGCAGGTAGTCACACATACACATATATAAAAGTAAATGAAGATTTCAACAGGGGCACATCAATTCCCAGCAACAACTGTTTTATAGCTTTTACTTGTCATAAGAGTCACTTTCAAATTCCCAGCATGGTTTGTGTAGATTTTTCAGTACATGGCTTTCTTGCTTCTTAATGCGTTCTTATGCTCTCTCTACTCAGGCTGTACTGAATTGACATTTGTGGTCAGTATGTTAGGCTCTTATCACTTCTGGAATCTTCTTGGATTAGATAATTCTCAGTTTTAGAACTCTTTTCTTGCCTGGTTACTTGCATTACTTCTAACATGAGCATGTCTTAGGGTACTATTGCTGTGAGGAGACACCATGACCAAGGCAACCTAGAAAAATAAAACATTTATTTGGGGATTGCTTACTTATAGTTTCAGAAGCTAAGTCCATGGTTATCATGGAATGGAGGTAGACAGTAAGACAGGCAGACAAGCATGGTACTAAGAGCTTACTTCCTGATCTGCGGGCAGCAGACAAGCATGGTACTAAGAGCTTACTTCCTGATCTGCGGGCAGCAGGCAGAAAGTATAAGACTGTAGCTGGCATGGGTCTTTGAAACCTCAATGGCTACCCATAGTGAAGCCCTCTAAAAATGCCGCAGCTCCTAATCCTTCCCAAATAGTTCCACTAACTGGAACCAAGCATCCAAACATAAGAGCTTATGGGGGTCACTTTCACTAAAGCCACCACAGTGTTTTCTTTAACTTTCTCATCTTCTCTTTCTCATTTTTCACCTTGGAAATTTCATGTAGTAGAATTGTCTTGTCTCAGTCTGATTTCGGAGTTTCTCTTTTCTGGAAAGTGTTCCCATTACAGGAATGATCCCTTAAAGCTACATATACATTTATAAGCATTGTTACTATACAGACATCCTGTCCATTGCCCCAAGGTAGCCATCTAATATAAGGTGGATTTTCCATTTAATTCTGTCAACAATTTGGAGTTGTGGGCAATGCGCTCTAGATCCCAGAGGGAGGTCGATTCAAAGCATGTTGACAATTCTCCAAAGCAGTGGCTTACCATGTAAGGTACTCTCTGGTACCCTTTGATGCACTCCTCTTCCCCCCTAAACTACTCAGATCTGAGTTTTGCTACTGCTAGATTGTTATCTATGTAAATGTAGCTTTTTTCCTTTTTTATTGGTTATTTTATTTATTTACATTTCAAATGTCCTCTTCTTGATTTCCCCACTACAACGCCCCTAGCCCATCGCCCATTCCCCCTGCCTTTATGAGGGTGATTTCCTACCCACCCACTCTGGCCTCACTGTTCTATAATCCGCCTATGCTTGGGCATCCAGCCTCCAGAGGACCAAGGGCTTTCCCTCCCATTGATAAGGCAATTCCTTGCTGCATAAGCAGCTAGAGCCATGGGTCCCTCCATGTGTACTCTTTGGTTGGTGGTTTAGTCACTGGGAGCTATGGGGGGTCCAGTTAGTTGATATTGTTGTTCTTACTACGGGGTTGCAATCCCCTTCAGCTACTTCAGTTTTTCCCATAACTCTTCCATTGGGATCACTGGACTCAGTCTGATGGTTGGTGGTTAGCATCCACATCTGTTTTGGTCAGGCACTGGCACAGTCTCTCAGGGGACAGCTATACCAGGATCCTGTCAGCAAGCACTTCTTGGCATAAGCAATAGTGTCTGGGTTTGGTGTCTGAAGATGGGATAGATCCCTAGGTGGGGCTGCCTCTGAATGGCCTTCCCTTCAGTCTCTGCTCCATTCTTTGTCCCTGCATTTCCTTTAGATAGGAAAAATTTTGTGTTAATATTTTTGAGATGAGTGGGTAGCCCAATCCCTCAACCAGAGACCATGCCTATCCACTGGAAATGATCTCTATAGGTTCTATCTCCCTTTTGTTGGGTATTTCAGACCTGTCTGGTCCTGGGAACCTCTTGCTTCCCTGGCATCTGGGACTTTCTAGTGGTTACCCCTAGTTCCCCATCCCACACTACTACGCATCTCTGTTCAATTTCCTGACCTTCTGTATTTCTCCCAATCACCTCCCACACCTGATCCTACCCCCCTCTTTTCTCCCCCTCACCTCATCCTCCCAGGTCCTTCCCTCCCTCTACCTATTGTGGTCATTTTGTTCTCTCTTCTAAGTAGGACTGAAGCATCCATACTTTGGTCTTCCTTCTTCCTGAGCTTCATATGGTAGCTTAAGAATTCCTTATTACTCATTAGAATCTTGATATTTCAGAAGTGTAATAAGATAGACATTCATTAGTTCTAGCTTTAATTTCTTAAATCCCTTTTTATGTTTTGGAAACTATTACTAGAAAATCTCCTTTGAAACAAGTCAACCTAAGGCAAATCTGCCTACAGAGACTCTCCATGGTCAAGGCCACAGCTTCTTTTGTGCTTTGCTTAGCTAAATCATCTCTTTGGAATGTCATAAGAGGACATTCAATCCTTTGTTAAGAGACTTGACCAACCTCAATTATTTTATCCTGCCTATGTCTGCTGAAAAATTCCAGGGAACAACAGACAGAATCACATGGGATTTTGGCTTGAACCAAATAAAACCAGCGAGGAATGCACAAAATAAAGATAGTTTGTCAGAGTGGTAAACTAAATGTCAGAACTATGGAACATAATCATTTTACTATGGAGTTTGTTCTTATTAAATGTCCTATGTATTGCGTGTTCTATGTGTTATATGAGCTTTTTTGATTAGTGCAAATAAGGATCTTGATGCTATAAATCATAACTTCTGTTACATAATATATAGTTTATTTGAGTTCTACTAATATGGTACACTGATTTCCTGTAACTACCTCTGTTAGATAATTTTTTGTTCAGTTTGGATTCTATAGCTATCAATTCTCTGATACCCTCACTGGAAACATTCATTTCTATTACATTTTCTAATTTTCACAACACTGCAGTAAATTTCTAAGCTTGAAATTTGGAATATTCTTAGAATATAAGGTATTAAACATGGTAGAACTAAGACTTTATTTGTATCCACAAACTAGGATTACTTAGAATTTAGAATATTCAAGACTGGATGGGATCTAGAAGTGCATGATAACCTTTCCATTTCATAATGGCTAACAGATTTATAAACTTTTCTCTCTTGGGTAATAACTTCAAGATTGACAGGAAAATCAAGATCACGAGATGCAAACATCTCTCTCTCCTAGAGCACAAAGTGCACATGGCTGCATCCACCCTTCTTTTCTCTATATGTAAAGTCAGTCAGTGTCTACAAGCTGGATGCCATTTATGGATGAACCTTCCCTCAGATTCTTCCATTTATACATGGTTATTACCTACTAAACATCTCTACTGTATATCCAATAGGTTTCAAGCATTCAACTGTAAAACATAATATTAAGTGAATTAAGTCCGTCTCAGAAATGCATATCACAAGTTTTCTCTCATTTGAGGGCTCTAGGTGTTATAAATGCATGAGGTCACGTGTGCATGAGTGACATGAAAGTAGAAGTGAAACTGGGGCGTAAAGGGGATCAATGAGAGGGGTGAGGAGGGGGAATCATGGGATATGGGGAAGGATATGCTCAAGGCACTTTATACACTTGGATTAAAAATAACTTCCCAGACAAACAAATGAATCCCTCCATACACACACATGTATCTCAGCTTTCCTGACAAGAATTTTCTGAACTATTGTTGAGAACATGAGATAAAAGCTGTTCACAAATGTATGGACTGCAAAGCAGCTGTTTTGTACTGGAGGCTAGGAATGGCTCTAGAGAATTCTGGTTCCTGGTCTCTTGCTATCTCTTACCCTTCTCCAGAAGCTATATGAGGATGTGACCAACACAGATATTTTGAAATTCGAGGCTAGACCAATTGGATGGACCAGCTGATCATCTTTTCCATGACTTAGCCCAGCTTCTTCTGCCATAAATCCATGAATTTTATTCTTGGAATTCATGAGATAAGTATTATGGAGGCCACTGTCTCTGGAGGCTTTGTATGACATGTCTGGAATCCTGAGTCCTGATTAAAGCCAACCGAAGCACCAAGAAAGGCCCATCACTCTGAACGGCATCTAAAAGTTTCCCATCTCACCATCAGATTACCGATAACACTTAGCATCAACTTCATCTATTTTAGGTTCCAATTTTGGCGTCATCCTTGGTAGCCAAGTCAATAACATTTCTGGCTTGCTGGGATTATTTCAGTACTCTTGAGTTATGCCCTCTCTTCTAGTGTGATTCTACAATCTATTTCTAAGACAGTACCTAGATTCACTCTGTCTAAAATATAAATCAGATTATACTCTCTGCTGCATATTTGCATTGTCTTCTCATAAAAGCCAATGTTATTGCCCCTGCCTATAAGCTCTGTGATTGTTGGATTAACACTTCCCCTTTAACCTCTTGAACTGTATTGTCTTTCATCTATCTCCCTGATATGACTTGAACATACTGACCCGGTTTGACCTTAGACCAAACCCAGAAGAGTATTAGTCACATTTGTCTGGCTTGTCCTTTCCTAATTTCCAGCTCAAACATTTTGTTCTCTCTGAGTTTGCCTTATTTCTCTATTCAAAATTGCTTGATATCTTTCTATATCTTTTTTTTTCTCTTTTAGCTTTCGCATTAGTGCTTCCTACCACCTAAAGTTCTGTATAAGCATTTCATTTGCTCATTGTCTGCCTTCTCCCACAAGAATATAACTTTTTAAAGCTGACTTTTTCAGTCACTGTAGGACTAGGTGAATCCTCTCCCACTGAGGCCAGACAAGGTGGCACAGTTATGGGAATTGAATCTACAGGCAGGCCACAAATTCAAGGACAGCCCCCACTGCAATTGTTGGGGGACCTGCATGAAGACCAAGTTGCACATCCGCTACATATGGGCAGGGGCCTAGATCCAGTCCATGCTCAGTCTTTGGTTGGTGATTCAGTGTTTGGGAGCCCCCAAAGGTTCAGGTTAGTTGATTTTGTCGGTACCAGGGGGGTGTGATACCCAGAGGGCCTCCTTCTTCTCAGAGGAAAATGGAGGGGGAAATGGAGGGAGGAACTTGGAGGAGAGGGGGGGCTGATATTGGGAGATAAAGTGAATAAACAAATTAATTTAAAAATCCAGTCTCATCACTCAGAAAAAATTGAGTTTTTCTTTGGTGATCAATGATGGAGTAAATTATTTTAAAGCAAGTGGCATTACAGAGATGAAACAATGAAACTGAACACAGTTCTGAAATTTGTTCTTATGTTTCACTGGTCCCCAGACACTATTCTGCAGAACAGACCCTATTAAGGGTAGGCTGATTCTGTGTCAGCTGGGAGCTGATAGAGGTGGGGAAATGCGCCTGGATCCTACTCTTTGTTTCTCTTCAATGGAATTTTCCCTTTTCTGTCTCTTTTCTCTCTCTTCCCTGGAGATGCAGAGTCACTGAAAGATTAGTTTTCCAGGGAAACCTGGCAAGTGTAATTCCTCCCACTCCCAGTTGTCTGCCTGTCTGCACAGAATCTGCTCTGGTAGACCATGTGGAAAGTTGCTGGAGGAGGCATTGGACTGCCTTTCCCCCACAAATGGAGTGGGTGAGCGCATTTGCTTCATTAGAAGTCTGTTTCTACAGCTCTCCAGCTGCCCTCCTTTGGTCTCCTTTTATGCTACTCTGTTATTTTAGAATTGAAGGGGAGAAAGTAATTAGTCAATTAACAGTCTCCTCACGCGGCAATGGTATTTTCCACAAAGCCATTCTGCACAGGTCCTTAGAAGCTGCTTTTGCTGAGGAGCCTCCAGTCATTTGGGCCCTCACTGCAGCTGGAAGCAGGAGAAAACTGGGTAGCTTTCCACTCGTGTTGCGTGTCCCACTTAGCTCTTTATAGGTGTATTAATCCCTCAATGGGTATCTATCTACAAATTGGTGATGCTTATCCTATATCATTCTCTTTCAAAGCAGAAGAGTCATTGTCCTACACCTATATTCCAGGAACACAAAATCCTCACAGGACAATCCCTATGAGCAGGAGTCATTATATTTTTTTAAATTTATTTTTATTCATTTTACATCCTAATATCAACTGCTCCTCTCTTCCAAGTCCATCCCTCTCGCTAGTTGTCTCGCCACTCCCCCCTCCCCTTCTCCTCTGAGAAGGGGGAACCCCACACTGTATCACCCCTCCTCCATTCCCCCCACCCCCACTCGTACACTGCAGGACGAGGAGCATCCTCTTTCACTGAAGCCAGTCAAGGCAGTCTAGTTAGAGGAACGGGATCCAAGACACACAACAGATTCAGGAACAGTCCCCACTCCAGTTGTTGGGGAATCCTTATGAAGAGCAAGCTGCATATCTGTTACATCTGTGTGGGGCACCTAGGTCCAGCTCATACTCGCTCTTTGGTTGGTGTTTCATACTCAAGAATCCCCCAAGGGTCCAGGTTAGTTGACTCCATTGGTCTTCCTGTGGAGTTATTATTTTGTAGAAACAAAGTGATGACCCTCAAGCAATGACAGCATGATCATTTATTCTTACTACACTTGGAACTGGAGCTGAGATGGTGAACTAATAGACCATACTTTGCCTCACACTGATTTATTGTGCATGCTTTTTCCCACCTTTTCCCTACTCTTTTTTACTGCATCCCTCCTCTGTTTAAAGTTATGGCTCACATCAGTATCTCAAAGATGGAAATGCGGCCACTAGACTCCTTTCTTTGTTCACCTTCCATTACATCATTATATTCCACATTTGTCACATCTCTTTTCTCTGTTTTTTACCATTACTCAGCTTGTTAATTGATGTATAGGGCTGAGCCTAGGCTGTTGGCACTCTCAGACTAGGCTTTTTGGCCCAAAACTCTTAATAGCAACTTTTTTTTTTGGTAGAGTTTTTCTCTGTACCTGATTGTCCTAGAACTTGCTATGTAGTATAGTGTGGCCTCAAAGTTAAAGATCCACCTTCCTTTGCCCCCTGAGTGTTGGGATTAAAGGCATGTGTCAGCATGCCCGGCCTTTTACACTAGTGGAGATTACCATTTCATAAACAGGCTGTTCTGCCTGTGGTTGCTAGTTTCTGATTCCTTTGAGTTGAGTTGCAACCATTCTTAGAATTATTGCATTGTCCTGAAGAGACAAATGTATAGTCCTCTGTGATTATATTTACCACATCCAGTGAAAAGTGAAGCATTCAGCTAGAATTTCTGTGGTTACATATATGTGTGTCCTATTTCAAAGTGTAGAGAAGAAACTACAGAACATGCTCTCATCTAAAAATATAAAAATAAGACTAGTGACACATACAAGGGAAATTCTGACTTATTTCTCAGGAAAATCAAATCTTATATAATATCATATGGGTGTCTACTATTTTAAATTTTCCACACTTTCAATTCAAGTCCCTTCAAGTTCTAGATTTTTTTTTAAAGAAATCATTATAAAAATGGAATTAGGTTCAGAATTCAAAACAAATGAAAATCTTTTTTCTTTGGGGTTTTATGACTATGTAATAGTCATAAAATTCATATTACAGTATTCACTTGAGACTATTTAATGTTACACTGTTTTATAGACAATTCCAATCAGTATACTGATTTACACATAAGGGAAATGTTGAATCATTACCGTTTAGAGGGAGAGTGTTTGGCATAGTTAAAACTGAATCTGTAAGATCTAGCCAGCTTCATTTTATAAAGATTTACTAACTACCAAGCATGAAGCATGGTGCTAAATATGGAGCCATCCAAAAGATAATCAGTATCAGTGTCCATGTCTCTTCCACTTAAGTTGGGAAGAAAGACATGAATTCAGTAGATTAACTATGTGCTTCTCTTCTGAGGCTTGGGGGTAGCTTGCTCAGGTATTGGCCAAATGGAATAGAACTATATTTGAGTTTCAGAATACTGACATTTTGGCTGGCAAATGCTCTGAAGCATGCAGCAAGGGTTCAAATTACATAGTAAATAAAATCCCAACTATAACACAAAATGTCTTTGGAGAATTCCAAGTTCTATTATTTTGAGATGTGGACTTTATACACCATAAATTAAAATTCCAGGGACCAACAGCCTGGTAGTCACTAAGACCAGGTGTAGAATGAGAACAAGATGAAATAAAATAAGAAGATTCATAGCCATTGCAGCAAGAGCAGGTTGGCCAGCTGGCAACTTATTTTGAAAGCATTCTAAGTGAAATGTCTGAGTTAGAGGGACACTCGCAAGCACCAGATCATCAGAGTACCAATATGCTTTGTGAAGACTCTTGAAAAGTCTCTTGGCTTCCATTTGCACTTGAATGTTGGTAATCTCCAAGGAAAAGTCTCTTGGTAAACTCGATTCTAGAACTCTGACATCTCCTTGGCTAAGCTAGCAACTAGACTAGATAATTTTCAATCCTCTACCATTAATATAACTATGTTATCCAGATTTCCATTCTTTAACTAGTTATATTTTGTTCGTTTATTTTTACTTTTTGGTTTTGCTTTGTTTTAATTTTGCGGCAAGTTTCATATAGTACAAGATCATCCTGGACTTGCCCTGTAGCTGAAGTTAGTCTTGATCTACTACCTCCTGGTTTTCTCCTCATGTGCTGGCATTACAGGTATGCACCCCCACACCTTGTGAGAAAATCAATTCGAACAGAGAAAATGTTCACACATCTTAGATTAACCCTGCCTCCATTAGTTCTAGTCCAGTTATGTCCATCTAGTAAGACTGATGAGAGAAAGAAAGAGGGGAGGTTGTTTATCTTCATTTGCAGCTTTGGGAGGAAACAGCTCCGGCAGGAAACAAGTAGCAGAGAAAACCCAGCTTACCTCACAAGGTAGAAAGAAAATGGGATGAGGAAGAAGGACCCATAGCTTTATAATCTTCTTCAAAGATGTATCTACAGTGACCAAAGAACTTCTACCCTATTAAAAATTATACCACCTCCACAGCACCACCATAAGGACAAGTCCTTGAACTCAGGGATATTTAGGGAACAATTAACATCCAATCTTTAGCTACCATCAGTCAAGAAAGAACTCATACTCTCTGAAAAACATGTCCTTACCTGACTCAGCAAATCCCCAGCAAGGTAGGATTTACTGGGACTGCTGGTAAGATCAACAGTAGCCTCAGTGGTTCCTATTTCACCTTTCAAGAGGCATCTCTGTTGTGTTTTATAAAAGGATAAGGAGAGATGAAATACGTTTGGTGGGTGTGTAGTCTGGGGTGAAGGGCGTGCCTCCACAGGCCCATGCTGAGGTATCCCTTCCCTCTGAGGGACCAGCCACATAACAGTATAGTGTAGAATAGAGTTTATTCAGGGCATGGGGAGGGGAGTTGAGAGGGTAATAGAGACAGAGAAAGGCAGAGAGAGAGAGAGAGAGAGGGAGAGAGAGAGAGAGAGAGAGAGAGAGAGAGAGAGAGAGAGAGAGAGAGAGAGAGAATAGAGGAGTAGAAGAGTACAGGCCAGCCATGAGCACATGGAGACAGAGGGGTGTAAGGGAATGGAGATAGAGGGGAAAAGGGTGAGAGGACAGAGGTAGAATAAGAGAGAGAGGAGGGAGCAAACCACTGCTTTTATAGTGAGTCAGGCACACCTGGCTGTTGCCAGGTAACTGTGGGGCGGAGCTTAGACAAAATGTTAACAATCACAAATTACATGACTTCCCTAAAATGGATTATAATCAGCCAGTGAGTAGAATTACAGCACAGAGGCCTGGTCACTGTTGCCTTGCTCAGGGCAACTCTTACAGGCTCTCTACAGTGCTTATGAAGTTGCCCAAGGTTTTGTTGGATTAACCTTGCAGTTTGTATTCTTCTGCATGACTCTGATTTCACAACCTTCCTTCCACTGAATATCTCTCTAATTAACATCCAACTGCCAAATTTCTGTTTTAGTATCTACTTCCAGACAATGCAGTTAACAACCTACCAGTTATTAGTTGTGTTTCAAGCCAGAAATCCACATGCCATATCTCCCTTACCCTTCCATCCACCTGTTATTAAAAACCTGACAATTCTTTCTCCTATTTATTTCTCTGGGTTTCCAGTCGCTTCCTATATTGTTCTCATCTTGCTTCCAATGTTCTAGTTTAGTTTGCACATCTGTGGCAATCCTGTCCTAGTAAACTTGACAGTTACAACAATTTCATTCATCCAGAAGATCCAGAGAAGCCACTGTTCTCATCCTCACTGAACTGCAACCTTACAATTCTTGCTCCTCTAACTGTCTACTCCAGCAAGAGACACTGCTACAGATTGCTGCTTATTGCTTAGAATTTTAATTTTATTCAACAGACATTTAGAAGCCAAATCTTACTCAACCTGGTATACCAATTCAAAACTAAACTTAGAATTCAGCATTAGATCAGAAAGCTCATGAAGTCTGACATTAAGAGAAACTCTGTAGATGTTTGGATATTTAATAAATAAGTACTGCTGAGGAAGTTAAGATGTAAACAATGTCTAGTGTTGTTGTCATTTGAACTTGTAGGTCAGTACTTGTGGCATGTGGAGTGCTTGTCCATAAAAAGACTTAAAGGTATCACTCTTAGCTTATAAAGTTGCCCTTTGTGGCTCTTTAGTTATGCTTCACTGAGGAAAATTAGCTGTGATGTCCCCACTGAAATGATTTAGTGGAAGTAGTCAGGTCAGTGGGGAAAGAGTACAGACAATCACCTCAGTTCACTCCTTACATCTGTAGCTCTAGCCTGCTGGGATTGAAAAGGTTATGCAGCACAGAAAACTGTGCTCAAGGAGTAACTAAAATAAATTTGGGCTCTATCTTTGTGATGAAATGTGGTTTAGTATTAAACTAAAATCCTCATTCCCAGAGATTGACTAAAATGATCATTGGAAAAGAATCCCATATGGTTAAATTTAGGCCCTGAAAACGTTCCACCCAACAATCTTGTCTGCAACGTCTCCCTTAGATTGTGATTTGGATATATTTTCATTTACTTTAAGCCTTTGTGTCTTGGAATCACCTAGTCTAAGGTTCTCAAATCAGTGGTGAGTGAACTGCTGGCCAAAGTTACTACTTCCTTTATACAAATAGTCCTTTTTAATTATGGGATTTCCACTTAAAAGTGGTTTTCTGTAGTCAAGATGTTTTTGGTTTAGGATTGTACAACATCTAGTTTGTGATTTTTTTTTTCTTCACAACCTGGTCTTTTTCCTCTCTCCCTCATATCCCTTGTCTTTTCTCTTTGCTGAAGTCATCTGGAAAACAGAGACAGGCTTATAGGCAAGTGTACATTGACCTTTTGTTGGCTTGGGATGTTAAAAAAGGGGGGAGGCATTGGCATAGATCACGACCTATTGCTTTGAGTTCAAATTCTACTCAACAAACAGTTATGGAGGAGTGCTGGCTGTGAGCCATCATTGAAAGCACTTGTGCTTTTACTTTTCTAAGATGTTGTATCTAAGGGTGGGTGGAAACTCCCATGCGTCCTAATCACTCTGCTGAACGCTGTAAGGACTTGAAAAGCGCTCGCTGCAATGTGACTCTACCCTGATGAAGTAGGCTCCTTTCCAGGTGGGTGACACAAGTGATTAGGAGAGCAGTTGTGACAGACCATCAAAGAAGCAGAAGGCTGAGAGTGCACAAGAGAGGAGCCTTCTCGGGAGGCAGGGCTTTGTGGAACAGATGAATTCTGTGGACCTTAGGAGACAAGGACAGAAGACAGAGTCATAACAACAGTCACCATTGGGGGAATGATGATCCCATTCCAAGCATTTACAGTCTTTAAATCCCCATTTTCAAGGTGTTCGACGTTCTGGTGATTATAGTAATTTTTTCTTCCTGAGTGAAGTCAAATATAGCGATATACAATGTAAGGAGTAGATGACTACACAGTACATTTTAAAGTGTAGATAGACCCAGAGGGAAGATTTGAGAGACAGAGCCTTAGACAGTCTGGTTAGAGAAAGAAGAGGGGAAGAAAGAACAGTACTAGTGGAGAGTGAGAAAAGGAGAAACATTGCAAGAGACAGAGACATGTAAATATGCATGAAAGAAAGCTCCACAATAGAAAGATTTGGAGTCCTAGAGAAAAGATTACACTTAGATATTTCCTTCCGTTACTCCTCTTGCCAATTTCCCTATTCATTAGGCACAAATTTCTAGAGATAATGAAATACAGTGGGGAAGGCTAGGTTGAGAGGCCCCAGAATTCAAAACTGCCTTCTCCCACAGTGTTAAACACATTCTTTGGCAGAAGTAGGATCATTTGTATATGAAAATAATAATTCTATTTTGAAAGTAATATATATATATGTATGTGTATATGTATATATGATATGTGTATACATATATGTGTATGTACGTGTGTATGAGTGTATATATGTGTATGTGTACCTGTATGTATATTCATATATATATATATATATATATATATATATATATATATATATATATATATATGAATGAATTAATCATTATGTACATACCACAGTCATAGGCAGGGTGCTTTCTAATGGGGCAATCTTGTTTCAACTGGGGAGATAGTATTAAAATAATGAGTGGGAAAAAGTGGTACCATGAAATTCTGAATATGCAAATAGGCTTCCAGGAAAAGAGAAGTAGAGAGGAGTGACCCTATCCCATCTTCACCAACAGTAACATACCCAGGAAGAAGAGGACCATATAAAGTAAAACTATGAAAGGAGGTCTTCATTTCAAAGATTTCTATGTTAGCACTAATAATATAGAGACTCAGATTTAGATATGCAAGAAGAAAATAATAGCTCAATCCATAGAATGATTATATGGTCATCTCAAAGAATGAGAAATGGAGGCACTTTAAAACGTATATATTTACAGTTAGAAGTGGTCTTCGAGACACTAGCAGTGGTTTCTGTGTGTGCAATGATATCAGTATTTAAAGATAAAACAGTGGCAGCCTCTAAAAGAGATCAAAGACCTAGAACCTCCCTACTGAGATCATAGCTATACTTATATTTGCATCAGGGGCTAATAGAGAAGCAATAGTTCTGGAGAAAGTATTCTCAGCTATGTCTGATTCAAGAGAATGTTCTTGCATTATACAAGAAAATATTAATGTCCACCGATGCATCAAAAAACAGAGTACCTGTAAGAATATACCATGGGGTGTTTTCATTGAATCATCCTTAATAGTCAAGATTCCCTTTAGGGCTATACATGGGACAAGAGTTATATAATTAAAGGACAGCTCTCTTTTATCTATTTTCTGTATAAATCATGCTAATGTGTCCCAATGACAACTTCTATTGTTCATCATCTCAGTGTTGAGAGACAGGAGATTATAAAACAGAACTGTATGAACAAACTTTATAATGCATGTTGTGGTTACATCCCATCTCTTTGCATACATTTAAGAAGGTCAAGATTTCCAACTGTTGCAGGATTTTCCCTATCCAATTACATTAGGGCAGCGGGAGACCTGTGATTGGACAGGGAAGATGGAGGTAGAGCTAAAAGTTACAAAGACACGGAGCATCTCAGGGGAGAGAGGAGAAAGGAAGATGATGGGGGACATGAACCAGCATGGCTTTAACCAGCCACAGGTTGTGATATCATAAGGTTAGAATAATTAGGATAAAGCTTTTACCATTATAAATTAGCTCTGAAATTATTGTATTGGCACCTAGTAAATTGAGACTTAATTGATACATGAATCTGATTGGTTAATTATAAGGTTCAAGAGTTTTGATTTACTTGGTTACTGGAATATGGGACCGCAGATGGTGGACAGGGAACTAGCAGCTCAGCCAGATGCTGCAGGGGCAGGCTGGAGAGAGAAGCTGTTGGCAGTAGCATGGGAGCACGGTCCAGCCCCTCTGGGAGTTGGTGGGTTGAGAGAGACAGGAGCACGGAGAGTTGGCAGGTTCAGTTTTTAATATTTCCCACACCAACCAACCAACCAACCAACCAACCAACCAACCAACCAACCAACCAACCAACCAACCAACCAACCAATCAACCAACCAATCAACCAACTAATCTGAATTCAACCCAAACTCATGTATTGTTTATCACCTGAGGGAATGTAGTAGCATCACAAATAACTCTGCCCTGGTAGCACTTCTTAATCCAAATGATGAACTTAGGCCGTTTTGCACCATTAACTCCGATGATTTCATTTTTTTTTTTCCATTTCAACAACTTTTTAATTTAGTTAAAAGAAAAACAGTCTAAATCTAGAAAACAAGTAGTCTTTGATATTCTTTTTCTTTCTTTTTTATTGGATATTTTATTTATTTACATTTCAAATGTTATCCTCTTTCGTGGTTTTCCCCTCTGGAAACCTCCTATCTCATCCCCCTCCCCCTGCTTCTATACAGGTGCTCAACCACCTACCCACTGATTACCCCCTCCCCACCCTAGCATTCTCCTACATTGGGGCATCTATTGAGCCTTCACAGGAATAAGGGCCTCTCCTCCCACTGATGCCCTAAAAGGCCATCCTCTGCTACATATGCAGTTGGGGCCATGGGTGGCCCCATGTGTACTCTTTGGTTGGTGGTTTAGTTCCTGGGAGCTCTGGGAGGTCTGGTTGAACGATATTGTTGTTCTACCTATGGGGTTGCAAACCTCTTCAGCTCTTTCAGTCCTTTCTCTAACTCTACTAGGGTCCCCATGCTCAGTCCAATGTTTGGCTATGAGCATCCACCTCTGTATTTGTCAGACTCTGGCAAAGCCTCTCAGGAGAGAGCTATAACATGCTCCTGTCAGCAAGCACTTCTTGGCATCCACAATAGTGTCAGGGTTTGGTGTCTATATATGGGATGAATTTCTAGGTAGGGCAGTCTCTAGATGGTCTTTCCTTCAGTCTCTGCTCTATACTTTGTCTCCATATTTCCTTTAGAAAGGAGCAATTCTGGGTTAAAAATTTGGGGATGAGTTTAATTATTTCCTGCTGTCTACTCCTCTTGGGTGTATTAGCTTCCTTTTGTTCTAGAGCTTTCAGATGTCCTGTCAAGCTGCTAATGTATGCTCTCTCCAATTTCTTTTTAGTGGCACTCAGATCTATGTGTTTTCCTCTTAGTACTGCTTTCATTGTGTCCCATAAGTTTGGGAATGTTGTGCCTTCATTTTCATTGAATTCTAAAAAGTCTTAAATTTCTTTATTTCATCCTTAACCAAGTTATCATTAGAGGGTTGTTCAGCTTCCATGTATATGTGGGCTTTCTATTGTTTTTGTTGTTATTGAAGACCACTCTTAGTCCATGATGATCTGATAGGATGCATGGGATTATTTGAATCTTCTTGTATCTGTTGAGGCCTGTTTTCTGACCTATTATATGGTCAATTTTGGAGAAGGTACCATGAAGTACTGAGAAGAACAAATATTCTTTTGTTTTAGGATGAAATTTTCTATAGATTTCTGTAAAATCCATTTGGTACATAACTTCTGTTACTTCCACTCTGTCTCTGTTTAGTTTCTGTTTCCATGATCTGTCCATTGATGAAAGCGGGGTGTTGAAGTCTTCCACTATTATTGTGTGAGGTTCAATGTGTACTTTGAGCTTTAGTAAAGTTTCTTTTATGAATATGGGTGCCCTTGCATTTTTAGCATAGATGTTCAGAATTGAGAGTTCTTTGTAGATTTTTCCTTCAATGAATATGAAGTGTCCTTCCTTATCTTTTTTGATAACTTTTGGTTGAAAGTCAATTTTATTTGCTATTAGAATGGCTACTCCAGCTTGTTTCTTGGGACCATTTGCTTGGAAAATTGTTTTCCAGCCTTTTACTCTGAGGTAGTTTCTGTCTTTGTCACTAAGATGTGTTTCCTTTATGCAGCAAAATGCTGAGTCCTATTTACATGTCCAGTCTGCTAGTCTATGTGTTTTTTATTGGGGAATTGAGTTCATTGATGTTTAGAGATATTAAGGAAAGGATTGGTGCTTCCTGTTATTTTTGTTGTTAGAGATGGAATTATGTTTGTGTGGCTATCTTCTTTTGTACCTGTTGAAAGATTAATTTCTTGCTTTTCCTAGGGTGTACTTTCCCTCCTTGTGTTGGAGTTTTCCATCTATTATCCTTTGTTGGGCTGGATTTGTGGAAAGATATTGTGTAATTTGGTTTTGTCATGGAATATCTTGGTTTTTCCATCTATGTTAATTGAGAGTTTTGCTGGGTATAGTAGCCTGGACTGGCATTTTTGTTCTCTTAGCATCTGTATGACATTTGCCCAGGATCTTCTGGCTTTTATAGTCTCTGGTGAGAAGTCTGGTGTAATTCTGATGGGTCTGCCTTTATATGTTACTTGACCTTTTTCCCTTACTGCTTTTAATATTCTTTTTTTGTTTAGTGCATTTGGTGTTTTGATTATTATGTGACAGGAGGAATTTCTTTTCTGGTCCAGTCTATTTGGAGTTCTGTAGGTTTCTTGTATGTTTATGGGCATCTCTTTCTTTAGGCTAGGATACTTTTCTTCTATAACTTTGTTGAAGATATTTACTGGCCCTTTAAGTTGAGAATCTTTGCTCTCTTCTATACTTATTGTCCTTTGGCTTGGTCTTATCATTGTGTCCTGGATTTCCTGGATGTTTTGGGATAGGAGCTTTTTGCAGTTTGCATTTTCTTTGACAGTTGTGTCAATGTTTTCTATGGTATCTTCTGTCACTGAGATTCCTCCTTCTATCTCTTCTATTCTGTTTTTGATGCTTGCATCTATGACTCCTGGTCTCTTTCCTAAGTTTTCTATCTCTAGGGTTGTCTCCCTTTGTGATTTCCTCATTGTTTCTATTTCCATTTTTATATCCTGGTTGTTTTTTTTTTTCAATTCCTTCACCTGTTTGTTTGTGTTTTCTTGTAATTCTTTAAGGGATTTTTGTGTTTCCTCTTTAAGGGCTTCTACCTGTTTACCTGTGTTCTCCTATATTTCTTTAAGGGAGCTATTTATGCCCTTCTTAAATTCTTCTATCATCATCCTTAGATGTGATTTTAAATCTGAATCTTGCTTTTCCAGTGTGTTGCGGTATCCAGGACTTGCTGTGGTGGGAGAACTGATTTCTCTTTATTCCAAGTAGCCTTGGTTTCTGTTGCTTTTCTTCATGTACTTCCCTCTACCATCTGGTTACCTCTGGTGTTAGTTGATCTTGCTGTCTCTGACTGGAGCTTGTCCCTCCTGTGGGCCAGTGAGCCTGTGATCTCAGGTTTGTCAGTACCCCTAGGAGACCAGTTCTTTCCGGGAGGGTTTTAGGTGTGGAGATCTGTGTCACAGTGTTAGCTCTTGGTGCTTATGGCAACAGGAAATATCCTGTCCCTGGCTTCTCTGTGAATCCTCTGCCCTGTGGTCTCCTAGTGGGTTACTCATTTACCAGTTATTGGATCAAAATTGTGGTCTTACCTGTGAACTTAGGAGTGACAACACACCTGGGAGACCAGCTCTCTTCAGGCAGGAGTTGGGTATGGAGAGCTATGGCTCAGCCTTAGCTCTGGGGCACAGATGGAGACTGGAAGCTTGTTTTATTTTCTAATACATCTTTGATTCATCTGTAATGGGTTTCTTACATCATTTATATAAAATATCAAGTTTCATTCTGTGCTCACAGGCCCACTGCCTGATTCTCAAATTAATAGTTGCAGAGAGAAGTCAAAATGATGGGTGTGTGTGTCTGTTTGTTTGTATGCACTTGCACACATGCAGTGAAGGAGTCTGGATGTTTTACAAAGTGGCCATGACCACATTTGCTAGAATTGAGAAGAATATGTAATATGCAAACACTATGTTGTTATTGCTCATCTTCCTCTCAATTTTTATTAAAATAGTCTTCTCTTTAATGTAGCAAGTAAGAAAAGAGCTAAAGTTACCTCTACTTTGAAACATCCTTTGGACATATGTGTCAGTTTTTGCATAGCTAGGACCTTCCACAGCTTATCCTTGCAGGATATCCTCAGGAAAAAGTCAATGGTCTCAGACTGTTCAATGAGCAGGGAGAAGGGGCAGATCTAGAGGAACTTTGTTTCCTTGCCCTTGATGAAAGGCTCAGCATGGTGACATATCCACTCCTTGGTCCTCATCTTGTCCCTATGAGTCTCTTTTCTCTTTGGATCTCCAGCTACATGTACATTGTCCATCACTTAGTGTTTTTGTGGAGCACATGATTGCTGGCATACTTGATTACTGTGTTAAAATGGGTTTCAAGATACTTGTTGGGACAGGAGATCACTTATCAGTGTCACAGTCCCGAAACCATTGACACTTCTAAGATATTTAAATTTCATTAGTTTATTTTCAAAACTGTAATGTTCCTTTTATTCTCACTAGATTGCTGTGGAAAGGAGTTCAAAAACTGGAATTCAAGTTCCTTAGGTGTGTCTGTTTAATTCAGTTTCCCTTAGTGTACATACTTTATAAAAATAACACTCCTAGTTCTTATTCATTCTTGGAATGAGTACTGTAGATTCCATCTTTCTTCCCACACACTCCATCCCAGCCTCACACTTCCTCCTCTTGAAAGTGCACATCTAGTCCATCTCCTCCTAGTGCCGAGACAAATGCAGTCCCCTGACTCATTTTATGACACTAGTGATTTTCCTGCAGGCAGATAACTGTTGATTAAATATTTTTCACTCTCTCTATTCTTTCTGGTTCTGAAGCTCTTGTTTCCCTGACTTAAAGCAAAAAATATTGCTTGGTTAAAGCACCGTGCCCTATTTCAAACCAGTTCCCCACTAAATTTTGGCTATTGGAATATCATTTTAAAAGACAAACTTCCAATGTTTGAATATTATTGACATGTCAAAAATGAGTCAGGCGCCTTGTTAGTTAGGTGATGATTTTACTGGGCAGCTTTTAAATTAAGATTTTTGTTACCATACTCTTTTAGAAATTACTTTTATTTTTTTTAGAATATAATTGCATAATTTCCCCCCTTTTCCTTTCCTCCCCCCAATCTACCCACAAATCTCTCCTTCCTCTCTTTTAAACTCATAGCTTCTTTTCTCAGTTGTCATATGAATAGTGCATATGTACATTCCTAAAAACACAAGTAAACTCGCTCAGTCTGTATGATACTTGTAGGTATTTTACTATATTCTTTGTAGACATGTAATATCTACAGTCATTTCTACACATTATTGAATATACTGTACTTTCTCTCTCTATATATCGATGTATAAATATATAAAAATAAATTTGAGTTATTTGTAACATTTGTATTTTCCACCTTGAGAAATTATGTCTGTTAGTTGTTGCCTAAATAATAGTCCTTGGTGGAACCTAGAGTCAGTCCACCATTTTTGAGATATATCCCCAAGTAAGCAAAGGACTGAGGCATAAATAGCACTCACTTGGGTTTCTAGTTCTACTACTATTATTGGAAATTCTCTAGCTACTGGTTATATGGGACAAGTTGATGGCAATGATTATTTCCATCATAATGATTAAGCAACCAAAGCTCAGCACACTTTCATGAGTTAGTCATTGTCAAAGAATACACTCATAGTGTAAGCAGGGAAATAAGGAGCTTTGCAAATATACATAATTGGTATTATTTAGTTATATATATATAGTTATATATTATCATATATAATATATACACACACATATATATATGTGACATATATCTAGAAAGGTTTCTTATCAAAGCAAAAGAAGTTTGTGTATTTGTACAAAATCACCACTTTACAAACAGCAACAAGAAAGATAGGAATGTATGAAAAGGACTCACAGTGAGAAGGAGGAGTTATGGAGCAGATTGAGTGACAGTAATCAGAGTGCACTGCATCCATGTATGAAATTGTGAGAGAACAAATTCAATAAAAACATTTAAAAATATTTGGGTATAAATCCTGGCATTCTTGATCAGTTTGATGAGTTTGCCCAGTCCTCCAGTGCTTTGTGATCCCACCGGATCTAATGCACTACTCGATCACATTTGATCATCAATCTCAGATGTTATGTTAATCTATTTTACACAGTAATCTCAGGTCTGGAGTTCTGCTACGTATGTGCCATCATTGAGCACAAAGGATTTTGATGATCTATGGGACCAGGGTCCTGTTTCCTTATACAAACTAGCAAATTCTCTTCCGAAGTCCTGGTACCTGTTTTAGTAACTATAGCATAGAGCACAGGGCCATTGACCAAAGAATTTACAGATCCCTTTCTCCCTAATTCAGGCTATATTTCAGATGGTCAACAATATTGTTATTTATTTATTTATTTATTTATTCATTCATTCATTCATTCATTCATTCATTTATTTATTTACCTTTTCTACCCAGAGTTCCTGAACTTCAAGTATCATTTTCTCTCTTTCTGCTTCTCACTTTACTAAAGCCCCTAGGCTTTTTTTTTTTTTAAACAAAATGTTTCTCCTCTGAATGAGAGGAAATGAATATTAGGAGGACACACCCAAATTACCTGGACAAAAACATTACTGCAGAAAGGTAATCATCATTGGCATTTTAGTATTTAAAAGGTTTACCAAGCCCCAAAGCATTATCTCTTTCATTTGAGCTGAAATACTGAGGAAATGTGGTTGATGATATTTCTAGTTTGCCTAAGAAGTAAACTATCTGTTCCCCAGTTACTTGTAATAAGTGGAAAGACCTGGCTAAGCTGATGAGATTCTGATTTAGAACTTCAATGCTAAGGGTTCTTTCCTACCTTTAATAAGATTCCAACTTAGTTCTCTGAAATCAGAGGACAGCATGCTCAGAGGAAATCATATACAGTTGTATATTTTTCTATTGGCACCCTCAATGAGGATAGCCACAAATCAGACAAAAGCAACAATTTTTGCCAAAATGAAAGAACAAAGATTTTGTGGCTGGGAGATGGGTTAGCAGGTAGAAGGGGGCCTGATGACCCAAGTGTGATCCCAGAGCCCACAGTTAAGGGACTCTTAAGCTCACTCCCAAAGTTGTCTAACCTGCACACACCTTCTTAGGTCATGTGTATGCACACATGCACATATGGATGTACAGAAACAATAAAAACTATTTTTAAAAATGTAGCATTGTTACTTCCATTCTTCACATCAGTTTTTCTTGTATACAGGAAAATATTGAGCATAAACAATTAACTTGAATTGAGACAAATTATTTGGTCCATTGTCAAAAGTCCTTCTTTGTTCCATGATAAAAAAACAAAAACAAACAAACAAACAAACAAACCAAACAAACAAAAAACCATGAATATTTTTGCTGTGACGTGAAGAATCAAACATTACAGACACCTTGCTGCTGTGTTCAGCATTTATTGTAACGCACTGATCTGCATTGAATCAGAAGCATCCTTTGTTTAGAGAGGGTTACATCCAGCAAAGTTTTGAATCAAATGGAGCATTTCAGTTTTGTCCAGTTCCAAACATTGCATAGACAATACCTGAGGGCTTTGCGTTATATTTGGATTCAGAGCATTACATAACCTGCAGAACTCTTTAGCTTTAACTGAGTCTTAGTGCATCCTATGATAACTCTTCTCTATTTTGAAAACAAATAAAAATAGTAGTAATTTGTTTTGAGGCTTACCTTTGACTCTCTTACTCATGTTTTCAAGTTCTCAAGAGAACTTAAATAAAGTTATTGAAATTTTTAGGAACCTTTAATCTAACTATATCACACAGTGAATAATCATTGTTTATACTGTTGTGAGACATCTGTATACAAAAATATTTATGAAGATGGATGCCTTTAATGATTTAGAAGATGCCATAACTGATCCTTCATTTTTAGTCATCTTTATTCTCACATTAAGACTTAGAAGTTTAAGATGGGCTTGGTGGCATGGCTGTATTATCCCAGTACCCAGGGAGCTCAAGTGAGAGGGTTACTGATTGGAGGAGAGACAGTGAGGTCTTGTCTCAAAACACACAGAAACAAACTATTGATTAAAAATGATCATTGAAAACAAAATGAATTTTACAAAGGCTGAAGAGATGCCTTATTGATTAAGACTGGTTGTTGCCCTTCAGAGAACCTGAATTCAGTTCTCAGAACCCACACTGGGCATCTCACAACTGCTTGTACCTCCAGTTCCAGAGGAGCAAATGTATTCTTCTGGCCCCAGGAGAAATTCAATCATATGTACACATACCCAAGCACACAGATAAATAAAATAGAGCTTTATAATAGAATTAGCATTTTAAGTTAATAAACAAGTGGAGAAAGTGAAATGAAAAAGAAAACATTCAGATTATAATTAACTTTTAAACCATTATATGTTATTTTAAAATAAAAAGAGATCCATACTGATTACCCTGCGTAAAACTCAACTCCAAATTGATGAAAGTGTTCAACATAAAACCATGTACACTGAACCTGATAGAAGAGAAAGTAGGAAATAGCCTTGAACTCATAAATACAGAAAAAATCTTTCTGAGCAGAGCACTGTTAGCATGGGCCCTAAAATCAACAATTAACAAATGGGACCTCATGAAACTCAGCGGCTTCTACATGGCAGAATGGAGACATGCCCTGTCATTTGGACAATGTGGCAGCCTACAGAATTGAAAAAGATTTTTTACTAGCTCAACATCTAATATAGGGCTAGTACCCAAAATATATAAAAAAATCAGGAAACTAGATATCAGAAAAATTAACAACCCTTAGAAAGGGGTACAAATCTATACAGAGTTCTCTGGGTAACAAACTCAAATGGTTGAATGGCTAAGATTAATAACACAAAAAAGTTCATGCTGGTGATGTGGAGTAAAGGGAACACTCCTCCATTGCTGTTGGGACTATAAACTTATACAGCCACTATGAAAATCAGTGTGGTGGTTCCTCAGAAAGATGGGAATTGATCTATTTCAAGATCCAACTGTACTACTCTTGGACACATACCCAAAGAATACTTCTTCCTACCATAGATACTTGCTCAACCATGATTGTTTCTGTTCTCTTCATAATAACCAAAACTGGAAACAACCTAGGTTCCCCTCAACTGAAGAATGGGTTAAGACAAAGTGGTATATTTATACATGAAGTAACAGCTGTTTAAAAAGTGACGTCATGAAATTTATAAGCAATAGAGTGTACTAGAAAAAAATCATGAATGTGATATCCTAGACCCAGAAAGACAAATATGTATTCACTCACATGTGGGTATTGGCTATTAAGTCAATAATAAGCAAGCTACAATCCACAGAACATAGAGGTTAGATATAGAATAAGCGACTAGAAGGAACACATATATCTCATTAGGAACGGGAAAAAGAATAGATATTTATGGATGGTTGTGGGGGTCTAGAATGGGAGGATAAGTAGGGATGGGAAGGAAAGAGAGGAAATGTGGGGAGAAACAGCTAAAATTAAGTGCCATTTGAGGGGTCATAATGGAAAACTAATATGGTAGAAACCTCCTAAAATATATACACATGTGAATGAAGTTAAATGAAATCACCAATTAATGGGGGAGAGAGACACACAACTGGCCATCTCTTGTCAACCAAATAAAGCTTCCAGCACTGGGGTTGGGTTATACTAATTGAGTTATTAGCCAAAGAGGAACCATGGGAATCCTCAAACAATTCAGTCCGTTGCCGAGACTATAGGTTACTCTCACAAACTGACAGTAAAGCCACACTGCTGAAAACGATACCTGCACAACTCATTGAATATGGAGAGGTCTATATGGTGCCTACATAGAGACTTCACCCCTATGTGCCAGCATCTTCATCACAGGAAGGTAGTGTGCATGCTATCAAAGGAAAAACACAAAAACTAAGTCAGCCACTAGCTGCAAGATTGGTAATGGTGGCAAACATTTTGTTGAAGTAACCAACCAACAACTGATCTGACTTAGCCCAATCCTTAAGATGGAACCCATACTTGACACTGCTTGGGTGCTCAAGAACCTGAGATTTGATAGCCTAGAGACACAGAGTGAAAACAAGCACTACTGTTCTAAATGAAAAGAAAGAGAACAGAAGAGAATTAAAAAGTAGAGATAAAATGATTGCTACTAATATTCTGCTATTATACTTAAAGATCAGTGCCTTGTGCAGTCATCATCAGAGAAGCTTCCTCTTGAAGGAGATGGGAACAAATACAGAGACCCACACCCAGACATTACATGGAGTGAAAGACTTTGGAACTCTCATCCCTAAGTGGGATGTCACTTTCAAATCATCCCCTCAGAGTGCAGAGAACCCTGCCAAAGAGGAGGCTGAAAAAATATTAAGAACCATAGGGGATGGAGAATACCAAGAAAACAAAGCCCTCTAAATCAACATGAGCAAAGCTCATATGAACTCACAGAACCTAAAGTAACATGCACATGGACTGCAGGGGTCTGCAGCAGGTTCTCTACATATATGTAATAGCTTCTGGTTTCATGCTTTTATGGAATTCCTGTAAACATAATCAAGTAGGGATCTGAATCTTAGGCACTCTTTTGTGCTCCTTTCCTTCTCTTGGTCTGTCTTTTCTGACTTCAATGTAATAGTTTTTGTGTCTTATATTTTATTAAAAACTAAACAAATCAATGTAAACAAGAAAAGAAAAAAATCACAATTTATCAAAATTGATTTAAGATGAAGTTTTAAAAATATCTGAAAAGCAAATGAATCCATCCAAATGTCATGGAAACTTCAAACATGTATGACCACCAGCCCAAATGATTTTATGGGGAATTCTGTTAGTATTTAAGGTAAAAAGATACTCCTGGTATACAGACTTCTAGGATACAAGAAATAAAAGCTTTACAAGAAAATTGTAGACCAATATCCTTCATGAACACAGACAAATGAAAGAATAACCAATTGTATAAAAATACTAGCAAAGTGAATCCAGAAACATAGGAGAAGAGTGATGCATCATCACAGAAGAGATGTATCCTAGGTATTCTAGGTCAACTGAACTTGCCCAAGGAAATCAATGAGGCAGCCATGTTGGCCCAGACCTGTAATACCAGCATTCTAGATGTAGAAGCAGGAAGAACATTTCAAAGCTCATCCTTGGCTGTATATTAAGGTCTAGGCCCATCTAGGCTACATAGGACACTGTCTCAAACAAGCAGAGAGGAAAAAAAGTCAATTTGTAAAATTTTGCATGCTAACAAAATATTAAAATAAATAAAAATAAAAATCTCTAGTCAAACTGGATCAGAGTCCCAGAGAATGACAAATTATCATTTTTTTTAAAAGCCCGCTAGAGAAAACGTTTAGAGTAACATCTATGCTCAGTGAGAGAACAGTTTGTTGCCAGGGAACATCTGGATAAATCAGACTTAAAAGTTGCCCCATCAATCCAGCCAAAGCAGTAATTTTTGATCCAGGGAACAACCTGGTATCTGATAAGAAGCCTTAAGAAGCCCTAGTTGAATGTGGTTGTAAGATATATAGGCTGCACACATCAGAAACCCCTGATGATCAGCACTGACTCCTGAAAGTTGTTTCTTCTATATCTGGCTGTCAATAGTTCAAACTACCTTAAAAAGACACCCTATCTGCTCTCTGAACCAACCAGGGTCCTGAAATGCCCTGGTTTTCAGAATAGCCTAAAACTTAAGATTCTACAAGGCCCCGTATGCCCACTGATCTGTACCAGCACATTCTAGGTTTACACAGTCTCCTGTGCTAAGGTCAACCTTGCTATTTTTTGTTTGTGGTTGCACTCAAAGTTTTGTCATGGTCAATGACCCCTGTGACCCAATGTGAAGCAGGTGAATCTGAGGTTAATGCAATATGGAAGTGCTTAAGAGGATTTTCACAACCCAAGAAACTCTTAGATGGGCTGGCTCTCATGAAATGTTGAGTCCTGTTTTCCATGGCATAGTAGAACTGATGTTGTCACTCTGTGGTCAGGAGCAGGGAAGCTGGCCGGGTGGAGAGAGATTAGTAGGCCACAAATATGTAACTGGTATTACCCAGCAGCTGGGAGCTGACAGTCCACAGGGACCACAAACAGGAGAAGAGCAACAGCTCAACTGAATTAAAAATATTTATAACTTAAAGCATAAGATATGAATGCATTTGATTATCCAAGAGTTGGATAAGTTACTCAACAGACAATTTTTATATTGATTACCTTCAAAATAAGGCATTAATTGAGATAATATGTTCAAGGAACTTAGGATAGTGCTAGGATCAGAGCGATGAATCAATTAAAATCCTGGCAGCTTTTATTTTTATCCTGTATGTGGGAGTAGGCCAGACAACTTAACTTTAGAAGCAGGACTATGATGTTGGAATTCTCCCTTCTTTGCACAGAGAATGTTGATCCTGCTTTGGGTTTCTGTACCTGACAGAGTGGGTGGAAAATCTCCACTCATGAATTTGGAAAGGGCAGGCACATTGCTACAGCAGCTGCCATCCAATGGAGTGCGGTTAGTTTGTGTAATTGAAGCCAAGTGAAATGAAGGCAGTGCTGGCAAATGAGCCTTTCTATGGTGCTAAATAAAGAACTGTGAGACCATTTGGAGTAGGCAGGGGAGAAGAAAAAGTTCCTAACAGTAGGTAATGACTTCATCTAGGGACTGTAGGCAATGTCTAAGCATTACTAAATACTGAAATAAAGCTATACAAAATGTCTTTAGTTGTTAACATCTTTGCTTTGATGTCAAAACTGGGGAAATCTAATACACTCTTGTTTTGAGACAGGGTCAAACACTTGTTGGCTTCTTCTGTGAAAGGTATGTCATGGATGCATACTGCACACTGGACCAGTAGAGCCGGTTTGTGGGGATGTCAGCTTGAACCTAGGAACACTCTTCGGCCTACAAGAAACTGTTCTGTGTGAAATTCATATAAAGATGGGGGTCCTTTGCTATTTGTTCATTGGTATGAGCTAGTCAACTGTGGTATGATAGTATTTCCGTTCTAAGGATTAAAATATACAAAGGGATGCATTTGAACTTCCTTACTTTTTCAGAACTTTCTGAAAAAGATCGGTGCACAAAGTTCTTCAGATGTTGAAGGTCACCAAATTCCATAAAATGCACAATTTCATGCCTTTTATCCTCAGTAGTCAAATGCTTCAAGGCTGTTGTTTTGGTTGGGACATATCATAAAGAATGAGCAGGATCAAATTTGGTTCAGCATAATCCAGGACATAAAACACTGATTGTAAAATCTTGTTCATAGAGGACTGAACTGAAAATTTCAAAAATACACAAAGAACAAAAAATAATTCAGCTCAAAGAGTTGATGACAGGCTGATACTTCCTGATATAAGAGAAATGCGAATAGGAGATCCAGATCACAGTATGGTGAGGGACATAAATTCAAATTCTAGGATAGTCACCATCTTTTGGCTTCAGTTTCCTCAAAAATTATATTAATTTTTAAAATAAAGTCCAGTATTGATAAAGAGTGTCTCATAATTCAGATTGGATACTTAAGAAATTTGTTATTTCATCCAGTTGATCTTGTATCTGTTTGAAGGGTGGCTGTAGAAGTATAAATTTTCAGCCCATAGAACAACAGAAAGAAAATGCTAACATTAATCTTTTTGCCAGTATTAATTATAAAGATACTCTTTATTATTTATTTTTCATGATCAGATGTTTGGATGGACAATACAGCTATAAACTATGCATTATGGGAAGCTATGGTACTCCTGGCCTAGAAAAGTGCTATAACACCAAGCTCATGAGATGTACCTTATACTGTAAAAGGTATGGCAGAAGAAATAATGCTAACTAAAACAAGACATTATGGTATTTTAAGGATCGGCTAGTTCAGCTAACAGTCCTATGAAATCATTCTATTATTCTCATACATGGTGGAAAATTTATTTCAGGAATGACATTTACGGGATGTTTTTTCTAGGTACAATAGGTAACTAAACTAGAAAGCCTAGTTTCTGCCTTTATTATCATATGGTCTAAGAATATTGGGCAGCTAGGTAATAGCCTACACTGGAAGCATCTTGATTTTGTGAAATGAGAAGACTTACTTTGCATATGAGCCCCATACTTAGACAACTCTTCAAAATACCTGGAGATAAATATAGTCATACCTCATGATGACAAGTAGTATTCCAGAGAAAATGTGGCCAGAGAGAAGTCAGCAGAGAAGACCAAGAGACACACAAATCTCTAAAGCAGCTAAGATAGACTTCAAACGAGTTTTAAGCAAGTTCTTAGGAACACACAATGCAAGAGCAGTTTGTGTAGGGCAAAGATAAAACCTTTTTGGAAATGTGGAAAATTGTCAATCTAGACGAATCCATTTGTGATGAAAATACCTGTGGTCACCGTTCTGGTCAGTCTTTAAATTAATAGATGAGTACTACTATCAGAAATATATCCAACATTATTTGGTTTATAAGTAATACCTTGGTTTAAGTTTAGGTTTGGAGATTACATGGTCTTCATTTTGAGAATTTCAATCACGAGTACACTGTTTTGCATAACTTCCCCCACCCCATATGTCAGTTCCTCTAGTGCTCAGCCACTACCTCTCAAATTCACGGCCTCTTTTCCTACACTTATTGTTGTTGTATATGTGCATGTGTGTGTGTGTGTGTGTGTGTGTGTGTGTGTGTGTATGTGTGTGTGTATGTGTATGTGTGTGTTCTAAACAGTGTGTAGGTTAAAATATTTTCAAAATTTCCTATTGTTTTCACAAAATACTAAATTAACCGTCCTCTTGGTTGGGATTTTTTTTTTTTTTTAGGAATGTGTTTTTACAGAAATACCAGAATTCTCATTGGGAACTCATTCCAGTTGTCACTGTGGTAGATGGTATAATAACACTTTCCGATGTTTTTGTTAGAGTTGAATGCTTGAACTGCATGACTCAATTTGAGTTTTACAGTTAAATCCTGATGCCTGTATGAGGAAACTTAAATATTCATTAATCCTTTAAGATTTATTGTTTGAATTAAGGTGTTGCCAGGAATGCTAGCTCATACTATAGTTTTCTGAATGTCAAATGCATGAATTTCATGAAGACCTGATACTATGTGTTATTCAAGTGACAACAGTCAATTCTACACATGAGGAGAACCCAAGGATTAATCCTATCCTCCCAACTTTGAAAAGTCTTGGGTCAGAAGCAGAGAAGAGTTAATCATCCCCACCCCAAGAGAAAGAAAAGCTTTTAAGACAATTTGGGAGTTGGTGGGGATACACATCAGCCCCCTTCTTCTTAGTTGGGATAATTCTGACACACGTGCTTTATACTAATGCCAGATTTTCCTGTAGTAATATACTGTGCTGAGTGTCACAATAGCATATCTTTAGTGCTTTCTTCTTTTTGTTAATGCACTTTACTTCAGTGGTTCCTATACCTGGAAAATCATGTGAACTATAATTCTTACCTCAGGTTCTTCTTGGAAGTCTAAAATTAAAAGAAAGGTCTAACCCAGTTTTGCTTAGAAATTTCTAAAATGTGGCTGTCAACATGGCTCTGTGCAAGAAAACATTCCTTATTTATTCAAATTGGAATAATTGTCTTAAGCAGCCACCACAATGCAGTGTTTCTGAAAAATCCAAGAGTAAATCCTCACAGCTACCATATATGGCAACTGAATTAACATTTTGAAATCCCAATTAGTGGAACCCAATGACTCATCAGGTGTTAGACAAATGCTGCTCCTGATTCTACCCAGTATAATAAACTCTGTAAAATTATTCTGGCTAAAGGTCTATTCAATTTTTTCAGAGCAGATGGAAATAAAATTTAAAAAATGATGTTGGACTCTCTTGGAGCTAAGTGGAAAAAAATAAATAAATTTAGAAAAGGTGACACAGCAATCTAGAGGATTTGACACAAAGATTAAAATGCACTAGAATTGGACATGGACCTCAACCAAAGCTGCCCATACTTGCTGAAAGAGTCCCATTGCAGAGAACGACATTTACTTGGAAATTGATAGAAATATATAGTATTGATATAATTCAGTATAGCAAATTATGAAACTGGGGTGATAGTATTCATAGTATTTCTTCAGTAAGATGATAATTAAAAGAAAGAAAAACAAACAAATGAAAAAGTCTGAGAATTAACTAGCCTTTAAGAAGGAGCTACAAGTTGTTAGACTTACATACAATGTGGGACAATATTGAATGAAAACTTCAAAGGAGATCCTTTGTTACTTTGCTGAAAGAATTTACTTTAGCTTACAAATTCAGGTTACAGTACATCATTTCAGAGAAGCCAAGACAGAAACTCAAGGAACTTGGCACATAATAAGAACAGAGTCAAGAGCAAAGAGAAAGAAAAACATCCATGCTGCCAGTATGCTTGTTTTCAACAAGTTTATTCAGGAACCACTGCCTAGGGAATAGCGTCACCAACAGTGGACTGAGTCTTTCCACATCAATTAACAATCAAGACAATGTCCTACAAACAAGCCCAACCTGATCGAGATAATTCCCCATCAAGACTGTGTCCTCATGTGATTATAGATTTAGTAAGATTAACAATTAATTACTACAGGTACTAGAGACATGGCTCAGCAGTTAACAGTGCATACTGCATTCAAGAGGGGATATTAACCACATCAGGTGGCCCACAATTACCTGTAAGTTCAACTCCAGCGGTTGCAAACACGCTCTATTTGTCTCTGCTGGAGCCTGCACTCATGTACATATATGTCCACAGATACAGAGTCATGCTTTAAAAATAAAACAAATCTTTAAAAACTAACCAGCCCGATTATTTTTGGAAACATCTATGTCTCTCTCTCTCTCTTTTTAATTCTTTAATCCTTTTTTACAGTCCAGACTTCGTCCACCACCAGGTCTGCTTCCGGACTGCTCCCCATCTTATACCTGCCCCCCCATCTCCAAGAGGATGTCCCCACCCCCACCTCCACCCCACCTGGCCTCTCCACTATCTGGGGCCTCAAGTCTCTTGAGGGTTAGGTGTATCTTTTCTCCCTGAGACCAGACCAGGAAGTCCTCTGCTGTGTATGTGTCGGGGGCCTCATATCAGCTGGTGTATGCTGCCTGGTTGGTGGCTCAGTGTCTGAGAGATCTTGGGGATACAGGTCAGTTGAAACTGCTGGTCTTCCCATGGGCTACCCTCCTTCTCAGCTTCTTCCACCTTTTCTCCAATTCAATTACACGGGTACCCAGTTTCCATCTGCATCTGACTCTTCCAGCTGCTTGTTGGGCCTCTCAGACGACAGCCATGCTAGGATCCTGTCTGCAAGCACACCACAGCATCAATAACAGTCTCAGGACCCCGGACCTCCCCTTGAGCTGGATCCTGACTTCTCTATTAGAACTACTTTAACTGTATCACAAAAGTCTGGTAAGATGAGTTTTCATTTGACTTTAGGTATTTATTTATTTTTGTTGTTATTATTCCTGCTCTCTTCAATGACTTATTCGTTAAGAGCATATCATTTTGTTTCCATGTCCTACGGTAGCTTCCAGAGTTTGACTAACAGTTGGCTTTTGGCTTTTTTCAGTACGATCTGCTATCATGTAAGAAATAATTTTGATTATATTGTTTGCTAAGACTTATTTTAACCCAGAATATAATCTATTTTAGAGAAGGTTACATGGGTTGCTGAGAAGAATGTATATCCCATTTCTGTTGGATAGAAACTGTAGCTATCTATGAGTTAGCTTAATGGATAATGTATTTTAAGTCTGAGGTTTCTTCGTTGATTTTTAATTTAGATAATTTATCTAAAGGCAAGAGCTGGGTATTAAAGGCATCCACTGTTACTGTATCAGGATCTATGATAACTTTTATACCTATTAGTGTTTTATGAAGTTGGGAACCCCAACATTAATTGTTCTATATATTGATATATAGTGGTCTTATTTATCTCTTCTGGCTAGTTTTGTTTTGGTATCTACTTTTTCAGATATTAGAAAGCTATATTAGACTGTTTTCAGTTTTTGTTTGAATGATAGTCCAGCCTTGACTCTGAGTCTGTGGGTGTCTTTACTTGAGAATAGTCTTTCTTAGAGACAAAAGGCAGTTGTATCTAGTTTTGTTAGGTTTTGTTTGTTGTTTTTGTTTTCTTTTGGTTTTGAGTGGGAATCAGATCCAAATTTTAAGCTTGCTTGGCCACTTCTACTGAGACAGCTCCAGGATTCCATTTTTTAGACCAGTCAACCTGTCTCAATCTTTTATTGGTGAGTTAGGGGCATTTATAATTAAGGTTATTATGCAAGTTGTTTACTAATTCCTTTGATTTTATTGGCTGTTGTTTTGGTTTTTAATTTTTTTTTCATTTTTATTTATTTTTTGTTGTTGTTGGTTGTAATTTCTTTTTTTTTCTTTTTGGGGTTGAGTTTTGCTGGTTAACTGTGTTGAACATGGTGGATTCTGCTATAGCTACATTTGTTCATCTATTTCTCTCATGAAACTTATTTTTCTCTTGTACTTATTATTGAGACTTTCTTCTATGTACACAGCATTCCTTTTCATATCTTCTGCAATGCTGGCTTGGTTGTTATGAACTGCTTCAGTCATGTTTATCTTGAAATGGCTTTATTTATTCAGGACTTTTCAATGATAATTTTGTTGGTTATAGTTGGTTGAAAGTTACTATTTTCACTGCTTGAAACATCATTTTGTGCTTTCATGGCTTGTACAGTTATTGATGAAAGATATCATATTATCATTATGTCTTTAACATTTTTCTTAGAACTTTTCTTTGCTTTATATTTTTTTTATATTTTGACTACAATATTTCACAGAGAGGTTCTTCTCTGGTCATATTTGCATGGGGTTCTAAGTGCCTATTATATTTGTATGTCTATTTATTTCTTTAGATGTTGGGAATTTTCTGGTGTAATTTTATTGAATGGAATCTCTATGTCTTTCACTTTTTAAATACCAGTTCCTTCTTCTGCTTTGTGGATTCTTAGGTTTGGTCCTTTGATTTCAGAGTTCTGGGATCCTGGGGTCATGCTTATAATTTTCCTTAATGGTTTCTATATGTAAATCATTGTAAGCCTTGTCTTCCATCCTAGACACTCCCTTTTTAAAAAAATTATTGATCATTTTTATTAGTAAACTTTTGAAATCAACATGCCCCATTTTACCCAATTCACATATTTTTGATTTCAGTAGTTGAAGAGTCATCATCTTTTATAGAATCCATGTTGCCTTGCCTTTTTTATATTTCTTATGTTTTTGTGATGCAATTTGCCCATATACTGGTTTGTATAATTCTTCTAGTATTATTGAGGATTTTTTGGTGATTGACTTACTAATCTGGGTTCAATGCTCATCTCCACTAACTGCTTAGAAAGCAAACTTTTGTGGAAACAGTATCAAAATGTACAAGATATAGAACTACACTTAAAATCATTTAAAGTCCACTAATTTATCACTACTGGTCATTAACCAGGGAACATGAAAATTAACACAGAATGTTCTCTGAAACTAATGTTGTTTAGAATAGATATGGAAACTGTAAGTGATTGAGATAAATGAAAAACAGGATGGAGGAAATAAATGAGGGAAGCAAAGCCAAACAAATTAAAACAAAAAAAGAGTAAAAAAGTGGTATAGAAGAAAGAAATAAGGTACAGATTACGAAAAATGTTCCCAATAATAGTATTGTTCCAAGAAAACGTAGGTAATTATAAAAGAGGGATAAAAATGTAACTCCTGGATTGTTTTAAACAAGAGCAGAAACAAATATCACTGAGAATATAATAAAGCAAGAAAAGAGAAGGGAACCATATGAGGATAAAAGAAATATCAAATAATTAAAGGATTAAAAGGAAAAATATTGCTTAATAATAAAAAAGATACATTAACAAAATTAGATTGTTATGATTTAGTTTAAGACTAAAAGCAGCTTTTAGATATATCAAGTAAACTATTGGTAAAGTGGTAACAAAAAGAAAAGGAGTGAGGACACAAAGAAAAAGCAGATGCTGAGGTCTGTGCATGTGGGAGACCTGTCTTTGTAATTTTAAGAACTAAGTATTAACCTGGTGGAGGGATGCGGCTGTAGGTCTCAAGTATACAGCTAGAGCTTCTGAGTTGTCAGTTCTGTAGCAATGAACAGCAAATGGTAGGCTCCAGAGATCGAGACACTCACCAAGTTGGGCTTAGGGTTATCCTCAGTCAATTGGATCTACATTTTATCATGCATCTACCTTTTATTGCTAAAGAAGTCTGCTGCCAAACTGCATTTTTAATCTTGTCGACATCTGTCCCCTACCTGTCTCCATAATTGGCTTTCAGGGCTACCTTTCACCCTGCATCTAGGGAAGATTAAATTTAGGACCTCTGTCTTATGGCTGTTCCTCCTTCTCAGGCTTCCAGAATAGCTTTATGAAAAACTGTAAGTGCACTCTCATGTCATCAGAATCATAGAGAGTGACAGGAATATTCTATTCCACTTCTGAACTGTCTACTCGGAAAATTACTATCTCACTAAACCCCCAATTGATTTTGAGGGCTTTGAGATCTAAGGATAAGAAACCAATCTATTTATACCAGGGCCATCTGGTTTACCTTTTGTAGAAGTCTTTTGCAGGAGAACCCCACGTAATTCAGTTTGGAGTTTGGCTTCCTAGCTATGTCAATTGTCTGTCTTGCAACTGTCTTTCCAGTTTTCTTATAACTGCCCTCATGAGTTTCTAATAGTCTAGCTCTTTTTCTCTTCTGTAATAAAATCTGATGTTCTATTTCAATTCTTGTTCTTTACTAGGTTACACATAGACAGCCCCTAGTCTACCTTGTCTGCTTTTTTTCAAGACACAATTTTTGCTTTCTAAAGTAATATATAATATTTATTATGTTTATCTTTTATTTAGTTCTCCCTTGTTCCACTAAATGAATGTAAACACTTTGAAGGATATAGTGTCATAATTTTAACTGATATTTCTCAATATTATAGAACTATGCTTGACATATAATGGATATTTCAGTATTATTTTTGAAACACCTGAATGAAAATATTATTCCCACTGTCATCCCTTCTTGGCACAAAGTAATTATTGAATATCTGAACAAAAGGACCAGAAAATATTAATGGATATGACAAGCAAGTTATACATGTTGAAGGAAAATTTCAGCACAGACTCTAGTATGGACACAAGTCTCCAAATATAAATCAAAACATTATTCAAAGGGTGACTAATTATTTCCAGTCATTGGCACTTGTAGTTCATTCCTCAGCTGTGAAATAAGTCCTCATGAATCTTATATCTCACTTTCCCACACTAGAAGTTAAAAATTGTTCTTGAACAAAATTTGTGGTTCAAACATATTTTCTAGAAGCTAATTTCTGGTATGGCTGTCCATATCCTAGTGTAACAAGAGGGGAACAGAATTTAGCCTTTTACTATCAGTGATTTAAAATAGTCATGCAAATCCATGTGTTCAGAAAATGTTAACTAACAGAGTATGTAAATATTGACCGTGACCATAAATATATTAATCGTCTTTTAAAAAGCTTTGTTTACAAATAGTGAATTAACATGTAAAATGCATTATGCATAAGAGTGAACTATAATTAAATTATAATTAAATAGTTTAAAATATTTGAAATTATATAATTTTAAATTTAATGTGAAAAATTGACTTTTGGTTGAAGTGAATTTTGAAAGAGTTTTGCTGTTCTGACCTTTTCCAAAACAAATGACTCATGGGCAATCTGAATGAATGGATGACTTTTTTCCAGAAATATATTAAACTGTAGCCATTTTTCCACCATTACCTTGTGGCAAAAAAGGGTATTGACAAGTAATGACAGCTACTTTAACTTAATGATTTTGCCATGATATTTATCTTTCTGTTCTGACCAGCATTTTATATTGCTCCAGCCAAGAGACTGTCTGGCTAATTAGCTTTGGAGCCATGAGATTGGATCAGCCCAGGTCATTAGCAGTAAGACTTGCACATTCATATAGATGGGTTCTGATGAGTGACTGGGACCTAGAACTTGGTATTTTCTAGCCCACCCTACTCTGTTCTCCTGCCCCAATTTTACCATAGCTTTGAAGCCTACACACATATTATATTCTGATTATAGACATGTACATTTTAATGATGAAGCTATTTTTAATGCTGCCACTCTCCAGAAGAGGATGCTACTTAGTAGTGATGTTGTTCACCTATTTTCTATGAATTGAAATAATCCCTTTCTAGAAGAAGAAGGAGGGTTCAGAAGTGTGGAGGTTTTAATGAGAATGCCCTCCCCATAGTATAATATACTTCAATTTTTGGTCCACAGTTGGTAAAACTGGCAGTGGTGTATTGCTGAGGGTGGACTTAGAGGCTTCCAAAGCCCACATCATTCCCAGCTCTCTCTCTCGCTCTCTCTCTCTCTCTCTCTCTCTGCCATGGATAAGCTGTAAATTCTCAGCTACTTCACTTAGTCCATGCCTACCTGCCCACTGCCATGTTCCTTACCATGATGATCACGGACTCACCTTCTGAAACTGTAAGCAAGCCCCTGTCCAATCATTTTCCTATATAAGTTTCCTTAGTCATATTGTCTCTTCATATCAACAGGTAAATAACTGAGACAATAGGACTCAGGACGCTAAGAAGAATGAAACACACAAAGCTCAGAAGTTGATACTGTCATGAGGTCCTGTCTTCAAGTTATATAAGCAGTGATACTTGCTGGGGAGAAGAGACTTACCACCAGCTTAGCTGCAGATAAATTATACATGGATTTCCAGGGACAGAGTTCATAAGTAACTACCCATGCTATACTGGCCTCTTCAATGTAGCAGCTGCCTTTGTGCCACCCTGTGCTCTTATAAGTAACCCCCCGCTTAATGGTTTTATAAATAACTCCAATACAGACACTAAATGTCCACATCCCACGAAAGAGTTGAGACTATGATGATGTCTGTTAATCGCATGAAGCAATGCTCTATAACCGAAAATACAAAGATCATTATCTACCTTTTCTGAAAACACTATAATGTTCTGTAACTTTTAACAAAGTAATAAATGAAAAGTTCAGTTGACAATGAGAAAAGTTCCAACTGCAAAATATATGAAATAAAAATTCCAATTATATAATGTATATACATATGTTATATGTAATATATACATTAGTGACTTCTATATATGTATATAAAGAATTTATATATTATATACATTTCTATATTATAATTGAATAATATTATATTATAATTATATGTATTTGTAATTATACAATATATAATATTAAATATATAATTATATATTTCTTTTATAAATTATTTATTTATACAAATATTTACTTTATAAAATGTATTTTGTAAAAATATATTAATTATATTATACTATAATTATATATTTATATATAAGTTATATATATGTATGTGTATATATGTGTATATATATGCCTCCAACTTGTGGATAAGAAGTAAGTTCTCAGTCTACTGCCATGTTCCTAACCATGATGATCATGAACTCACCTTCTGAAACTGTAAGCAAGCCTCCAGTTAACCACCTTCTTTCATAAGTTTCCTTTGTTATTCTGTCTCTTCGTATATAAATAAATAAATGTATATATCTTCGTATAAATATATGATATAAAATATATATATAATATAAATTATATATATAAATATATATTATATATATATATCTTGATAACTTGTATTGGATGTCTTAATTTACCTGTCTCTAATCCTAATACCACTATTATTGTCGTTACTATCATCATCCTCTCCAGTTTCATCATGTTGTAGTACATAAAAGGTAGTTAATATTATTATTAACTCCTCCAGCAGACTATGTGAAACAGACTAGAAAACTAGAAAGATGTAACAAACTCATGTTTTTCCACTTTTGCACCCAAGTCAGCTCAGCTGGTGAGGAAGCTGTGGTAGTGCTTGGGCCTAGGGTGATGATGAAGTATAATTTCTACTAACTGAAAAACCAAGTGATGGAAGGTGATTCTGAACAGACGGGATGTAAATGTAGTAGAAGCTTGCTCAACGCAACACTGGGACACATTCGGCACAATCTAAAACCAAAGTGGGACTGACACTGAGCAACATTTCTTGTCCGAATGCAAACAGTGGCTTAGAAAATGTCTTCTTTTATTTTTTAAATTTATTCTTTAATCTTTTTTTACAGTCCAGACTTTATCCTCCTCCCAGTTCACCCTCCAACTGTTCCATATCCCACACCTCTTCCCCCACCACTGTCTCCAAGAGGATGCCCCCCCAACCCCACCAGACCTCCCCCCTCCCTAGGGCTTCAAGTCTCTCGTGGGTTAGGAGCATCTTCTCTGATTGAGTCCAGACCTGGCAGTCCTCTGCTGTATATGTTTTGGAGGTCTCATATCACACGGTGTATGCTGCCTGGCTGAAAGAACTACAGGAACAAAAATGGAGAAGAGTCTGAGGAAAAGGAGGTCCAGTGACAGGGCTAAATTGGGTTCCAGTTCAGGGGGAGGCCCCAAGGCCTGACACTGTTACTGATGGTGTGACATGCTTGCAGACAGGAGCGTAGCATGACTGCCCTCTGAAAGGCCCAACAAGCAGTTGAAAGGGTCAGATGCCAATATTTACACCCAACCAATGGACATAAGCTGCTGAACACTGTGGTTGAATTGGGGAAAAGCTGGAAGAAGCTGAGGAGGAAGGTTATCCTATAGTAGGATGAGAAGTCTCAACTAACATGAACCCCGAGATCTCTCAGACACTGAGTCACTGACCAGGGAGCATACACCAGCTGATAAGAGAAAATGACTTCTAAGAGAGCATTGCTTTTTTGTTAGGGTAGATAAAACCTATAACTTCCTTTAAGATTGTTTGGAAACCAATCCAATGCAATGTAATAGGTACATATTGTCTTCTAAATCGTAGTTTACTTTTCTTTTGGTTTGATATTTTTATTTGTTCTCTAAAAATTTCATCTATGTATAAAAAGCATTTTGGTCACACTAATCCCTACTTCCCTCTTCCATTTCCTCCTAGACTCTCATTATTACATGTTTAATCAACATCTTATATGTTTTATTTCATTATAGCCCACCAAGTCCAATTAGTGCAGAACATAAATTCATGGTTGTGGTGCTAACCACTGGAGCACCATTAACCTATAAGTGGCCACACCTCCATAGATAATATACCCTCGCCTTCAGTACCTATCAAGTGCCAGTTGTCAGTTGCCTTAGCACATGAGCCTCTTCCTGATCCACACTAGAAATTTTACTGCATTGAGATTGCACAGATCTTGTAAAGATAATCATGCTACTACAAATTCATGATATAACAGCCAAATCATGCCAAAGGAAAGCATTTCACAGCACTCTTCCTCACCACCCCCCCCAGCTCTTAAATTCTCTTGGCCTACATATGAGGCAGAGAACTGCCTTGTCTAGAATATATGTGTGTGTGTGTCTGTGTGTGTGTGTGTGAGTGTGTGTCTGTGTGTGTATGACTCTTAAGAACTTTCATTAAAGTATAAACAATTCACACTAACACAGAAGCAAGAGACTGATGAAGCCACATTAGAGTATAAAACAGCTTTAATGAATAAAATAAAAAGTTAATAATTTTTTGTCCTTCAAAAATTTATTTAAGAAAATGATGAAATACTGGGGATATAGAAGTCAATAAATCTCAGAATACCATCAACAATAATAATAACTGCCTTCTTCCTGGTCCTTTCTGCTGGGACAGACTGCTAGCTAGTCTGTGCCCTAGAAGACACCATATCGTGAGGTATCCCAGAAGACCCACTGTACTCAGAGCATTTGGTAAGAACCCTCCCGAAGTCCCCCAGCTGCTGCTGGAAGCCCAGTGGACTGGAGGTCCCATCACCTCCCAAAACCCCCACTCCCACCTGCCGAATACCACTCCCCTCCCACCTGTTTCTTTCTGCTGGGACAGTCTGCTCCCCAGAATATACGACCATATCCTGAGGCATCCCAGAAGATCCACTGCACTCAGGGCACATGACACCACAGCCTGAGGCATCCCAGGAGATTTACTGCACTCAGGGCACATGACACCACAGCCTGAGGTATCCCAGGAGATCTGCTGCACACAGGGCAACTGAGCAACGGGCACCACAGTCTGAAGACATCCTGAGGGCTCTGTGACATGCTGGGCAACTGACTCAGCAGACTGAAAGCCTCCCTGGAGTTCTGCTGCACACAGGGAAACAGAAACCACAGTCCATAGGACCCCTGGAGAACAGCTTCACACAGGACAACAGCTTGACAGCACCTCTGAAGACCCAACAATCTGAAGGCTTCCCAGGAGATCTGCTGTAGCCTAGGCAACAGATCATAGCTTCTCTGCTACTCTGAAGACCCCCAGTTGGAAGGCTACACAGGAGGTCTGCTACAGCTGGTTCCACAGGCCTACCAGGAGAACCGAAGCAACCCAGGGACAAAGGAGTCAGGCTCCAGAGAGACACACAGACCAGCAAAGACCAGGGATAACCAGATGGCAAGAAGCTCAAGACCACAAGCAACAGAAGCCAATATGTGGGCATCATCAGAAGAACCCAGTTCTCCCACCACCGCAAGCCCTGAATATACCAACACTTCTGAAAACCAGGACTTGACCTAAAATCCTATCTCATGAAGATAATAAAGTCTTTTAAGGAGGGTATAAATAACTCACAGAAAGAAATACAGAAAAATACAGGTAAACAGGTAGAAGTCCTTAAAGAGGAAACAAATAAATCCCTTAAAGAAATACAGGAAAACACAATCAAACAGGTAAAAGCAGTCCAAGACCTAAAAGTGGAAGTAGAAACAATAAAGAAAACACAAATGGAGGCAAACGTGGAACTGGAAAAACCTAGAAAGAGGTCAAGAATCACAGATGTATCAGCAACAGAATACAAGAGATAGAAGAGAGAATCTCAGTTGTAGAAGATACCATAGAAGAGACTGACACAACTGTCAAAGAAAATTCAAAACATAAAAAAATTCCTAGTTCAAAACATCCAGGAAATTCAGAACACAATGAAAGGATCAAATTTAAGAATAATTGGAATAGAAGAGAACGAAGATTCCCAGCTCAAATGACCCAAAAACTTCTTCAAAAAAATCATAGAAAAAAACTTCCCCAACCTAAAGAAAGAGATGGTTAAAAGCTATAAGAAGCCCGTAGAACACCAAATAAATGGGACCAGAAAAGGAATTCCTCTAACCCAATAATAATCAAACACTAAATGCACAGAACAAAGAAAGAATATTAAAAGCTGCAAGGGAAAATGGCCAAGTAACGTACAAAAGTAGACCTATCAGAATTACACCAGACTTCTCAACAGAGATTATGAAGGCCAGAAGAGCCTGGTCAGAGGTCATACAGACTCTAAGAGAAAGCAAACACCAGACCAGTAAACTCTCAATCAATATAGATGGGGAAACCAAAATATTCCAGGACAAAACCAAATTCAAACAGTATCTGTCTACCAATCCAGTCCTACAGATGATCCTAGAAGAAAAACTCCAACACAAGGAAGGTACCTACACTAAAGAAAAGACAAGACATAAAGCATCCCACAACAAATCCAAAAGGAGAGAACCACAAGAACATAAAGCCACCTATACAAACAAATATAACAGGAACCAGCAGTCATCTGTCTTTAATATCTCTCAGTATTAATGGACTCAACTCATCTATAAAAAGACATAAGCTAACAGATTGGATACATAAACACTATCCAGCATTTTGTTGCATACAAGAAACACACATCAATAACAAATCTGAAATAGACACTATCTCAGAATAAAAGGATAGAAAAAGTTCTTCCAAGGAAATGGTCCCAAGTAACAAGCTGGAATTGCCATCCTAATATCCAATAAAATAGACTTTCAATCAAAAGTTATCAAGTGTGATGAGGAAGGACACTTCATATTCATCAAAGGGAAAACCCACCAAAAGAAAGTCTCAATGCTGAACATGTATGCCTCAAATGCAAGGGCACCCACGCTCATAAAAAAAACCTTACTAAAGCTCAAAACACACAGATTTCAACACCCCACTCTTACCAATAGACAGGTAATTGAAATAGAAACTAAACAGAGACACAGTGAAACTAATAGAGGTTATGAACCAAATGAGTTTATCAGATATCTACAGAACATTTCACCGTAAAATAAAAGAATATAATTTCTTCTTAGAACCTCATGGTACCTTCTCCAAAATCAACCATACAATTGGTCACAAAACAACCCTGAACTTATACAAGAAGATTGAAATAATCCCATGCATCCCATCAGATTACCATGGCCAAAGGCTGGTCTTCAATAGCAGCAAAAACAACAGAAAGCCCACATACACATGGAAACTGAATAACTCTCTATTCAATGATAACTTGGTCAGAGAAGAAATTAAAGACTTCCTGGAATTTAATGAAAATGTTGACACATCATACCCAAACCTATGGAACACAATGAAAGCAGTGCTAAGAGGAAAATTCATAGCACTAAGTACCTTGGTATAGAAATTGGAGAGATCTTACACTAGCAACTTAACAGCACAGGTGAGAGATGTAGAAAAAAAAAGAACCAAACTCACTCAAGAGGCATAGACTGCAGAAAATATTCAAACTCAGGGCCCAAATCAACCAAATGGAAACAAAGAGAAGAACACAAAGAATTACCAAAACCAAAAGCTGGTTCTTTGAGAGAATCAACAAGATAGATAAACCCCTAGCCAAACTAACTAAAGGGCCGAAAGGCAGTATCCAAAATTAACAAAATCAGAAATGAAAAGAGAGACATAACATCAGAAATGGAGGAAATTAAAAAAAAAAAATCATCAGATTCCACTACAACAGCCTATAGTCAACAGGACTGGAAAATCTAGATGAAATATTTGGTTTTCTAGACAGATATCACACACCAATGTTAAATCAAGAGCAGGTAAACTATCTAAACAGGCCTATATCCCATAAGGAAATAGAAGAAGTCATTAAAAACTTCCCAACCAAGAGAAGCCCTTGGGCCTGAGGGTGTTTGATGCCCCAGTGTAGGGGAATGCTAGGGAGGGAAGACGGGAGTGAGTGGGTGGGGGGATACCCTCATAGAGGCAAGAGAAAGGCAGGATGGGATAGGGAGTTTCCGAAGGGGAGACCTGGAAAGGGGAAAACATTTTAAATGTAAATAAAGTAAGTATCCAATAAATAAATAAATAAATAAATAAATAAAAAAATAAATAAATAAATAAAAAATTTAAAAGGTAAAAAAAACCTCCCAACCAAAAAAAAAAAAAAAAAAAAAAAAAGCCCAGGACCAGATGGATTTAGTGCAGAATTCTACCAGACCTTGAAAGAAGACCTGATACCAATATTCTCAAACTATTCCATAAAATAGAAACAGAAGGAACACTACCTAATTCATTCTATGAAACCACAATTACTCTGATACCTAAACCATACAAGGACCCAACCAAAAAGAGAACTTCAGAACAGTCTCACTTATGAATATCGATGCAGAAATACTCAATGAAATTCTTGCAAACCGAAACCAAGAACACATCAAAACCATCATTAAACACGATCAAACAGGCTTCATCCCAGGGATGCAAGGTTGGTTCAATATACAAAAATCTATTAACATAATCGACTGTATAAACAAACTCCAAGAAAAAAAATCACATGATCATCTCCTTAGATGCAGAAAAAGCATTTGACAAGACCCCCTCATGTTAAAAGTCCTGGAGAGATCAGGAATTCAAGGCCCATACCTAAACATAATAAAAGCAATTTACTGGAAACCAAAAGCCAATATCCAATTAAATGGAGAGATACTTGAAGCAATCCCACTAAAATTGGTGACAAGATAAGGATGCCCACTCTTCCCATATCTATTCAATATAGTACTTGAAGTGCTAGCTAGAACAATAAGACAATGAAAAGAGATCAAGGGGATACAAATTGGCAAAGAATAAATAAGGGTATCACTATTTACAGATGATATGATAGTATACATAAGCGACCCCAAAAATTCTACCAGAGAACTTCTCCAGCTGATAAACAACTTCAGCAACGTGGCCAGATATAAAATAAACTCAAATAAATTAGTAGCCTTCCTTTAACAGGCTGAGAAAGAAATTAGAGAAACAACTCCCTTCACAATAGCCACAAATAATATAAGATATCTTGGGATAACTCTAACCAAACAAGTGAAAGATCTGTATGGCAATAACTTCAAGTCTCTCAGAAAAAAATCAAAGATCTCAGAAAATGGAGATATCTTCCATGCTCACGAATAGGCAAAATTAACATAGTAAAAATGGCCATCCTACCTAAGGCAATCTACAGATTCAATGCAATCCCCATCAAAATCTCAACACAATTCTTCAAAGACATGGGAAAAGCAATTCTCAAACTCATTTGGAAAGGCAAAATATCCAGAATAGCGAAAACAATTCTTAACAATAAAAGAACGGCTGGGGGAATCACCATCCCTGACCTAAAGCTCTACTACAGAGCAATAGTGAGAAAAAAAACTGCATGATATTGGTACAGAGACAGAAAGGTTGATCAATGGAATAGAATTGAATAACCAGAAATAAAACCACACACTTAAACACACTTGATCTTTGACAAAGAAGCCAAAAATATACAGTGGAAAACAAAAAGCATCTTCAATAAATGGTGATGGTCTAACTGGCTGTCTGTATGTAGAAAAGTGAAAATAGACCCATATTTGTCACCTTGCACAAAGCTCAAGTCCAAGTGGATCAAGGATCTCAACATAAAATCAGATATACTGAATCTAATAGAAGAGAAAGTGGAAAAGGGTCTTGAACTCATTGGCACAGCAGCAAATTTCCTAAACAGAACTCCAATGGCTTGTGCTCTAAGATCAAGAATTGATAAATGGGACCTCATGAAACTGGAAAACTTCTGTAAGGCAAAGGACATAGTCAATAAGACAAATCAGCAACCTACAGATTGGGAAAAAATCTTCACTAACCCCACATCTGATAGAGGGCTAATATCCAAAATATATAAAGAACTAAAGAAGCTAACCACCAAAACGCCAAACAGCACAATCAAAAAATGGGGTATAGAACTAAACAGAGAATTCAAAACAGGAATCTCAAATGGCTGAGAAGCACCTAAAGAAATGTTCGAAGTCCTTAGTGATCAGAGAAATGCAAATCAAAACGATCCTGAGATTCCACCTTACACCAATCAGAATGGCTAAGATCAAAACCTCAGGTGACAACACATGTTGGTGAGGATGTGGAGAAGGAGAAACACTCCTTCATTGCTGGTTGGATTGCAAACTGGTACAACCACTCTGGAAATCAATCTGGAGGTTCCTCAGAAAATTGGAAAGAGAGCTACCTGAAGACCCAGCTATACCACTCTTAGGAATATACTCAAAAGATGCCACATCATGCCGCATGGGCACGGATTCTACTATGTTTATAGCAGCCTTATTTGTGATAGACAGAAGCTGGAACCAACCCATATGTCCCACGACAGAATGGATACAGAAAATGTGGTTCATTTACACAATGGAATACTACTCAGCTATTAAGAATGAGGACATCCTGACTTTTGCAGGCAAATGGATGGAACTAGAAAAATATCATCCTAAGTGAGGTAACTCAGACCCAAAATGACATGCATGGTATGTACTCACTAATAAGTGGGTATTAGCCAGAAGAAGAGGAGGAGGGGGAGGAGGAAAAGGAGGAGGAGGAGGAGGAAGAGGAGGAGGAGGAGGAGGAGGAAGAGGAGGAAGAGGAGGAGGAGGAGGAGAAGGAGGAGGAGAAGGAGAAGGAGAAGGAGAAGGAGAAGGAGAAGGAGAAAGGAGAAGGAGAAGGAGAAGGAGAAGGAGAAGGAGAAGGAGAAGGAGAAGGAGAAGGAGAAGGAGAAGGAGAAGGAGAAGGAGAAGGAGAAGGAGAAGGAGAAGGAGGAGAAGGAAAATACTCAAGATACAGTCTACAGAACTCAGAACAGTCAACAAGCAGAAGGGCCCAAGTGAGTTTGCCTCAGTCCCACTGGGGAGGGAGAAGAAAGCAACCACAAGGGGTGGAGGGAGGGAGGTACCTGAGAGGGAAAGGGAATGGGGGAGGGAAGAGGGGAACATGACCTGGTGGTGGGTGGTGGTGAGGACTGAAGCCCCAAGGGCCAACAGAAAAAAACAGGAAACCTCGAGAGGTAGGAGGTTGGCAGGATCCTCCAGAATGTACCAGAGACCGAGGAGGTGAGAGACTCTCAGGACTCAAAGGGGGGGACCATAGATGAAATGCCCTACAGTGGAGAGTGGAACTTGTAGAGCCCACCTTCAGCAGAAATACGGGGCATCAAGTGAGGAATGGGGTTGCTATCCCACAGTCAAAACTCTGAAAAAACTGCAGAGGAACCTGAGAAAAAGACGGTCCAGGGAAAGGCCCAAAGTGGGATCCAGCTCAAGGGGTGACCCCAAGGCCTGACACTATTACTGAGGCTATAGAGTGCTCACAAAAAGAGACCTAGCATGACTGCCCTCCGAAAGACCCTACCAGCAGCTGAGTCAGATGCAGATATTTGCACCCAACCAATTGACAAAAGCTTCTGAACCCTGTGATTGAATTAGGGAAAAGCTGGAAGAAGTTGTGGAGGAGGTGGACCCTGTAGGAGGACCAGCAGTCTCAATTAATCTGGATCCCTGAGATCTCCCAGACACTGGATCACCAACTAGGCAGACTACACAAGCTGATATGAGACCTCCCAACACACATACAGCAGAGGACTGCCAGGTCTGGGTTCAGTCAGAGAAGATGCACCTAACCCTCAAGAGACTAGAGGCCTCAGGGAGTTTAGAGTCTGGTGGTGGGGTGGGGACATTGTTGTGGAGACAGGGGTTCAGGAGGAGGTATGGGATGTGGAACAGTTGGAGGGTGGACCCGGAGGGGAATAAAATCCGGAGTGTAAAGAAAAAAGAAAGAAAGAAAGAAAGAAAGAAAGAAAGAAAGAAAGAAAGAAAGAAAGAAAGAAAGAAAGAAAGAAAGAAAAGATAAAGAAAAAGAAAACCAATAATAACAGCCAAACAATAAAATAAACGTTCATAAACCCAAAGAAAATCCAGAATACTTTTAAGAAATTCAGATTATTTAAATGACTCAGGGAGAGGTAAAATTGGATACAACAATAACCATTTTAATAACTTATCCTGACTAATGAAAAAAGACAAGAATTTATGAGTCAGTTCTACTTAGCTTTTAAGGAACAGGTCATTTTTGCTAAATAAAATTTCAAATAATTAAAAATTAAAAAAGAGCCTTCAAAAATTATTTAATTAAGTTCAACAATTTTGTTACAAATCTAGTACATAAAGGAAAAACACCAAACAGGGATGAAATAGATAAATCTTATTTATAAACACAAGCACAAAATTCAGTCACAAGTTAAAATCAGTAATATTTTAAGAATAATACAAATTATTCAATGGCATTTATTCTAGAAGAACTATATACAGCATGGAAAGTGTATTAACATAATTTCTAAAAATTAAGAATTAGATAATGTGTATTGCAACAAAAGTTATTTTATGACTTAATACCATTATAACATCAAACTAGAAATTAATAAATACTTTAATGAATGATAAATTAATATAACATTTAGTAAACAGGTTCCACTAAAGTCTTGACAAAACCTTTTAAATTTAAATTTACTTTTAACTCTTACATAAAAATGCCTGGCTATGTCTTAGCAACTAAAGGAGGAATCCTAATTGATCCAACAAAGTAAGAAAAAAAATGAATTGGAAATAGTGAAAAGGTGAGTCAAACATAGTATCTGTTCAAAGTGGAATAGCATGAGAAGACATGAACAATATCAATACAAGATCATCACAGGAAACTCAGTAGAGCTAATTGGAAAAATTGGAGACAAAACTCCAGCTCAACAGCAATAAAATTATTTTAAAATCCATGAATCAGTCCAGCAGACTTGCAAGACTTTTATAGGGAAAATTATGCAATTCCACTAAAGTGCATACAATTAAGCTTGAATATGTTTTGGTTAAAGAAATTCAATAGTATAACAATATTAATTAAATTCAAGACAATCTATAAATTGAATGTAACTCCTCAAAATATTTTAATGAAAGCTCTTTCTTAATTCATCTGAAAAAGCGAGTATTCATGAATAGCTTTAAAATTGAGTCACTGGACTTATGAGAATATAAGCCATTAAGGATATTATTCATTTGTTTCATAGTTTTGTTTTTGTTTTAGAAAAGAGGGAATGTTACCCCTTTTTAGAATGTAAGTATTTTTGAGGTATAACTATTTCTGACAATATGGGTTTGAGAAGATAATAGTGCTTTTCTGGACTGGTTGAGTAATTGCCTTGGGAGTCTTTCTTTCCTCATCGTCAGTATCTAAAATGTTAATTGGATGGGAAGAAATCAAGAACGTTATTTTGGCTTCATCAACCTATATCCATTTGTCCAGTCTACTGGAAGTTCTATATTTTGAGAGATTGGTGGACAATACCCAGACAGTGTCAACATAATGCTATACATTTTATTCTCATCTGGTTTTATATGCCTATTATCAATATATGAAGAAACCCAGAGATACTGGTGCATTGAGCAACACCAACTCTTCAGTTAGGAAGGTGGTTATCCAAAACAACCTAAGGGCCGAAAGGCATTGCCGCCTGAAAATATTCATACACAATTTAAGTTCTACTAGCTTTCTAATAGCTTTTACATTTTCTTTTTATTTGTTTATGTCAGAGTGTGGATATGTTGGAGTGTATGCAGTCATGTCATGTGCCCACAGAAGCCAAAAGAGGGTGTCAGATTCCTGGGAGCTAGAGTCCAGGAGCTTACGAGCTGTCTGATGTGGGTGCTGGTCTCTGGGATACAAACTCCTGTTCTTACAATTGAGCAACATGTGCCCTTAACAGCTGATCCATTTCTCCAGTGTCACTTCCAAGCCAAGAATTCTTTCTTGGCTGCAACTCTTTGCTTCTTCTCATTTGTTCAGCTTATATTTCTCAATCATACCCCCACGAGTCTCGTGTCAGCAGATTTCAGGCTTAGAACTATTCCATGACAACATTGACTTAGTTTCCCCAAAACCACTAGGCAAATGTTCAAGAATTCTTTGTTCACAAAAAGTAAGAGAAAAGGAAGCAGGTGGTGTGGGAGTCTATGAATATGTACCCAACATGCATATTGGCCAAAAGAATCCATCCTGATATGGAAATTATCTTACTTTTAGCTATGCATTCATGAGTTTAAAACAAAAGAAACAAAGCTTGTGGCTACAAAGAAACATAACCTGGTTCGTGTACAATTTCTAGATGTCTGTCTCTATTGTGGAGACAGTTGGCTACCAGTCCAGTACGGCAATGCAACTTTTCCATTCATGATTTATTTGCTTCACTTCATGGCTTCTGGTGTTTTGATCTAGAATATACCTTAAATAGGTCCCCTGCCATTCAGTGGAGACTTTGAGGGTGCTGAATCTCCTCAAACAAAATGGCTCATGGGTTCCTTTTCCAGAGACTCCTTAAGATTCTGCAGAGGTATACCGGTCTTCTAGAGCAGTAAGTTCTGCGTACAAAGGAAATATGCTTGTTGATGGGCAGTACTATGCTACTTAAAGCCTCAGCACTCTCTTCTTAGACAAGAGTTCAACTTCTTCCTTCACTCCAGTGATTCTTCACAGAAGGCCCAAATGGCTACAGCATCATTCTTTCTTTTCCTTTGACAGGATGTACCCAGTACATCACTCACTGGGAAAAAACACAGTACTGTCTATTAACCTCCCAGAGACTGGGTAGCCAGCTCTCTATTTCTAGAAAAGAGATAATATTTGAAACAAAGTAGGCAAGTGTGAAATGTGCTCTGTCTTCTGAAGAAAGGGTTAAGCAACCACAGCCTCCGTGGCTTCTTTAGTTAGAAGAGTGGGCACTGTTTTCATAGTAACGAACCACAATTTTTCTGCTCCACAAAATTCTAATGCTGTCAAGTCTGGTAAGACAGATGATCCTACTTAAAATGATACTTTACAAAGCAAAACAGATATAACTCAGTAACCGTGCATCTAATTGCCTTAATTGCCTCATTTATCACATGACTTAAGTGAGCTGATGTTTCCTACTTTGCTTCACCCATGTAATTCTTGTAATAGAAGAGCTGAGATGCGGTGCCAGGCATGAGCGAGAAATACTCTCTCCTGAGAAAAGATATCATGGAGTGATGTTGGAACTGGGCTCCAGTTTATTGAAAAATCAATGTCCATTTGTATGACCAACACATATGGCCTTCTTCCAGGTTGATGATGGCTTTGGGGATCTGGATATCAACTAATGAAGTCAGATCATTTTACCAAGCACCTGAATTATACTTGGCAAAACAACTTTGTCATTAAAACCTGGTTTATCATTCCTGTTGGTGGTTTTCTTCCTATCTCACTCTTTTCTCCATTTCACCTGCCATTACAGAGTTGTTTTCCTCACATGCAGATAACAGACTTAAGGCTCCTAATTTTAACATTCAAAAGGGCCTCAGTATGATGTCTGGAGTTCACAGAATACACAGTTCCCTCATTTGTCTTTGTTTCTCATCAGGGGCAAACACACACACAAGCACACACACACACACACACACACACACACAGAGGCACACGCACACACACACACACACACACACACATACACACACACACACACACACACACACACACACACACATACTTTTATATGGTCCTGTTCAGCATTAACTCAAAATTGACATTTGAGAAGGTTGGAGCCAGATTTTTAGCAGACTCGATGGAATTATGTCAGATTAGCTGTCATGGGCAAATCAACAAAGCTGAATTTGTCTATCTTGTTGATACATTCCAGTGAATATAGTCTAGCTGACACTTTATATTGTGCCTTTGTAATTTTAAAAAGATATTAATTCTTCTCAAAGTAATGCTATTTCACCATATTTTAAATGAAATAGCAATCTAAATTGCAATGCTGTTCTCACCCCAGTGTTGTGTCTCCCTAGAGGACACTCTTGGCATGATAGCCATTGGCAACAGAGACTCTAGAAAGACAAGATTTATTTTCCTTCCTGAGATCTGCCAGGAGTGCTCACTCAGCCAGAGTGCATGGTTTCTGGGTTCTTCTTTGGCCCCATTGTGTAAAAACCTTCATTTGCAAAGACACCAAGAAGTCACAAAGTCCATGGGAGGAAAGAGAACCAGGCATTAGAGATGCGATACAGCACTACATTGCTTTGCCAAGTGGCAGGAAGTCAAGGTCTTTTAGCACAAGACCTACTGCTGCATATGGGACTAGAGGAATGCTGCTATGGAGGAAACTGACTGGTCTCTTTTGCCTCTGTATTCAATGCCCAGTCCCCTGTAGCCTAGTACTGGACTATTTGCTCTGGCTAGTAGTATTTTTTTGGTTGCTCTGTATGAGAAAAGGTAAGTTTCTGGAGAACTGTTGTCTGTGACAAATGTCATCTACAGTCTAGAGATAGGACGCTTAAAGTAGAAAGTAGCAATGCTACAGTTTCTGAAGTGGTCAAGTATGACTGAAGTGGCCAGAACTCATGGTCAAACAAGACACAGAATGGATGGACAGGTACTTGGTGGTTGAGACCATTTAGTGTTCTTTCAGAGGACTCAGGTTTGAGACAACATTGGGTGGCTCAAATCTCCTTGTAATGAAAGTTTCGGAGAATTCAATGCCCTTTTTGTCTTCTAAGATCATTTTAAATGTACATGGTGCATATAACACACACACACACACACACACACACACACACACACACACACACACACACACACACACACAATAGTAGTCTTTTAAAGAAACTAGAAATAGGAAACAATAGAGTATATATGGACATAATGTGCTGAACATTCTTAAGGAGTCTAAATCAGATATGAATATATTGGGTTTGCATTAGCTGTGTCTGTTTTAAACCAAAAATTATAGAGTAGAAGTAAGTACAGACATCTTGAAAGATTCAGGTCCACTTACAATTTTGAACAGTAAAAACATATATTTAGTGAGATGTAATAATAAAATATGTCAAGTGGTTCCATAAGCAGCATAATAATTAGGAGACCAATAGGCAGGAGATTTAGCTAACTAGAAAGTACAGTTTCCAAGGAGAACCCCTCAAGGATCAGACATAAACTCAGTGCTTTACAGATGTAGTAAGGCATACCACCAGATATTAGTAGGAAAGGCAGAATTGCTACCCATATATGAGACACTCTCTTTTTCTTTTATATTTTTGTTTTCATTCTCTTACTTTTCTTCCTCCTTCTCCTCTTTCTTCTTCTTGTTTTTGAACAAATAATTTATTCTTCCTATATAATCCCTGTTTAAAGATAATCAAAGATTAAAGTAGATAAAATAACTCAACTCTCTCCATGGATATTTGTCTGAATAGATCACTATTAGATACTGTTAAAGAATTATTAACTATTGTTAATACATTGTTATTGTTACATAATAGGTCTTTATTATAAGTTCCACTTTTACTGAATATTTTCCTTCTCCATAAACTAAGATGTCAGGGCTAGTAAGACTTGAATCTTTACTATTCCAGTTGTTAGGCCTTTCTGCCTGACTTGACTAGAGGACTAATAGACAAGCACCTCTCTTGAGCAACTAAACCAACTGCCCTCATGGCATATAGGGACTTTGAAAACTTCAATCGTGCTTTGACGGTTCTAAAACTACAACATAGCTGTTGCTAAAACATACTATAGTTCCAAAAGGCATTTGATTCTAGCCAAAACTCTTACAAACAGCCTGTTCCGGAATGTTTGACATTGAGAGCTTCAGCAAACTCCAGTTGCCATTCTCACTTGGGAGGTCCAGCAGAAGGCCTGTGATGGGTACAAGCAACACCGACTTTTGCATGCATGATTGACTTAAAGAGCCTTGCCACACTACTCATGGTGGCTATGTAAGTACAATCATCAGCTTACTTTCCCAGTCACTCAGGACACACCTTCTTGTGCTGCTCTTTAGTAGTAGAAGTCAGATCCAAGAAAAGATCCCCTTTAGTGAACATTTCATGCTTATTCTGGATCATTATCATGAATAGGATGGGCTAATCCGGGGGTATGAAGAGGAGACAGCAAGCATTGGGAGCAGCAGCGCTAACAGCAGTACAGGACACCTGAAGACTTCCAGAGAGTGGCTGTCAGCAGAACCAAAGGGAAGCAGAAGCAGCAGATCACAGCAACAGAGATGAGAAACTGTGAGTCCTGGTTGCTAAAAGGGCCAGGAGGAAGTGGTCAGCTGTTAAGGGTGTTGACATCATGATCCTAAGATAAAACACAAGCCAGTGTTGAAACTGAGGGTACTAATCCTGAGCTGCTGTTCTTCCCAAGGCCCTTTAACACTAGAAGGCACTGGCTAATGCTGCCTCTTACTGCTGCTGAAAGCTAGGGTTATCATGGCTGCCCAGCGCTGGGCTGCTGTGGATTAAAGCAGTCACCTTCAACCTAACGACTGAGAGCCACGTGTCTCCATTCAGAGGCCTGGAACAACAGACCTCTAGCTCCTAGAATCTTTCAAATTTATAAGTTTCTGTGTCTGTTAGGGTAGCCTCTAGACCTTAAAGACTTCACTGGTCCAGGACTGCTAACTCTAGAAGAACTCTTTACCCACGTAAGCTGGTGAATTTTTCATCTAGGCCCTGGGTAGGTGATAGTAATGGACTGATTTTTAAGAATTTGCAGATGAGAAAAGTGAATTCTACATTTATTGAATATGCATTGTGCTCTGGGCATTTTCCATGTTGTATCATTTCAGTCTTAAACCTTGAAGATAGTATGAGCTATTTGAGTTACAGATTTTAAAACCAGTGGTCACAGAAATGTATATCCTTTGCACGAGGTAACAAGGAGAAAGAAAATGGTTTTGTAGTAGCTGTGTCTTTAAGAGAGAAGCATATTGGTTGTCATAGTGTCCATGTTCATGCTCAGTCTTGCACCTCTCATCATATCTTCAATAATAATGTTTCAACCACTGCTAAAGCTATATGCAAATGAATAAATTTAATAGAAAGTTTTCCATCCCCATTTAGCTTCAGGTTCAGCAACTGTCACTGACGATGGGACAGGACCTTCCTTGGGTTATCCTTCTCCTTCACCTGTTCTTCTCCCATCTAAGGAGAGCCACTCTTGCCTCACCTTCTGCCTTCTGGTCCTTCCTACTACTTCCAAATTATCTTACTATTGAGAAGCAAGAATATTGTGATTATACTGCCAGGCCAGATCTCTAAATTTTAAGTCTTCTATAATAAAATAGTCATTCATGCCCAAAGGATACCAATAGGATTAACAATAACAGTTCAAAATTAAAATTTAAAGGTGAACTGATTGATTATATTTCATCACAAACACCCCAAATAAGTCTAATGAGCTAAAATAAATACCCATTCTTTTATAGTATCCTGTATTTGAAGAAACAATACCACCAGGGTTCACATTTGCAATTTACTTTCCTTTGCATGATTAACCATATGGTAAAAGAAAAAGTACATAGTATAGGTTTTCTAATTGTTTGAGATTCATTGTATAAACAGTGAGAAGTAGCTGCAAACTAGTTAGGTAAAATTCCTATTGTTAAGGAATGAAATATAGTGAGATTCTGAGAAATATAGTAAATGCAGCAGGTTATAATTGAGGAAGATGCTTTAGTAAGAGATGCCTGCTGTGAGGAGATAGCAAATAATTTGAGATTTGAGCAATGAAATGGAAGAAGTCACATGGATGTGTTGAAAAAGAATATCAAAAATGGAAAGAAGAGCCAAGATGGTGATGATTTGTATATATTCTATTAACTAAATGTAAACCAGTACAGCTGGAGGAGGCACAGTGCAAGAGGATGTGGCTGCCCATGAAGGAAGGGATTGCTTTAAGATAAGGACAGTCCCTGTAGGTCTTTGAACTAAGAAAGTCATGAAACACCAAAGAAGAAAGCCAAGTTAGCAGCTGGAATAAAAGCCAGACTCATAAGAAAAGCTAAATAAATATTGGAAAAGAAAGCTGTCTGGGGATATTCTACCTCCATCCTATACCCTTTTAAGGAGAGAGAGATGGTGAGATGTGGCGGGCCTTTATCTGATGTGTCTAAAGTCACTCCGTGGTCAAAGAAAATGATGAGTTGAGAAAGTTGTTTGGCTAATATGGTCCTCGTATACAAAAGATTGAGCATAGAAATTCTATCGACATCTAATTGCTGGCATGTGCAGGCTGATAAGTGTTACCAAATGCCTTTTTAAATAAGTATGGAGTGGTGTGGAAAGAAATGTGTCTCGGTTGGCTAAATGGTGAAAGCAGCAACCTATTAAGAGAATTATTCTCAGAGCTTGGATGTAAATTGATTTTATGAGCATGTCAAGAAGTCAATCAATGGCAGACTTGTAGCAACATAGCAGAGCAAAGAATAATATACGAAGCAGATTCTAGTCAAATATGAAAGCTCTGATCTTATCATGGGGAATGTCCAGTTTAATGACCACACAGCTGTTCTTTACTACAGTTTGCCATTTGTGAATTTCAGCGATGTTGTTTCAGTTCCGTTCTGAACAATTAGACATACATGGATTTAAAAAAAAACAACTTTATAACTTTATAACCTTACTTTTTAAGTCGAAGTTAAGTTTATGCAACAAAAATCACCTATCTTAAAGTCTACAATCAGGTCTATTTAGTTCAGCCATAATGTTATTCACCTTTTACCTCAATTTAGTATCAAAAAGTAGAAACAGTTCAAATTCTATCAATGAATGAATGAACAAAGGTGATATAGCTGTAAAATCAAATATATTTAACCACAGAAAGGAAAGAGTACTGATATATATTGCCTAGGGAATCAATCTTGAAAAGCATGCTAGGTTTTAAAAAAGTGACAAAATTTCACATGTTCTGTATTTCAATTTATTTGGAATGTTATATGCTATATATAAATACCAACATAAGTAGAAATGTATAGAAGCATATAGATATACATACATTTTGCTTTTGAGGAATTATTATAAGGTTTTGAACCTACCCAATATGGGAGCATGAGAAACAAATGATGTGAAGTTGAGTTTCTTGTGTAGCTGCTGAAATCTAAGGCCTACAGGCATGGCTGGAAAGACAAAATGATTTGGGGGAGAGATACAAGAACTAGCTGGAATCTGTAGATCGGAACTAGAGCCCTACAAAAATGAGGTGGAACCCATGTGGCTTCCTCATCTCCTCCAAATTCCTGTGTTTAATAATGAAGGATTTTGTTTTCCTTCCAGGAGGAGCTTGTGCCCTGTGTCACAGAACTCGCTGTTACCTGAACCAAGTGGTGAAGAACCCAGTGCAGGAGATGTAACAGCTGGAGGAGATGGAGACATGGACACTGGCACTCCACAGATAGAACATGAGAAGGTCAGCACCTATAGACGCAGGCTACCAGAGCACCAAAGCTCTGAGTAGCGTCAATCTCTGCTCCAGTAGAACATACCTGGTTTAGAACTGATTGGCTAAAGGATGCATACATCTGCAAAATTAGTTCTCCAGCTTAGCTAAAATGATGTAAGACAAATCATTTTTAGCCTCCAGAAGGTGCTTATAGAAGCAATGAGTCAGCAAGTATGAGACTAGGCGTTGGCAAGCATTTTAACACTTCCCTTGCCTACACAGTGTGCAAAAAGTATTTTGTAAATAACTTACATAGATCAGAAGATAGATGAAGAATATTTCTAAGACAGCTTTTTTGTTATGTCCACACAAAACTCTACTGTATAGTTTAAAATGATCTTCATCATTATGAAAAATATAACACACAGAAGAAAATTGCTAAATAGCCTAGGCACTTAGATGCTAAAACCAAATTTAGGTCTAACTACAGTGTCCACACTGTGTTTACTCCACAGCTCTGCTGGGGTACCCCAACACTCAACTGCTCTATTTTGCGTATAAAGAAGCTTTCTCCTTTTCTTTCTTTTTCTTTTTTCTGAAACAAGACAGAACATATGCTTCCTCTTCTATGTGGCTATCATGAAAAATAACGCCCTGAAGTTTGTACATTTCCAGGGATTGTGTGAAGTTTCTCAGTAATGCACATTTATAATCTGTTACTCATAATCTATCCTGAAGCAACAGACAAGCAAATTCTTAGAAAATTTTAATTTACGTTTGTTGATGAATCTTACAAATAAATATCAACATGTGCCATTTTGCAATGGAAAAAAATGTAATATTATCAAAAAACCACTTTGTATGTAATTTATATAGCCAAAGAAGCAAGTTAAATAGTCATGTATAATATTTGTCTATATTAAGGCATAAAAGCGATAACAGCTAACATTACTTAGAACTATGTGCATTTTTTTTGCTAAGAGCTACATGTGAATTATTTAATGCATATTAATGACCACTGAATAGAAGAGGTAATTATGTATCTTGATTAATGCAAATGAAGTTTTAAAAATTTGCTCAAAGGCATAGGCAGTGAACTAATCAGATCTATTTAATTGTGAAGCACTTGATTTTAATTACTATATCATTTAAACCTCATTAGCAATATTTCTAATTATTGAACAAGTATGAACGGAGTGATTATTAGGTGTTCAAATAATTACACTGAATTAAAACAGTGTAATATAGGATAAAATGAGGAATATAATTATAATCATAGTTGTGTGTTCTAATAACTGTTTTCAAAGCCATTTTCTAAAAAATATACTAATGTGTGGCAGATGAAAACATAGTATTTGAAAAGCATCCCCGAGAAATCTGGGTGTATGCTAATCCTCACAAGGACATTGAAATTGCTGATTTTGTTTTCATAGACAGCAATTAAGTATAATCTTATAACTGCAACACTGATTGATTGCAAATTGGCACAATATATGAACATGAAAACAAACTAGCAAGGCTAGTCAATCATCTTCTCTATTCATAACAACATATACAGGATGGAAAGGTACAGATTTGCTTGCAAAGTGTTCCTGGAGACTGTTGCTGTAAGTTCAGCATATCCCCTCTTAGGCTATTTTAGATTTTTCTTTTGCTACCTGTGCTGTTGCTTCTTTCCTCCTATTCTTAATTTTGCGCCATTTCATCTTTGATATTTGATGGTTCTATACTAGAAAAGCCATGAAGCTCAGCTGGACTGGGAAGTTACATTTCTTGGAGAATATGAAGGACAGGAGGTAGAAGCTAGGCCACACTGATCTTATGGAAGGTTGACTATTTCCTTGTTTTCCTACCTCACACATTGGATTTGTGGATTTCCAGTTTGCCCCTGTTATCATATAAGAAGTCTTTCTTTTCTTTTTTTTGGGGGGGGGGAGGAGTTTCTTTCTTTCTTTCTTTCTTTCTTTCTTTCTTTCTTTCTTTCTTTCTTTCTTTCTTTCTTTTTTTTTTTTTCTTTTTTTCAAGACAGGGTTTCTCTGTGTAACTCTGGCTGTCCTGGAACTCACTCTGTAGACCAGGCTGGCCTCGAACTCAGAAATCCATCTGCCTCTGCCTCCCAAGTGCTGGGATTAAAGGCGTGTGCCACCACTGCCCGGCTAAGAAGTCTTTTAATGTAGAAATTCAACAGAGGTTCTTGTTAGTGGACTCACCTAGATGGTTCCTCTCAACACAGAATGAGAAGTGTATCTGGTTCAACAATTCAGTGCCACAGTTCTTACTCTGAAAACAGCAATAAAAGCATTTTATGACTTTAGAGTTGACTACTTCATATTTACTGCATGTGGACCTATGTCTATTCTGGAAAGAACTTTAAAATGCATATATTTACTATTTTGTTGTGCTGGAGAGATGGCTCAGTGATCAAGAGCACGTACCGCTCTAGAAGACGGCCAGAGTTCAGTTCCCCGCACACACAATGAGCGGCACACAACTGCCTATAACTTCAGCTACAGGGATTCAATACCCTCTTCTGGTCTCCAAAGTCATCTGCATTCACATGCACATACCTGCCCCCGCACATACACATAAATAAAATAAAACTTTGAAAAAGTAGTGTTTTCTAAGTTATTGAAATATTACTACATTTTCCACACAGTGACTATGTTCTTAAGTATGAAGTAGAACAGTCACTAATTGCTCTTCAACATATAAAGTAAACTCTTTCTATAAAATCCTACTCTTGGAAAACAATATTGGCTTGGCTTTGATGCCTCTAAATGTGAGGATTAATCCAAAGTTGACTGTCTGGAAAGGCTGACCTTAACAAACCACCCACAAACAGAAAAGATTCCCGGACAAGCTGGGCAAGATCTGAGCTCTTCCCATAAATCTCTAGCCAGTCACTGCCTTTTGTTCTCAGAATCACCACTGATCTCTCCCCTCCCCTCCCCTCCCCTCCCCTCCCCTTGCCTCCCCTCCCTTCCCTTCCCCTCCCCTCCCCTCCCCTCCCCTTGCCTCCCCTCCCTTCCCTTCCCCTCCCCTCCTCTCCTCTCCCCTCTCCTCCCCATTAGCTCCTCTTCTTCCTCCCCTCCCTCTTCCTCTCCCCCAACCTTACCTTCAAAATGGGATTTATTCCAGGTATGCTAAGTTGAGTCGACCTTTTTATTTTATTTTTTTTAAAGATTTATTTATTTATTTCATGTATATGAGTACACTGTGCCTGTCTTCAGGCACACCAGAAGAGGGCATCAGATCCCCATTATAGATGGTTGTGAGCCATCATGTGCTTGCTGGGAATTGAACTCAGGACCTTTGGAAGAGCAGTCAGGGCTCTCAACCGCTGAACCATCTCTCCAGCCTGAGTCAACCTTTTATATAATTTATTTTTTATTTAGTGCATTGGTGTTTTGCCTGCATTCATGCCTTTCTAAGGTTGTAGAATCCCCTTGAACTGGAGTTATAGACAGTTGTGAGCTGCCACGTGGATGCAGAGAATTGAACCCTTGTTCTCTGGAAAAGCAATTCTAAACACCAAGCTATTACTTCAGTTCCTGAGTGAACCTTAAAAAAATTGTTAGTGTGTGTGTGTGTGTGTGTGTGTGTGTGTGTGTGTTTCATCCCTTAGTTATGTGTGGAAATCAGAGGACAACTTGTGAGAGTCAGCTTGTTCTTTCCACCATGTTCATCCTGAGAGTTGAACTTAAGTTTCTAGGCTTGGTGGCAAATGCTTTATACCAGCTGAGCCATTTTACCAGCTCTGATTCAATATGTGAAAAATCAAAAAGATAACACACTCTTTTATAACAAGAAGCTAAAGAAGAAATCATATAATTATAATAGAAGCAGAAAGAGTAGATGACAAAATTCCTGTATTCATTCATAGTTAAAAACTCCCAGAAACCTTACTAAATTTGATAAAGAACACCTACAAAGACAACCTTACAACTAACATTATAGTATAAAGAAATTTAGAAGATCCTTGCTAAGATCAGGAACAAAGTGTTCTCTGTTCGCCACTTCTTTCTCTCTTGTACTAGAAATCCTAGGAAATGAAACAGGGCATGGAAGAAAACTAATAAGGGCAGATCAAGAAAAAAGAAATAAAATTTCCCTTGTTCACAGATGACATGATTAGCCATCTAGAAAATCTGAAAGAAATGAGAAAATAAACTCACTGGAACTAATAAACAACTATAGAAGAGTGCCAAGACATAAGATCAGAATACAAAAGCATATCACTTTCTAAATATTAGCAATGAAGACGTAAAATTTAAAATGCAAAACACAATTCTCTCTCTCTCTCTCTCTCTCTCTCCCTGTATATGTGTGTGTGTGTGTGTGTGTGTGTGTGTGTGTGTGTGTACCCTTACGAAAATTAGATAGGTACAAATATAACAAAATGTGTATGATATCTATTCAAAGAAACCTATAAAAGTATGATGAGACAAATCGAAGAGGAAAAAATAGAAGATACCTATCTATGCTCATAGATAGAAGGTTCAAAGTTGGCAAGATTTCTCAATGCATCCACTCTATGAAAATCCAGTTAAAATGCCAGAAATTATTCTATGGAATACTAAAAATAATGATTTTATAGTTCTGTGAGGGGCAAAATCGAGAATAACCAATACAAGATGGAAGCAGAAATATATAGCTGAATCATTGATATCATATAACTTGAAGACTTAAAATAAAGCTGTAATTATAAGATAGTATTATTGGCTGAAACATAAACAAATAGATCAATGAAACAACAAAGAGTCGCAAACAGATACATGAAAATGTAGTGACTAATCTTTGATAATGGAAGAAAGTCAGTGAAGTCAAGAAAAGTTAGTCTTTTGACAAATGTTGGAACAACTGCTTGATTGTTTAAGAAAGAGAGAGAGGAAGGGATTTAGGAAAAAGAAGAGACAGGTATAGAGGAAGGAAGAGAGAAGGAGATCTAGAGGGGAAAGGGAGAGGGAGAGGGAGAGAGAAGGATGGCGATAGATATATAGATAAATGGGTAGATGGATGGATGGATAGATAGATAGATAGATAGATAGATAGATAGATAGATAGATAGACAGACAGAGGAATGAGGGAGAGAATGCCAGGTAGAGATCTTACATCTTTTGCATAGAATATGGATTTAGAACTAAATATAAAGAACAAGATTTTTAACGTTCTATAGGATACAAGAGGAGGGATCTATTTTGTCCTATATGGGTGTGATAATAAGAGTTGACATAATGCCAAATATGTGTTTCATGAATGAACTAATAGATAAGCTCAGTTTTGCTCTGAGTCTAAAATAGTTCTAAAGATTGAATCTTAGTGAAAATTGTTATAGGCAGTTACTGGATGGGGTTGATACTACACAAAGGGCAGCAGAGCCCTAGAGAGGACTGGACAGAAGCAATCTGTGACTAATCAGGTGTGCAACACTGGAAAGGTAGCAAGCCCTCTTGTCCTTATCTCTGCCCAAGAAGATGGGTGGGGTAAGCTATTACAGAACAATTTTACTTCTCCTATTTGTTTGGTTTAGTATCGAAATAATCAGTGTTTACTGTGAGGAAGGTGACATAGGTAGTAACATTTAAGAGTATCTGAACAGATAGATCATCTGATTCCAAATCATCATTTTTACTACCTGATGTGTCTAGTATTAATCAAACTTATTTCTGCCATGAAGTCGCTTTCATGGTACACCTGACAGTACAGCTCAATCGCAATTTGACCCTTGTTCCAGGATCTAGTTGGTGGTGTATATTTTGTCTAGAATAGTAGATCATGTTTAAAAAAACTATATGTCAGGTGTTCGTCATATTTGTTAAGTAAATGTGTGGGTTGGAGCTGCATATATACAGAACTGAGTTAGGGTCACAAAAGCAGTGTCAAATAAAGAGAGAGCCACACAAAGATTTGTGTAGTTTACATGTGTGTCTTGGGATAATCATGTCAATGTGTTATACCTATAGTATTTATCAATAATCAACATTTTAAGTGACAATATATACTAAAAGCTGTACCCAACATCAAGGATTCAGTCGTGAGTGAATAGAAGAAATTAATTTTTTCATGGACCTGTATGATAGTTCTTTATGAGATGCCTACACAGCAAAGTGGACGCCAGGATTTTCCCACTTTCTCCTACTCTTGACATATACAAATACAGGAATTGTTTAACTGACCATTTTGTCTAGCTTTGAAGACTTTAAAAGGATTACTAAGTTTCCTTACTGTGAATAAATGCTGCCCCCTTCTGGATCATTAGCAAAAATACCAAAGACATTCAAAGTTCTTGTGTTTGTAAAGTTGGGGACAGAGGTTAAATTTTATTATTTACTCAACAAAGAGTTCTATGCTTGAAAATCTCCACCTGCCTGTCTGCATCTTAGAACTGAAGATAACAGCAACAAGGAAACACCAGAACCTATGATACATTTTCCAAATTCACTAGACCAGAGACAGGATTACAGATATTCTTATTGCTTAAATATATTTGTGTCAGATCATAGTCTGTAGATTTCCAGGCAAGAAAGTTTAAGAGAACACAGTCTAAAACTTTTGATATATAGGAACAGATTTAATATTCTATCCCACTAAAGACAATCATTTAGCAAACATTCATTGATCATCCAGTATGTGCTAGGATGCCATGAATACAATGACCATGAAGAATGGGTCCTTCTGGACGCATTCAGAAGATAAATGCAAGTCAATGCAAGTCAATGATTAGAGACAGCACTTTGGTGATAACCTCCATCAGAGGGGTTCTGTGTCTGGAAAGACAAACCTATCTCAGACAGAAAGGGATGGAGGAAGGCTGTCCAGAGGAACTTACTGTCCAGGTTTTCAAGATTTCTTATAGAATAAAAGGAGCATAATGCCAAATTCCAATCAGAGATTCATATCACTCCTATGTGGCTGTTATACCAATGAGAAATGGCACAGATTTTCACAGTTCAAATTGAAAATGTTCATGATGATTACCACAACCCAGGAATATAAGCATGTAATATGACAGGTGAGAACAATTCAAACAGGTGAAATAAACCTTCTAGAAACATCAATTTTAATGATACTGTGACTCTTTGCACTTACTTTTGAAAGCTCATATTCACATATTTACATAGCTTAAATCAGTTCCAGGATTTGTATTTTATTTTGCTCTATGAAGGGCCCAAGTTAACTTGTGATGAACGAACTCAAGATGTCTAATCAAAAAATGTCAAAATGACACCAGAGAAAGATTTAACAGTGGAGTAGAAATTGAATTTCATTCATGAAAATGTTTGGCGAATGAAGACTCTTTATTGATTGTTTGTGTTGATAATAAATATATGTCCATGTTAGTGTATAAAGAAAATTAAAATTTAATTAATAAAAATTACTAAGAAATAAAAGAAACTGTCCCAGCAGGCAAAGTGCTTGCTATAGAAGTGTGAGGACTCAAGGTCATATCCTCAGATCTTCTGAAAATGCTGGATGGGTGACGTGGTCTACCTGTGACGCCTGGACTCTGAGAGCAGAGATAAAGATCCTTGGAGTAAGATGGCTCTGGGTTCAATTAAGAGAGTCTGACTCAAAGAATAAAGTAAATTGCAATTTAGGAAGGCATGCATACCTGTACACCCACAACCACACCCACGAGATAAAAGAGAGTTAGACAAAAATGGTGTACAACCAATTTTACCTCTCAGGTGGATTTATGGTTAGTTCCAGTTTAACTTAAGCCACAGATTCCATCATGAAACCAAGGAGGGAGAGAGGGAGAGAGAGGGAGAGAGAGAAAGACAGATTACTCCTGTATAGATTCAGAGCTCAGATATGTCTTTAAATTTTCAATCTCAGACACATGGCTACCTCTAGCTCATAGAGAAATGTGACTTCTCTGGTATCACTATGGGCAGGTAGAGTCCCACAGGACTCAGCTTGGTGAGTTGAATATAAATTGTATCTCAGCTTTGTGTGTGTGTGTGTGTGTGTGTGTGTGTGTGTGTGTGGTGTGTGTGTGTGTCTTAGTCTGGTTTCTTTATGTAGTGATTTATCTGCCACCTGGAAAATATACACAGACACCATGTCCAGATAATTTAATGGTAAAATGGAGCTCATGACAGTTCTGTATATCTCATAATGTGGATAAAGGGATTTTATGGAAACTAGTACTTACATATACACACACATTCACGACTTATATTATATGAAATCCAGTGCTCATTGCTTGGAAATGGGCGGTTCAGACAGATCAGGGAGTATTATAGCAATAATTACAGACTCTCTCATAAGAGACTCCTGGGAGCAGAACTTGCAGTTGTTAATTAGACACCTGTTATAGCGCTACTCAGAATGGCCTGAGGACGTTGATGTTCCACAACACTAACTTCTTGGAAGCCTTTTATTAATTTACCAGATTTGCAAATGCAAACTCAACAGCCTGTTCATAGGGTTGGAAGCCCTGTTGCCTAAACTCCCAGGTGGCTGGGAGCTGAGGATCCTGCTGCCAGGGGCTGGTAGCAGATGTAGAAAGCCATCATTGTTCTGTTAAGCACACCCCAAACACAAGCTTAGCCACAGCTCTTTTCTTCTTTCAAATGTATTCACTCCCGACGTATTTGTTATTTCATTTTTAAAAATCAGCTCAATATGTATCTGTTTCAAAATATGTCTATTAGCTACATTTTAAGTTTCATGTTTCAAATTTGGGAAGATTCAAATTGTTGAAGTATAACAAATTCAATTTTGTTCTTTTAGAAAAAGCCATGGAATGTACCCTAATGTACACCACAAACTCAAACGTGGGAGATGTGTGCCTACACAACGATCTTTGTATTTGAAGAGCTTCCACCAGGATTGCTTTTCTGGGCGTAGACACATGAATAAATTGTTCGTCTCCTTTAAGTCATTGTGGTTTGGCTTAATGCTTAAGGATGCTGATTTGTATGGTTTATTCTAAGTGGCATAGGGGATGTTTGGAAGTTTCTAATGTTATCATCACACTTTGTTTTTAAAAGGCTTCTTGAGGTTGTACTGTAGATGGACATATGAGCAGTAGTCAGAAATAATGCATAACATATCACTACTGCATATTGAGACAGCACATGATCATACATTATAAACACATGTGTTGGAGTGTGCTCACATTTATGATCTATTGTGATCAGTACTGAAAACCATTCTTTACTGCAACAGGAAAGCTACAAGGTGAGTGGTTTGACTTGGAAGAAATTAGACTCCCCAGCACTCCATCAAAGAACCCATTAGTGATACCATATGCTAGAAGCAAAACAGGTGTGAGATTCTAGGAGCTCTGCCACATTAACAGGTGGGAGAAATGCAGGTGGGAATGAGTCCTAAATCATTCAAGATGCTTGGTATAAAGACCTGAAGCTTAAATGTTAGCTTGTGCCCAATTAAATTAATAGTATGTATTCTTTCTTTGTTCCATTTGACACAGGGTGTCTTAATTAGGGTTTCATTGATATGAAGAGACACCATGACCACAGCAACTCTAATAAAAGGCAACATTTAATTGGGGCTTGCTTATAGGTTCAGAGGTTCAGGCCTTATGAACCATTATCATTACGGCAGGTAGCATGACAGTGTCCAGGTAGGCATAGCGCTGGAGGAGCTGAGAGTTCTACTTGTTCTGAAGACAGCTAGAAGACTAGCTCCCATATGGTTAGGAAGAGGATCTCATTGCCCACCCCTATAGTGACATGCTTCTTCCAACAAGGCCACACCTCCTAATAGTGGCACGCCCTGGGCCAATCATATTCAAACTATCACACAGGATGTCATGTAGTCTAGGCTGTTCTGAAACATGCTATGTAGCTGTGGATAACCTTGACCTTCAGATCTTTTTGCTTCTAGATCCTGAGTACTGGGATTTCAGGTATGCATGGAATATATGGCATTAGCAATCACATGCAGGACTTTGTACAAACTAAGTAAGTGTTCTACCAACTGAGCTATATACCCAGCCCTCATGGTCTTTATTGTAATGTAGTGGTTCTCAACCTGTCAGTCACAACCCCTTTAGGGGCCAAATGCCCTTTCACAGGGGTCACCTAAGACCACTAGAAAACACAGATATTTACATTGCAATTCATGAAAGTAGCAATTAGTTATGATGTAGCAACAAAAATAATTTTAAGGTTTGGGGTCATCACAATGTGAGGAACTGTACTAAAGGGTTAATAAAGGGTCCCAGCATTAGGAAGGTTGAAACCACTGTTTTAATGGATCTTTAAAACAACACTAGGGTGATCAGCATTTAATATGTATGATGTTTAAAATGTGGTATTAATATGAAGATCCTATTTCTTTTCTTTCTTGTGATATCCACATAGTTGTATTCATTTTTTAAAAATATCAAACAATAAAAATCAGATAATGAATAAAAAAATTTCCATTATTCAAAATACATATGTGATATAGTACAGAGATGCCTTTGTGTCTCTATATTCCATCAATATATGCAAAGTGTTCTAATAAATATTACCCAAGTCATTAGGGTGTATTTTGTCAATACATTAGGTTACAGATAAGCAGGTTCTTCTTCTACATTTTTTGTAACCACACATACAATGGACATTAGCTTGGAAGTACTTTGCCTCCCTCAATACAGTTCCAAAAGACATATTCTGGTTGGAATAAATATAATTTTAAATTAATGATCTAAACATTTATATGCATAACTTATGTCGTTATGTTGCTTTATTAATTTTATTTATTAAAATGTTACATATGCATATTGATTGATTGTTTTTGAGGCAAGGTTTTGTGTATTTTAAGCTGGTCTTGAACTCCTTACCCTCCTACCTACACCTCGCAAGTGGAATAAAGGCATGAGTGTCCACCACATACTGAATTTAACTTTAAATTAAGAAATACAATGATATTTTAATACTTGCATTTATTGTGGAATGATCCGATTAGGCTTATTAATATCTCTACACATTACTTTTGTGAGATCATTTATAATCCAGTCTTTTACCTGTTTAGAAATACATAGTATCATTAACTACAGTCACCAGCTGTGCAATAGTCTCTTGCCTGAGACTTTGTTACTGTTGACTAACATTGTTTATAAGCCCTCACCTTCACCCTTCAGTGTTTGTTCACTAGTCTACTCTCTGCTTTTATGAGTTGAGTTCTTTTAAGTTTACACATGTAAATAAAATGACACACATTAGTATACCACATATATAAGTGAATATTTGTCTTATGCACCTGGCTTATTTCACTTTGCATATTTTAAATTTACATAGAAGTTATCTGTTTTTTGGTAATTACCATTACCAAGTAAAAACTAATAATTAGTTTTGATATTATCATTGTTAACATACATTTTCACAAACATTTTGAATGGTAATGTGGCATTCCATAAAAGAATAATTTTATTCGACAAATTCTCCATTTTGGCAGTTGAGGACTTATCTCCATTTTAAAGACCACATCCAGATGGGCAGTGGTGGCACACACCTTTAATCCCAGCACTTGGGAGGCAGAGGCAGGCGGATTTCTGAGTTCGAGGCCAGCCTGGTCTACTGAGTGAGTTCCAGGACAGCCAGGGCTACACAGAGAAACCCTGTCTCGAAAAAAAAAAAAAAAAAAAAAAAGACATCCATTGCTGTCCATATTCACAAACCATTATGAAACTGGATAGTTGACTTCAGGCTTGTCTAGTGATCTAGTGAACACAGTAATGGAATAGGATATAAACTATGTTTGCATTTTAAATAGAATTCTAGTCTCTGAAGTATATCAGAGTCCCAACAGACTTTGAGAGTAAGGAAGTTGACCAACATACCAGTTGATAAAGGCACATAAGAAATCATGTCTCTTTACATCATCAAAACTTTAGTTTGAGAAGTTTTTAGGATATGTACCTAACAAGAGAATTTCCACAGCAAATGCTATGTACATTGCAAAATTTCCCACTAGAAATTTTATATCACTATATTTGATATCTATGAAAACATTTCAATGACTTAGTGGATGGTATAATCTTCCATTGACTAAACTATTTGAAACTATGTGTTAAAAAGAAAAACATGTGCACAGATGTTTATTTAAGTTTCTATTTTTCTTCTTCATGATATTTATGTCATGATCCTGAGATTTTATTCACATAAATAACCCTTTCAGGATCTGAGATAATTTTCAACACACATAATTTTGTTCTTAATTCTCAGACTTCCAAAAATACACAAAAGTTAAACTGAATTTCAAAATCATTCTCCAAGGGTGGTCAAACCAGCTGCACCCAAATTTAGTAAAATGTGTTTATAAGTATCTAAATATATTTTAACTGAAATCATCACATTTTGCATTGACTTTGATTAAGAGAAAAAACAACCCAGATCTCACAGCTCTTCAGACAGCTGTCAGCCCAGTCACAGAGGAAAGTGAAGACTTACTCCTGTACATAGCAGGAAACTATTGAGTGGGCAAGGCTGTGAGCATTATTAAATAGTAGCCCAAATTTAATCCTGCATTGGAAAAAACAGGAGCATTGTATGTTTTCAGATATGCTTGTGAGGTCAAAACTCTGGTGCTAAGAAACAATGAGGCTCACAGGAGGCTAGGAAATTGACAAGACTTGAGAAATTATAGCCAGATAAGATTTAGTTTTGTCTACAAGCATCCAAGTACCTGTTGGTACAATATACAGACAGGCACATTTCCTTCTTCTTTTCCTCGTCCTCCTCGTCCTCCTCGTCCTCGTCCTCCTCGTCCTCGTCCTCCTCGTCCTCGTCCTCATCCTCCTCGTCCTCCTCATCCTCCTTGTCCTCCTCTTCCTCTTTTCTCCTTCTCTTCTCCATCCCCTTCTCCTCCTTCTCCTTCCTTTTCCACTTCCCATTCCTATCCTTCCCCTTCTTCTCATTCCTCCTCATCTTCTTCTATTTTTTCTTCTTCTTTCTTCCTCCTCCT
>CM052718.1:53463350-53487079 GCA_028551405.1 Uromys caudimaculatus | reverse complement strand
TCTTCTTCTTCTTCTTCTTCTTCTTCTTCTTCTTCTTCTTCTTCTTCATGCTCTCTACCCTGGCCACTCTCTCATCTCTGGCATTTATACTTTGACCAGAGTCCTCAGAATTAAACTATCTACAGTTGGCACAAATCACACCCCTGCCATAGTGTGAGTCAAATAGTCTGCTGCCACGGACAGTCTGAAGTAGCTCCATATCCCACACCCGAGTTTAAAACAAAAACAGGTTTGCATAACATAACTATTTTTATTTTTTAAGAAACCAAGACTTTGCTACAGAAAGGTGAAGGTGAATACACGTCTCTAACTTCAAGGCTATATGTATATACAATCATACAAAAGTGGCATTTTGTCAGGGATAGTTATTGATTTGTTCTCTATGGCTTCTTGGATTTATCTATCTGGGGTGATGAGGGAATGAAGAAAGACAAATACAAGGACACACAAACACAGAACCTGAGATCAAGGTAAACTGGGATTTCTGATGGAGAAAGCACAACATCCTGGAAGCTCAGCATCTTTATTACATGCAATTGAACAGGGAGGTGGGGTTACTGCATACAGATAATCAAGGAGGCTGGGTTACTATATATATGACTAAAAGGATGCATGTTTAGCTAATTTCAGTAATAATAGTCTCTGTAGGGGACTAGACTCAGGCCAAAAACATATGAGGGCAGAAAGCTAAGGTGGACATTTTCTGCAACCACTATCAACATCTGCACAAGAACCAGAGGAAGGCTTTGGCATTCATCTGAACCTTACTTGGAGATGACTTTGATACTCTCACTGTTTTGTAGCGTTAGTATACTTGACCATGTTAAACAATAAACATTCATTTAATCCCTACAAGTTTATAACACATTACACTATTACATACTTTTGAGTTCACTAGATACCTGGTGTCAGCCATTTTATTTTCTCATTCTTAGGCCTGTAAATATCTGGTGTCAGCCATCTTATATCAAGATAAATGTTCATATTAGCACTGTGTTGCCTAAATATAAACTGACCAGTATGGCCTTCAACAGAAGGCGTCTTCATACCTTCATTTTGAAGGTCATTTGAGTGCCTTTCTCAACTCTTTATATTTGTTCATACTTTATGAACAAACAATTTTGTATCTATTGCCATCGTATGAATATTATAAATGTTTTAAAGTGAAAGGTACATAAGATAAGCCCTACTAAATTAGGCAAACCCTAAGAGCTCAGCAAGCAGCATGCGATCCCACTTTCCTACCTTTTGTGTGCAGCATACATTTTGTCATAAAGAATAAGCCCAACGCACGGCTCCTGAAGAGAGACATCACATGAAGACAGAAGATTAAACTACTCACTTCAGAGATGAATTTTAACTCCACTGAATTACTCAATGTGTTCATTCATTGGATGTCTACTATGAGGGGACTCCGGAGCTATGGAAGCAAATAAAACAGCATTACAGTCTCAACTGCTGCTGATGCAGGTGAGTTACTCAAATTTAATTCATTTTCTCTTAAGAATCAGTTTAAAGCTATGGATATGGCTCAGTTGGTAAAGGGTTTATTATGAAGGCAAGTAGACCTCAGGTCAGGTTTGAGCTTTGTGAAGCAGTGTGTGCCTGTAGTTCCAGTGCTGGGAGTTGGAGAGATGGGGATCCCTGAGGCTTACTACTAGCCCGTCTACCAAATTGATGGCCTCATCTCAGGAAATAAGGTGAAGAACAACTGAGAAAAGCAACAAAGTCATCATCTGGCCTCCATTTGCACGTATGTAAACGTACTTACACATACACATGATATAACAAACAGACACATACAAATATAACACGTACACACATGCACGCACACATGCACGCACAAGTGCATTGTTCTCAGTAGAATCAAAGCCCAGGATGGATTATAGATTCAGGACAAAATTTTCAAAAACTCATAACTGGCCAGACTAGCCAAACTGAGGGCTGTTGAGCTCTCAGTTCTAAATGGAGCATCATTATCAGCTCCACACTCACACATGTCCAAGAATCTGTGATAATCCGTTCTATCGTGAGGAACAGTGCTGTGAATGCTGTCTCCTGGACATGTTGTGGTCATTGCGCTCATGAACTCACTGCAGCTCTGGCTCCTGGCACAGTCAAGCCAACAAGATGAGTCGACATCCCAGCAGGCAGCATTAATTAGACTGAATGGGTTATTAAGGAGTGGAGGTGTATGAAGGGAAGGAAGGAGGGGAGGTGTTAGAGGATGCCCAGGGGGTGTGGGATAGGGGACCGGGCAATATGGCCAAGATACATTGTATACAATTGTCTAAGAATGAACTAAAGATGATTTTAAAAACAGAATTATATCCAAAATTGGAAAAGACCACACTTGCTTTCTCTTCCTCGCATTCTATGTTCCAATAGTCTCTCCCTAAGCACTCTCCATTCTTGGGATTGTAGCTTTGCTTTTCTGAATGTAAGGAACACTTTGTTGTAGGGTCTAATCTCTTAAGGGTTTGTGGAGGCTATCTTCTCCCATTCACTCTGTAAAACCAAACTTTGTAATTTTATTACTACCTGTTATCAATAATGTTGATTTTTATGTATATTTATGACTTTCTCCAAAGAGAATATGAATTTTATGAAAATGAAGACATTCTATGAAGGGAAATTGGTCTAATCCATCACTTTATTTTGGGGTATTTGTGCTAAAGAGACACCAGAGTCTTTTCGTAACCCTCCTTCCTTTTCATGTTCTATTCCAAACAATCAGGCTCTGTTGTTACTCCACATTAAGTTCCTAGAAATGTATAAAAACTAAAACATGTTAAGCTTTCATGCTATTTCCTCAGTAAAATTGTTTTGATATTATTCAGAGTCAGTTTATAACAATTTGTGGTTTTATACAGCATAATTTGAGTAGTGAATCTTGAGGAAATATTTTTCCTTAACTCAATGTCAAAAATGTTTTCTAGTATACATAATTTCAGATGTTTTATATTTTAAGAAGCTACATTTAGGTCCAAGATTAATTTTGACATTCAGGCCTGGGATTCTTTGGCATTTGTATGACTTTGGGTTTCCATTGCTGTGAAGAGACACCATGACCTAAGCAACTTTTATAAGGCAAACATTTAATTGGATCTTGCTTACAGTTTCAGAGGTTCAGTCAAGTATAATCAAAGAGGGAGGAATGGCAAGATGGAGGCAGACATGGTGCAGGAGAAGTAGCTGAGCATTCTACATATTGATCCACAGGCAACAAGAGGAGTCTGTCTTCTTCAGGCAGCCAGGAGAAGGCTTCATCTGAATTGGCAGAGCCTGAGCATAAGATCTCAAAGCCTCCCTACACAGTGACACACTTCCTCCAACAAGACCACAGTTATTACAATAAGGCCACACCTCTTAATAGTTCCACTTCCTATGGGCCAAGCATATTTATACCATCGCAGCATTGCAATCTACCTCTGTGATCATATTGGGCTCATATAGATAATCTTTAGCCATTTTGTTTCAGGATCTATGTGCCAAATGCAAAGTTTTTTGCATTTCAAGCTATAACGTCTACAGGATCTTGTGGTTGGGATGCTGAGTTCTTGGGGGAATGTGTCACCCCACCTACCATGAGTGGACCAACATGACCAAGGTGTACCTAGACCTTAGGATTACATGAGAAACCATCATGCTCTAAAAGAATTTACCATGGTGAACAATTTAAAGACAAGAGTGGAAAAATGAACCACTGAGAAAAACTTTGCCACCAAAAACCCCATTTGGGGCCAGTGGGATTTGAGTTTTAATCTCAAGATTTTCAGTAATTTTGCCTTGTGATCTTGAGCAAGTTTCTGTACATCTGTTATCAAATTACTATTTCAATAATAGACAATGCTGCCTACTTTGTGAAATATTTGAGGAGTAAGCTATAACAAACTAAAACATCTAGAAGTACCTGGAATGTGAAATGTATGTAGAAGAAGGAGGAGGAGGAGGAGGAAGAGGAGGAGGAAGAGGAGGAGGAGGAGGAGGAGGAGGAGGAGGAGGAGGAGGAGGAGGAGGAGGAGAAGGAGAAGGAGAAGGAGAAGGAGAAGGAGAAGGAGAAGGAGAAGGAGAAGAAGAAGAAGAAGAAGAAGAAGAAGAAGAAGAAGAAGAAGAAGAAGAAGAAGAAGAAGAAGAAGAAGAAGAAGAAGAAGAAGAAATTGTGGTGGGAGGGGTGGTAGAGGTGTGATGGTTTATATTATTCCCCCAAACATTTGCTTCCATTGGGTTGTATTTTTCCATGCAATAACTATGCCTTGTCTACTCCTGAAGATTATGTTCTTGGCTTATTTGTGAGTCACCCACCTTCATACCAGTGCCATGGCCAAGATCATGGGTAGGGTGAGTTATGGCACTTGAATCGTGGGGGACCTCACTTAAGTTTTCATGTTACTATGTTTTCACAGGATGAGATCAGGCTACTTATGCTAACATGTATTCTAACCTAAATTTTGGAATAAAATTAGATCTCCCTACCTCCTAGTAGTAAGTCTAAGACAACAAAGGTGAAAGTACAGTGAGGGTCCTAGGTCAGAGAACAAAGACATTGTTTTCAGGGGTGTTGGATCTGTGGTGCAGGAAGTTAATTTAACCCCTAGAGGGAGCTATGAGCGAGTAAGAATCCAAGAAGCAGACAAAATATATGCTGTTTTTCTCTTGGATTCTATGTTTAGCAAAACTGATTAAGGGGTGGTTTAAATTGCACAGATTCATTGCCATGTGACATTATGTATGCACTCGTTAAATTGTGAAGTAGAACATTAATTTAGGTTCAGTCTGGGTTAACAATAATTTGAATTATTTCACAAAATGTACTTAATGCCCTTGGCAATATTGGAAAATTAAAATAATTTCACATACCACAGTAACCTTCAGTTACTGACCAAATTTGTAAATCCCATAACTTATGATATTTATATATCATATATATGAATATGAATTTGATTACCCTAAAATAGGCAAGGCAGCAATCACTTTGGATCTTACAAACCATAACCTTTCAGAGAAATTAATTCTTCCTGCGACAAAGATTGCTGAAGCAATAAACTATAAATGGCTTTCACGGAAGCAAATCCAAGCAGAAGAGAGTTACAATTAACATCAGAGTTCCAGATAAATCAGAGCAGCTCTAATTTCATTTCCAGCTTATTGAAAATATGCAATAAGAAAGATGTAAAACTCAACATCAAACCTAAGATCTAAGATTGATGGGTGATGGGGAGGGATATAAAAGGAGAATGATATGACATGTGTTCTTTACGTCGCAAGAAAAAGATAACATAGTCTCCGAAATGGTTTTCCTGAAACAAATTACCGAATTCAATTTTTAAAAAGCGATTGCATATGATCTATTTTCTAAGTGAAGGAAGTGATTCAGTGTGTCATTGTGAACTTACCTTACCAAGCATTTGATAAATCTGATAAATCCTCTTCAGCATAGTGAGGTGAGGTCCTGCTAAATCAACATCAGTGTTGGAAGGGGAGATTTGGGAGACTCTGCTCCCTGGATGTTCCCTTCTCTCCATTCTTGACTTCAGTCAAACCTCCTGGGAGGCTTTAGGGAGAGTGCAAATACTCTCTTTTCTTCTTTGGGAAAACTCAACCATTCTATCTACCTTTCCTGCACTCCACGATTACTTCCTTTTAGGTAGCTCAGCACACGCTGTCTGTTCTAGTTATTAATAGAGTCTAGACTTCATGTGTGAACACAGCCTAAACTTCACCTTCTCTGGTGCCCTGAGAACCTGTGATGAGTGAAATCTGATTTTTGTTGGCAAGTGAGTCATGGTCCTTTGTATTATATGCCTCGTTCACTATGGAAGATGAGGACACTAACGCTAATGATATTGATTCAAGTATACAGGGAACCCCATTAGCAAAATTAAGACATTAATATAACCTTTCCTCTCTTTCCAGAAATAATGTTACTTATTTTTATGGTCATTATACAAAAGTTTATTAAAATCTGTGTATAAATTTTTAGGAAAAAATGAAGGACATGTTTAAGTTACTTATTTTTACATAGACTGTCTTAGTCTACTACTATGAAAAGATACCATGACCAGGCAACTTATGCAAGAGAACATTTAATTGGGCACTTGGTTATATCTTCAAAGGGTTAGTCCATTATCATTATGGCAGGGAACATGGTACTGGCAGGCAGGCATCGTATTGAACAGGTACCTGAGAGTTACATTTGATTCTCCAGCAGCAGTTGCAAGGGGGGGAGAGAGAGAGAGAGAGAGAGAGAGAGAGAGAGAGAGAGAGAGAGAGAGAGACCAACAAGGCTCCACCTCCTAAACCTTCCCAAACAGTTAAACAAATTTGGTACCAAGCATTCAAATGTATGAGCCTGTGGAGCCATTCTTATTCAGACCACCAATGCAACTCTTCTTTGGGACTGGCTGTGAATTTGATGTTTATTCTTACAAAAACTTCATGTGTTAGGAACTCAGTTCATAGAGTGGCAGTATGGGAGGTACAGTGACCTTCAAGAGGTGGGACCTAATAGTAAGTCTTTTTAGCTGGTGTATGCCCTCAAAAGGCATGGGAGCATAATGAGGTATTTCTAAGGGATTACTATGAAAGCATGACCCTGGTGCAACTCTCTCTTCCTTGCTTCCTGTATAAAGATTCAACTTTTCATCTTGTCTTCTGTCACATAGGGCCCTAGCCATAGCCCATGCTTTGCCTTTTGGGTAATCACCTTCAAATAAGTGAGCTACATATACTACTTTTTCTTCCTATGTAGCTTATTGACAATATTTTGTTATAGGGATGAAAAGCTTTCATTCAAATGTATGAGTCTATGGAGCCATTACTGGCATATAAAGAAAAGCACAAGTATATATAGAAAATGTACAGTTGTGGTACATTTGTAAGGAGTAAATTACTACAGTGGTCTAAATATCTACTTACTATTCTTCTCCACATAGAAGTCAGTGAAGAGCAAAAGCATGCATATATGTATGTATATATGTACAGTATATATGTATGTATATGTGTATATATACAGTAAACATATACATATATACATATATGTACCCACACACATACACACACCCACACACATACACACACCCCCACCCACCCACACACACATATATATATATATATATATATATATATATATATATATATATATATATACACACATAATAATGCTAATTTTCTCCAGTGTCTTCCATTTAGAAACTAGCCTGTTCTTTTCTTTCTTCTCTCATTCTGACTTCCGGCTGTTGAAGAGGCTACTCTCCTAGAACATTCTTCCCTTATATTCTAAGAGACACATTTCTTCTCATTGTTTAGAACTTAAGGCTATTTCTTAGCCTTTGGGGATTGACTGGTCTAGAAAGTTCCTCAGACCTTCCAACCACATTTGCTGCTGTGTCTGTTACAGTGCTTAGTACCCTTTGCCCGCTAACATTATGTGGTGCACTGCATAAGAACAGATGACCTGTGTATCTATGCCTCCTAGGGTTGCCAAAGACAAAGAAGAACCTAAGCACTTATTGATCAAACATTAATATGTATACCAAAAGATACTATTTCTTAGGCTTTTTCTTTGGTATTCTTTCAAAATATTTCTTTAGCAAGCTGAGGTTAAGACTGTAATCAGCTAAGTTATTTTAAACATGTAGTAAGTTAATCAATAAGTAGCGACTATATCCTGACAAATGAATGTTGAGCATCTTTCCCTGAGATAGTCAAGGATAGGCGTTGCAGATTTATGAGAATCAAGTAGACATGGTGAATATCATCTTTCTCAAAGAATCTTTCTGGAGGTCAAAGAAAAGATAAGAAAGAAATGATCCAAGGCCGGGCAGTGGTGGCGCATGCCTTTAATCCCAGCACTTGGGAGGCAGAGGCAGGTGGATTTCTGAGTTCGAGGCCAGCCAGGTCAAAGAGTGAGTTCCAGGACAGTCAGGGCTACACAGAGAAACCCTGTTTCGGGAAGAAAAAAAAAAAGAAAGAAAAAAAAAGAAATGATCCAAAAGAAAGTCTGGTTTGTTTGTTTGTTTATTTATAAAAGTATTTATAGATAGCTTAGACATTCCTCCTATTTTATGTTCCAAAGGTTGGAATTACAGTCATGTTGCCATCACAACCTGTTTGCTTTTATTTGTTACATTTTATTAAATAACTAAAATAAACAGAATATTTTATCAATTCTTTGAGAACTTCATTTATTTTCATCATATTCTCCTCAAACTCCTACCCCGAACTCTTCTAATAGTCATTCTTTCGTCTATAACCTCTTCTACTTCGTGCCCTCTTCCTTTTTAGAAGAGACTATCTCACAATAGTTGTTCTCTCCTTAACAACCTTTCTACCCCCTTCCATGAACCTTGGGCACACAGATTGTGTTGTAAGTGTATGAATTGGGGTTGGGCTTCTTAATGCCAATTAATCTCTGTATTTTGAAAAGTTGTACTTTTCTGTAATCTGTAATCTCCATCTATGGCAAAGAGAAACTTCTTTGATTAGATATGAGATCTACACTTATCTGTGAATATAAGGGTGTTTTAAAGAAATTATAGAGTAGAAAGAATGTATTAGTAAATCTGTGCAAGCATTACTTAGAAATTATATTTATCTTTTAAGGTCTATTGTCCTATGAATTACTCAAAGAAGCACTTTAATAGTAGTAGATGACATACTTAGTAGTCGATGCCACTATTTAATTAGTGATATAATAAGGTGATATGGTTGGATAGTTAAGGATGAAGGAATGAGAGATTTGAGTATATCATATGAAAATTTAGAAAACTTTTAAAAAATGCATGGGGTTACTAAGAAACATAATAGGAACTATATTGCAGTATCTGGTACATAAATTGGGTCATTGTAATGGACTATCTTAATGGATTCCAACACTGAGTCCCTGGGTAGGATTCCTTTGCTGCTAGATTTACATTTTATTTTTATTTTATTTTTAATTTTACCATTTAATTGATTCTTTGTGAGTTTCATATCATGTACCTCAATCCTACTCATCTTCCCATCCTTTTGTGCACATCCTTGCAAAAATACCCCCCAGAACAATAAATAGAAGAATATGTCAAACAAAGCATAGAAAACATCTCATTGTGGAAGTTTAGGTGTGTCACAGTGTGTCCCACAGTGTACAGTTTTGTCCATATACTTTTACATGCAAATGTTCATTGCAAGGGGTCATTGGTCTGGTTCAAGGCCTCTGGCTTCTGCTATACCATCAACACTGGATCCTCACCAGGACTCCTCTTGGTTATCCTGTTGTGGCTCTGGGTCATGGAGATCCTGCAGACTTGTATCTGCAGGACAGGTTCTTTCACAAGGTCCTGAAGTTCGTATATGTGGTAGAATTTTGGGGTGGGCCAACTCAAAGCCTTAGTGGTAGCCGAGTTGTCAACCCCACAGCTCTTCTGCACTGGCACACCAGGACAATCTCTGAAGCACTACCATAGCCTGATTACCCAATGCTGGCAAGGGGCTAGGCCAACTGTCCCCCTCTCATGACTTTGGGGTCCAGGTCGCCTGCCTGCTACAGATGGTGAGAGGTGAGTGAGTCGGGGAGAGAGCATTACCCCTGCACCCACACCATCTCACCACAGATGAGTGGTGGAACCAATTCTCCCACATTCATACCCTTGTGGTTAGCTCACACATGCCCTTGACACTAGGGTCAGCTCTACACTGCTGCCCAGGCAAGGTGCCTGTTTTCCAGAATTCCTCAGAAGTGAGGGGTAGGGCTAGCTCTGCACAGCACTAGAACATCTATGGGTCCCAGGCAGCAGGCCAGACCATGGATATCTATATGGTCTTTTGTGGTAATATGAGTGATGGACATCAACATAGACTCCTGCTGCTAAACCCAGACGTGACCCTCAGTGGCAGAATGACACCATGGGCTCAGGTGTCAGGGCAGGCTACAAACACCAAGCTATTCCTTTCCATGCTCCTGTCTCCAGTTCCCCCTCTTTCTCCATAATGCTCAAACTGTCTAACTCTCTTTGTCTTCCATCTTTCCACCAAATGCTTGCATATTGTTCAGGTACCTGCTGCAAGAGGGCCATGAAGCTGGTGGGCCTCTGGGTGTCTTCTGCCTACCCATGCAGCATGACTGCAGGAGCGCCTCTGTGTATCCACAGCCTGCCTATGCCACACGGCCACTGGCTGGAGGCAGGGTGTCCTCAGATCACCCACACTTCTTTGTGGCATGGAGGCAGTCTGGTCTCTGGGCATCTTTCTCTGCCCATTGCTAAACAACATCGCAGCAGGTCAGGTTTACTTTTTAAATATTAGGAGTGTAGATAACCTATAAGGTTTATAACAGGTCTACAAACTTTGTAAATAGTGGGAATTTGGCCAATTTCAGGAGTAAAAAGCACTTAAAATCAGAGGTAAGTATATAAATCAGAGCTGAGGTTTCAATTAGTTTCAGTTTTGCCTAGAAGCCCTTCGGGAGGGTTGCCACCTCTCTTAACGCAGAACAGTCCAGATAACACATAACAATAAATAAATAACTGCAAAGCATTTCCTTATGAGCTCGCACACTTTATAGATGAGGAGAATGTAAAAGATGATTTAATACAGTACATTTTAAGAAGTGAAATGTAGCTTTTAAGATGTAGTAATCAATATGATGTCACAAATAACTTCCATGATAAATTAATGTGGAAAGCATTATCTACTATATTTGATTGGGAATTTTTCAAATCTTACCAATGTACTAAAATTGTTCAAAAAGTCATCAGTAAAACCTAATTTTTATCTTTCCTTGCTTAGAAATTCCACAGTCCCCGATGAGTTTACTGACTTCTAAGGTACCGAGTGAATTTCACACATGTGAAAATTGAAAGCTGACTAACCAGTGAGAGAAGGCACATTCTGATTGTCTTTCTGGGTCTGAGTTACAACACTCAGAATGGCTATTTCCACTTCCATCCATTTACCTATGAATTTCCTAATTTTGTTTTTCTTTACTGATGAATGATACTCTGTTGTGTAAATGTACTACATTTTCATTAACCATTCTTCAGCTGATGGCTGTCTAGGCTGTTTCTATTTCCTGGCTATTGGGAATACAGCATCACCGAACATGGAAGAGCTGGTATATTTATAGTAGGATACAGGAATCTTTGGTTACATGCCCTGAAAGTGGCTTAGCTGGATCATGTGGTATATCTGTTTATAGCTTTGTGAGGAATTTCCACACTGATTTTCATAGCTTCTGAAAATTTTTGCATTCCTACTTGCAGTATGTAATTGATCTCCTTTCCTTACATGCAAGCCATTGCTTGTCATCATTAAACATTAATATGAACTTAATATGTGTTAAGTTCCAACCATGTTCCAGTCTCTGTTTTATGGAAATGCGAGTGCCAGAACAGACAAAAGGACCTGGTCCATATAGAGCTCAGTAGGCTGGAGTATTGACATAAGGAATAAAAAGTAAACATAAAAATAAGAAAATTCAAAATTTTGTCAGGAAACTGTAAATGTTATCACAAGAGTGTAAGACAGGGTAGGAGGGTTTATGCAGGTGAGGAACAGGCCAAAGCTATAAGTGCATAAACTGCCCAAGAGAGACTTAGAAGATGAGATTGGACAAGTACTTGAAGGAGGAGAAGGACTAAAACACACACATGGGTGGAATAGCATTTCAGGTACAACAAACAGCTCCCTGATGTGTTTCCTGTTTCTCCTTTGTGATTCTTTCATGTCCAACTCAGATCTCTCTCTCTCTTTCTCTCTCTCTCTCTCTCTCTCTCTCTCTCTCTCTCTCTCTCTCTCTCTGTATGTGTGTATGTGTGTGTGTGTGCGCACGCATATGTTTGTGTATATGTGCATGTGTGTAAGATGTAGTGACTAGACTGAGGATATTCACTATAAACAGAAAAGCCCAAAACACTGAAAGCAATGTCCTCCCCCCCAAGTTGAAAGCAGTATGTAGGCATAAATTTGTGTTATCGCTTTGTGGCTTATTATGCTTTTTGAGTCAATGGGACCAGAAAACAAATTTTCTCTATGTGAGTCACCTATAAATTAAGACAAAAGAGACAGAAGTTTCTCATTCTATTCCTAAATCATATTTGCTGTGAGGTTCAATAAGTAGAAAGGATGGCCTTTGTTCAAGAAGACATATAAAAACTCTTCAGAAAAAAATTAGGCCCACTTGAGGTTAAACAACATCAAGAGTCAGTTTCTTTATGTGTGGATGCTTTGTATACTCAAGATCAATGCTATATGACTATTCCATTAGATATATAGAAGGCCTTTGAAAAGATAAAATACTTAGATAATATACATATAAAGAGTCCACATTTTAACATTTAAAAAGAAGTATACAGCAAACCCACAACCAAGGTCATACTGAAACAGAAAAACTTGAAACATTTTTATTCAAATGATAAATAAGCCAGAGATATCCATCCTCTCTACTGCTTTTCAGTATAGTGCTTGAAGTCATGGCTAGGGTGATGAGACATAACGAAGAAGATAAAGGGGACACAAGTAGGAAAGGGAGACACCAAAATATCCTTATCTGTAGAGGTTATGATTGTGTATATAGAAGTCCCTAAAGATTCTACCAGGAAGCTTCTAAAGCTGATAAACACATTAAGCAGGGCAGGAGCATATACAACTAACACACACACATTCATACACAATCAATAGGCTTTCTGAACATATAAAAGAAACACATACCTAGAAAGAGATTAGGGAGGTAATATTACTCATAATAGCTTCAAAATAATCTTGTAATAAATCTAACAAAGGGAATGAAAGACTTGCGTGATGAAAACATTAAGATACTGAATAAAGAAACTGCAGAAGATGTGAAGAATCCCCATGCTTATGAATTTGTTCAAATGATGTTGTGAAATGGTCATCCAGTAGACGATCTATATATTCAATGCATTTCACGTTGAAATCTGAATGCAGTTCTTCACAAAGATTAAAAAACAATCTTAGAATCCATAAGGAAATATAAATGATCCAAGATAGATAAAATAATCTGCAACAATAAAACTATAGGGCATTACCAGCCCTTATTTTAAAATATACAATACAGCTGTAATAATAGAAACATAATGGTACTGGCAATGAAATATCCTCATTAACCAATGACATAGATTGGAAGATCCAGATTTAAGCTCACTCTGGCATGATCACATCAATTTTTACAAAAAGGCCAAAATATTCATTGGAGAAAGGACAGAATCTTCAACAGAAGGTGCTTGCCAATCTGGATAGTTACATGTAGAAGTTTGAAACTAGATTATATTGTACCTCACACTTCACAAAACTCAACTCCAAGTGTGTCAAAGACCTAGACCGAACACCTGATACCATAAACCTGTAAGAGAAAAAGGCAGGGAATGGCTCTCTATTTATAGGCACAGCAAACAATATTAGTCCAACAGTTTATACATGAAACCTCATTAAATTAAACAGCTTCTGTATAACAGGGGTTACCATCATTCCAACAAAGTGGCAGTCTACAGAATGGGAGCAAAATCTTTACCTGGTCTACACATCATAGAAGGTTAGCATCTAAAACCTGCAAAGAATTTAAAAAACAAAGCAAAGCAAAACAAAACCCAACCACTGAGAAAACAAATAACCTAAGTAAAACTTGGGGTATAGAAACAAACAGTTCTCAAAAGAAGACATGCAAATGGCCAAGGAATATAATTTAAAAAAAATTCAACATCCTTAGTCATAAGGAAAATACAAATTAAAGCTACATTGAGAGTTCATCATACCCCAGTTAAAATGGCTAAGATTTTTTTACTGGCAGTAAATGTTGACAGGGATGTGGGGAACAACGAGAAACACTCAGTCACTTCTGGTGGGACTGCAGAACCGGTGCAGCCATTATGGGAACCATTGTGACGAGTTCTCAAAAAAGTAGGAAATGTCTACTGCAAGATACAGCTATCCACTTCTGGGCATATTCCCAAAGGATCGTCCATCCTACTACAGAGATATTTACTCCTCCGTGTTTACTGTTCCTTTATTCACAAGAGCCAGGAAATGGAAACCGCCTATATATCCATCAGCACTCAGCAGAAAAGCTTCATTTTGTAATAGATGGTGATTAATATAGAGACCCACAACTAATCAAATGCAGATAATAGGGGACTCTCCTAAATGGGACAGTCAACTACATCACATCCTATTCCCTAAGATACAGAGATAAGCACAAAAAAAGAGGTCAGGAATATTGTAAGAACCTGAAGGAATAACTGTCTAAAGTAAGATAGTATTTGTTAGATCTGACCAGGCCATTGCACACACAAGCTCAAAACTGTTATGTGTAGCACAAGTTCTGTAACCAGATCAAGCCAGTGCCACATTCTTGCATGGTTCCCAGGGACTTGGCCTGACATAGAGAGGGAACAAAAAAAATAGGCAAACATGAATGAACAGAAATAGCTCGATTTGGGTGCATTGAGCTTACTGATAGAGAAACCATAGCATCCTGGAAGTTCAGTGTTAGTACCTCAGATGGAAGATGAAAGACCACTGACCTAAACTGGCCAAACTAAAGCAAGCTGTGCTCATGTACGCAGGAGCCTATCAGCTGGGGCTATCTCCCCCTAAGTTGGGGTTGAAGAAACCTGCCTCAAGCCAAGTTTTATGTTCTTTTAATAGGGCAAAATCATGAAAATTTTACAGACATTGTTACAGAATCAAAATAAAGCAGTTATGAAAGTCCCTTCTTGAAAAATGTGTACATAACATTTCCAGGAAAATGGAGCTGTAGCCTAGGCTGGGGGACTGATGGTAGAAGGGTAAGTTTACAGTAACCTAGGACTTACTGCAGGTAACAGAAATGTATGTTTCACAATAAACAGAAGTTTAACTCATTGTAGCAACAGAATGGCTCCCAGGAACAAAATGGAGTCAGGCTAGTTTGTCACTCAGCTTATTTATTATATAGAGTTGAAGAGAGAGCTGGGGTTATTACATGCAGCTATACATAGAGGAAAGGTTTGTGATATACAGCTGGGACAAAGAGGCAGGTTTAAGTAATCTTGGTAGGAGGTGTCTCTGTAGGGGATCGTTCTTTAGACCATAATATTTAGAGATGGGTAGAAGTTATAGTGGACACGTTCGATACACACTATTAACACTCACATGTAGGACCTGCCCCACTCCCCTTGTCACGGGAGGCTTTGCTACTTCTCTGAGCCTAGCCTGGAGACAGTTCTATTTTCACAAGTCTAGCAATGGTCTTTAACATAGCAAAACTCATGTCAATAGCATTTAGGGCATCCTCTGCTCCCTATGAACTAGCCCAAATCCAAGCTTAAATGGTGGAGGGGGTAATGCAGTCCCACACCCTAACTGAGAAGCTATTGACAATTGGTGGCTGCTGTGGGAAAGCCTTCTTCAAGATGTGACTACTGAGAGGCAACCCATGCTCCATCAAATGATCCTACATCCACGCATGTATAGGCAACACTGCTCGGATTCAGGGGTATAAAAACAAGAGAGAAAGCGCATGAAATTGGGAGAGAAAAGTATGAAGGGGTATGGGAAAAACTGAAGTGGGGGAATGGGGCATGAATTGTAACAAAACACATTATATGCAAGTATGGAATTCTCAAACAACAATAAAACTATTAAAAGGATAACTGTTAGTTCTGATATAGGGAAAGTTGTGTGTGGAGCAAGAGTTTATGGGGAACAGGTCAAAAATGAAGTTTTGGGCTTCCGTTCTTTCATTGTCATAAAAGTGGAGGCACTGGAAATGAGATTTATTATGCAAGTCAGAAATTCAGGGGGAAGGTTTGAGTTTTACAGATTTAGAGGCAATCAAGATATTAATATTTTAAACAATCACCAAGATTGTTTCCAGAGAAATTGAAGTGTATCCAAGAATCATAAAGAAGAAATAAAGGGTAGAAACCCATAAAGAAAAGTGAGGAGCACCCGAAAAGAGAGGGGATGAATCAGGAGAGGGCTGCAGTGTGTCAGACGAATGAAGTGATACAGCAGGAGATGTGGGAGCTTTCAAATGCACCTGACAGTTCAAGTAGGGCGAGGGCCAAAAAATAAACACCAGTGTGAACACCATCAAGTCATCAGCAACCTTGGCAAGCACAATTTTAGAAGAGTTAGGAGATCTGTCTCTTAAAAAACCAGGAGGAAGGGAATATGGAAGAGAACAAGAAAGGGGAGAAACTTGCCAGAGCCTTTTCCTGTAAACATGTGAGGCTGTGTGAATTAACTAAGCATCTTAGAAGACTTTATATGTCAGCATGAATCATTTGTTTCTCGTAACCCTAGGAAGATGGCTTAGCAGGAGTAATGTGGACAAACAGGTGAAGTTTCTTCTACAAAAGCCTTCTTCTGGCCATGGAGTCTTTGTCACTCCTTCTCCTGCATTAATCCAACACTTAGCAAGTACTCTGTTGTGCCAGTAATCACAGAGCATTGTAAAATTGATACATGCTACCCTTTCACTTTAACACCGTATAAACTCTATCCCTAGATGTGAGTTCTAGCTCACAAGTATGGTTAGGCTAGATAACACTACATTTTCTGACAGAAAATGTAGCTGATTACTAAATAATTGAATCACTACCCATTGTTTGTTTGAGCTCACAGGCTATCCCTTTATATAGCCTATGGGGAAATACTTAATAAGTGAATACATTCATAAATCACGTGTATTTCTAAACATGAAAGCTAGCAAACCACCTATTTTCACTCATTATACAAAAGACAATTAAAATTTAAAGTACCAAAAATATTTAGACATGAGAATTGTGGACTTACTGCAACTTTTTATTTAACAGCTTAAAACAGGACATATCTGCTTTTACTCAGCGGTTGTTGTTGTTGTTGCTGTTGTTGTTGTTGTTGAGTCAGAAGTCTCACTTGGGCTAAGACTGAGTGATTAGCTGGGCTGTCCTTCCTACTGGCTCCATGGAAGAAGACATTCTCAGCCTCATGCAGATTATTGGCTTAATTCGGTTCCTTGTTTGTGGGGCTGAAGTTCCTGTCTTCTTGAAGGCTTTCAATCAAAGCTGGCATTTGCTCCCGTGGTTGCTGCACATTTTCTGCTTTGCTTTCCACTGGGGCCTTCTGCCAACATGGAGACAAGTGTCTCTCATACTCTGGATCTTTCTGACTTTGGCCAAAGAAAAATTCTTTGCTGTTTAGATTTGTGTGGTTAGACTGGGTCAAAGTAGATATTCCGGTAATGTCTTACAAAATTAAGCACAATCAACAAAATCTCTTTGCCATGTAATTAAAAAGCATTAGAGCGTAGATACTCTTCGGGGAGGCTGTTCTTCCCACCAATATTTTATCTAAAAGACTCAAAGAATTTTCAACGTAAAATGTATGTATTAGTACTTCTAATGTTATCATTCTTTTTAAGAAAGGAAGAAGAATTAAATTTCCTAAATCTGATTGATTTGTTCGTGAGTCCTTCTCATTTCTTCCCTATCCCGTTCCCCCTTCCTCTGCACCCACTTCCATCCTACACAGTTCCTGCATCTCTAAAGACCCGGGTGCCAGACAATAATCTCGGTAGAATAGATGTGGAAATGGAACCCTTTTCCTCAGCTCAGAAGCAGCTCAAAGGTGGGCTGAGTGAAGCAACTAAGCATAATTTGCAACAGCAGAGGTGTGGTAATGACCATGAATGGACTAAGAGATTGAGTTAGAATGTTCCCAGTTACTTCATGCATCCCTTTATACTCTGTGCCAGACTGAAAATCAGAGAGTTTTACAGAATAGCAATTTTTCCCCAATATCCTGACACATCTTTGAAAAACAATTTTGTTCTTCATCTTATCTTCAACTGCCCAAATTAAAACTTTATGGGAATTTTCTTGAAACTAAAAAAAATAGTACACTTCAAAGTTGACAGGAGCCAGCTTGCCTTTCTATAACTTAACCTTACAAGGTCAAATAAAAATCTATAAAAATTAAAGTTGCAAGTCACGATCTATGGGGGTGGGGTTGAGCTGGCAAGCTGGCCTAGAGCCTGCACATATGTCTAAGTCCTTGTGGGACAGTCTCTGACTCTGGCAGTTGCTCTTTCTGCACACCGCAGAAGGCTGCTGATGCTCGCATTGGCAGAGCCTTGAATATTTAAATGGTAGCAGTTTGTTACATGAATTCTGGCCCCAGTCTGCCACGAAAAAAAAAAAAAAAAAGAATTAGTCTTGTTTAGTGAAGACAATCACTTGTGCCACTGTAGCATTGACTGGAGTACTTTGGATACTGGTATTTCAGAGAAAATATGGCTGACTTGGCTGAAATAAAGTTCTTTGGATATTTTTGAACTAAACAAGTCTTTCAGAGGCTGGGAAAGGGTGCTGGAGATTCCTGTTGAACTCACTAAGGTGTTAATTCTTCAGCTTCTGGAAATAATAGATTCTGTGAGCCTGAGGAGCTAAGAAAGAGGATATTTTATTTCCAGAAAAATACTGGGTTTTGAATACTATTCTGCTCTTCTGGTTAGGTTCCCCCGCTCCCTTCTTTCTCTGTGTAGATCAGACAACAAGCATCCAGTGTCTTCCTCCATTACTCTCAGTCTTGTTTATTGGGATGTGTTGAATCTCTCAGTGAACCTGGAACTGTTGACATACTCACCGACCATTCCCCAGCAGCTCCCCTGTCTCAGCCTCTCCAGAGATGGATGACAAGTTCACTCCTCTAAAAGGGATGGGGGAAGGGGGAGGGGGACTTTTTATGTGGGAGATGGGAATTGAACTCAAGTCTTCAAGCTTGTGAGGCAAGCACTTTACCCACTGAGCTACCTCTTCAACCCGGTAGGAAAATATCTTATGTTCAAATTTATTGATCAGTTGGACATGGGAACATTTTTATGCTGACCCATTCACTCAAAAACTGTATTATAGAGAAGGTTTTCCTTAAACATCTTAAGAATCACTTGAAGATTAATTTTGTTTGTTTGTTTGTTTGTTTGTTTATTTATTTTTGTGGGATAGGGTTTCATTATGTAGCTTAGACTGGTTTCAAACTCACAATCCTTCTGGCTTACCCTCCTAAGTAGTGGGACTTCTAGAATGTTTAACACTAATTTTACAGAGTTAAAAAATTATCCAAAATATACCTAATACAACATAAAGATCAAACAGGTATCAAGGTAGAAAAATCAAAGGTTAAATTATTTGACACACACATGCACACACACACACACACACACACACACACATTCATATCATTAAAAACACTTATTTTTCACTACTTCAGCAATATTAAGGATTTACTTTTTGTAGCTGCTTCTATAACTAAACACAAACTTTTATGTCAATAATTATAAACAATTTTAAATACCTTTATTTAATTATGAGGCCTTCTGAAAATATAGTTTACCAGCCACACCTCTCCTACTAGAAATATATGCTAAGTTTGGAAATCTAAACTTTTAAGAAGGTCTGCAGTGATTCATTTGTCCAACCAGAGTTAGATATAGCCTTATATGGAAGGACAGAATGGATGGTGCCATAACTGACCCACTATAAAGGTCTTTGCTCAGCCAGCATGGCTATGCTTGGCACTTTGATCTTAATACTGGTGGCATTCTGCAACATAGAAGCTCATCTTCATATTGAAAACATATTCCATTATGTTTGTTACTTTTGTTTCTCTTTCCACAGTTCTCCTGCCCTGGAAAATGAATCTTACTGTCCACTCTGTGCTCCCTGTTTTTATCCTGAGAGTCAATGAGTTGTACTAATTGGTGCCTTATTTCATTGTCCAGAGAAAATACATGCAGGGAAAGGTCATTAAAATTGTAGAGGGAGAGTTCTCAAAACAGATGAGCAGAATATTCTGGGAAAGTGTATAATCTTATGATCAATTAATAGGATACATATTCTCAATAGTTGGAATCTCAGAATATTGATTTAACATAGCAATTTATATTTAGTAAAAATTACTCATCACACTAGGGAACATAAATACTCTGTGCATGATTCTGCCTGCCAAAGCATTTAATGCAGCTTCGGTTGTTTATAACAAGGATGGTGCTGAGTCCGCAAATAAAATCCTCCTCAATAAGACATGCTAAATCACTAGGAGTGCTAGGTGATAGACAACCTCCTAGTATAAACAAGCTGGAATAGGACAATTAGCTTGCTAATAATTATATTTCTGGCTGTTAAGCCTTCTTAATACCAATATTCCTAAGACAGGTTTCCACACTATGTTCTGGCTGACAAAATGTTCCAAGTCATACCATATCTTAGTATGTTGTTTGCTTTGAACTTATCTTTGAGGAGAATTTACTTGTAATTAATCATTATTTCCAATGAGAGGACTTGATATTTTAATTTTTAAAAGATGCACAGTACAGTCATTCCTGAAAATCCATGCCAGACTTTTTAAAATGAAGAGCTATATTTGGGGATGAGGGCTAACATTTTCTCCCTACACCAACTTCTCCAATTTAGAAAGCAACAGCAGATTCTCCAATACCAGATGCACCATTTTGTATTTTGTATTTGATCCTCTTTACCAAATTGCCAGTCTTTTGCTATGAACTACAACACCTCCCTACAAATAATCTTAGATAATGAACAGTTGGAAATTTAAAAATGAGTAATATTGTGTGGAAGGTCTTTGAAATCACAATATATTATGAAGTTAACTTAACAAAAGATACATACTATCAACTCACAGAAAAGTTGCCTTAAAAGTATTGACAAGAGCATAGAAAGATTCAGTATTGTCTATTTCCCTCCCGATTTTATGTGCATGTATATGTGTGGATCACTGTGTGAATGCACATGTTTGTGAGACTCTGTGTATTTCTGCCTTTACATGTATAGGAGTATGTGCATGAACTAGTACACAAACATGTGTGTATGAATGTCTTTGTGTGGATGTTTGTATGTTCACATGTTTGAATGTGGGGCTGTATGTGTACATGTATCTGTGAATGTGTGTGACTGTAGGCTTGTGTATCTCTGTGCATTTGAAGTTTGACCCATGTGTATTTAAGCATGTGTGTCTTAGTCAGAATTTCTATTCCTGCACAAACATCATGACCTAGAAGCAGGTTGGGGAGGAAAGGGTTTATTCAGCTTACTCTTCCATTGCTGTTCATAACTAAAGGAAGTCAGGACTCAACTCAAGCAGGTCAGGGAGCAGGAGCTGATGTAGAGGCCATGGAGGGATGTTCCTTACTGGCTTGCTTGCTTCTCCTGGCTTGCTCAGCTTGCTTTCTTATAGAACCCAAGACTACCAGCCCACAGATGGTACCACCCACAAGAGGCCCTCCTCCCTTGATCACTAATTGAGAGAATGAGCTGGATCTCATGGAGGCATTTTCCCAACTGAAATTCCTTCTCTGTGATAACTCCAGCTTGTGTCAACTTGACACACAAAACCAGCCAGTACAATCGACTCCTTGTCAACTTGACACACAAACACATCACCATTAAGCCTCGACCTTATTCATCCCCAAGATCTAAATAACTTTAAAAGTCCCACAGTCTTGGATATTAAAAGTTCAATACCTTTAAAATATCGGATATCTTTTAAAATTCAAAGTCTTTCAAAAATTCAAATGGGAGTGGGTGGGGGGGGGATAGCCTCATGGAGGCAGGGGAGGGGGATGGGATAGGGGGTTTCCAAAGGGGAGACCTGGAAAAGGGAAAACATTTGAAATATAAATAAAGTATCAACAAATAAATAAAAAATATTCAAAGTCACATAACTGTGGGCTCCACTAAAATACCTTCTTTCTTCAAGAGGAAAAAATATCAGGACATAGTCACAATCAAAAGCAAAATCAAACTCCAACCATCCAATGTCTAGGATCCACTCATGATCTTCTGGATTCCTCCAAGGGCTTGAGTCACTTCTCTAACTCTGCCCTTTGTAGCACATACCTTGTCTTCTAGGCTTCAGATGCCTGTACTCCACTGCTACTGCTGTTCTTGGTGGTCATCTCATGGTACTGGCATTTCTAAAACACTTCTGTCTTCTGCTGCAACTAGGTTTTACCAATACCTCTCATAGGCTCTCTTCATGGTGCCAAGCCTCAACTCCTTTGCATGACCCCTTCAATCCTGGGCCATCAATTGCAACTGACTGCACCTTCACCAATGGCCTTCCACAGCCTCTCACAGTGCCCATCCTCAGCTGCTCTTCTTGACCCCTTTATACCTTCAAAACCAGTACCACCTGAGGGGCTCTTACACATTATCAAGTCCAGCCACAGCACAAGGTACAACCTTGGCTATCTATCGAATGCAGCCTCTGTGCTCTCAGACTTCCCAGAAGATTTCACCTCAATGATGCTGGTCTCTTCTTAATCACCGCTAATATCTTAGCTCCTGCTAACCAGCATCAATAGTCCCAGTAATGCAAAGTTTTCGATTTAGTAGTTCTCTGGTTTCTTGTTAATCACAGCTGATTCTTCAGCCTCAGCTAACTAAAACCATAGAATCTTCACAATCAAAATAGCAATACATGTATGAATGTGGATATGTGGCTGTGTATATGTGTGCAAGCATATGTTTATAAATCTGTGTAGTAGTGTTCATGAATATATCTGCATGTATGATTATATCCATGTATGCATGAGAAAGCATATGTAAGTGTATGTAGATGTGCATGTGTAGGTTTCATGTTACTATATGTTTGTGTTTGAATGTGTCTATGGGTGTGTATGACTGTGTATATGTGTATATGTTTGTGTTATGTAAGTATGAGTGTATATGTATTTTTGAGTATGAAGAAAAATAGATTTATGCATGTTTATGTAGGTTTTTGTGTGTCTTTGTGTGTGTGAATACAAAAATGAGTATGTTACTGTGTGAACATATGAATGTATGTTATTTTATAGAAATATGTGGGTGTTTATATGTCTAAGTGTGTAAGCAAATATTTAGAGGGATTACAAAGTGTATGAGTGTGTGAGCATGTAAGTATGTATATGAATATGTGAAAGAGTGTGTGTATGTTCAAGTGTATAGTATGTCTAAATGTGTGTATGTAGAATGTAGATTGTGTATGTGTCAATATATGTGTTTATTTGTGAGAGTGTGGGATTTTATAAACATGAATGTGTATGCATGTGTATTTTGTATGCATGTGTACATTAGTGAGTATTTGCAAAGATATATGTGTGTTTTGCCTAAATGTGTATTTGTGAGTGGACATGTATGCAGGCATGATATGCATGAGAGTGGATGCTGGTGAGTGTGTATATACAATGTGCATGTGTTCTATAATATTTAATTCAGTACATTATTAGTAAACTAAGACAAAACAATTGACATGGAGTGGCTAGAAACCCACTAACATATATGGGCTGAACTTATTTTCAACAAAGCTTCAAAGTGGTTCAATAACATAAAAGGCATTTTACTAATGGTGCAAGAAAAACCTGTATTGTTTCATTTAAAAAAACCACTCCAACCTGTCTTACATGCTCAAAATGATCAAAAATATAAAAATAATACAGGTTATAGTTGTAAACCTTCTAAGATAAAATATATTTCAATATTTTCATGAACTTGAAATAGGCTACAGTTACATATATAAATGGTTACATACATAAAATTAGACGTTATTAAAATAAAATAACTTATCTCCTTGTACAAAGCTCAAGTCCAAGTGGTTCAAGGACCTCCACATAAAACCAGCTACACTGAATCTAATAGAAGAGAAAGTGGGGAAAACTCTCGATCACCTGGGTATGGGTGACAAGTTCCTGAACAGAACACCAGGGGCTTATGCTC
>CM052718.1:53419518-53462850 GCA_028551405.1 Uromys caudimaculatus | reverse complement strand
CCCCCCATTTTACTGAACATAATAAATATTTACAAAATAGTTATTATTTACAAAATATTTTGCTATTTTTTCATTTCTACTTAGGAAGTGTGATGCGATCCATTTTTAGATTTCTGGGCTATTTAGAAGAGATTCTTCCTGAGAATTGCTTCTACCATGCTAGTAACTTCCTTTTATCCATTTCCTTTTTATCTCTTATTACATGATGTTTACTCTATGTGGAGTGTTGAGATGTCCAGTTGTTAAAATTATATATCAAAAATGTGCCCACGACAAGATATCTCCTGTGAATTCTACAAAGTTCTTTTTTTTTTTTTTTTTCTGATTCAGGAATCACCTGCTTCTCTATTTTCTTTTTTTCTAAGCCTGCTTCTCTATTTTCTTTTTTTCTAAGCCCTAAAATTAAATGTTCAGTAGTTGTTTGGCAATAAAAAGGTAGCCATAAGTTTAAGGACTATGCAGTAAGGGCAGGGGGCCAGAAAGGCAGAAGCAGCTTGTGTCATTGTTGTAGCAGCCATAGACCCTTGGATTATTTAGACATAATTTCAGCTGTGAAAAAAATATCTCAAAATAATAGTGGTAAAACAAGATAGAAGTTTATTCCCTTTTCAAGAATAAATCCACACAAAGATGGTCTCTCTATTCTTTGGTAATTCTTATCCTTTACTGCTACATATGACTTTGGAATAAAAAGCTTAGTAAGTCATATAATAAAACCATCATATCCACATTTAATTTATAACTAAGAACGAAGAACCAGAAAAGACATGATGTTTCCCTTAAAAATTACTTGCCACAGATTACATAGAGGACTTCTGCTTATGTCCATCAGCCAGAAATTAGTCATACATCATACTTAAGTGTTAAGATAGCCATGTGTTCAGCTAGAAATAATGAGTGTTAGAGTGAAGGAGAAGCCAACAGAAACTGGAGAGAGTAACTGGCAGTTTCTGTCCCAACTGGGCACCCTGCTAATTCTGGACACATTCAAAAGAATTCTAAACTTCATTACATCTCGAATTAGTATCCAGTTACATGCAGCTAAATGGAATATTTAATTAATCATTGGGACTCATAGTAGGGTACTAAAAGTTAAAAAGGCAAAGTATGTGATGTGTGGGAAGAAAACACTGAACCATAAGGACGTAGGCTGATGATTGGAAATTGGTGATGACTCTCCTACTGGGTTAGGTGACATTGTTATCTGTGTGGATGTCTTAGTTAGGGTTTTACTGTTGTGAACAGACACCATGACCAAGGCAACTCTTACAAGAAACAATAATTAATTAGGGCTTGCTTATAGGCTCAGAGGTTCAATATATTATTATCAAGGCAGGAACAAGACAGCATACGGGCAGGCATGGAGCTGGAGGAACTTAGAGTTCTTCATCTTGAACTGAAGGCTGCTAGGAGAAGACTGGATTCCAGGCAGCTAGGAGGATGGTCGCAAAGCTTATCCCTACAATGACACACTTCTTCCAACAAGGCCACACCTATTCTAACAAGGTCACGCTCCCTAGTAGTGCCACATTCTGAGCCAAGCATATCCAAGTCACCACATTCTACTCCATGGCCCCAATAGGCTTATTTAAACACATGAGTCTATAGGGACCAAACCCAGTCACTGTATTTACAATGCAAAATACATTTAGTCTAACTTCAAAAGTCCTATAGTCTATAATAGACTCAACAACATTAAAAGTCCAAATTAAAAGTCTCTTCTGAGATTCAATCACTTAACAGTATCACTTATATATACCTCCAATATCACATGATATATATTACCATTCCAAATGATATAGTAAGGAAATACTAGATCAGAGCAAGACCAAATACCAGCTGGGAAAACTCCAAAATCAGAATCTCCATGTCTGATTTCGAAGTCCTTTCTGCCTTGTAAGCTGCAGCAAAATTCTCTTTGGCTGGTTCCACTCCCTGATAGCAACTTTTCTCAGCAGGTATTCCAGGGTTCTGGCATCTCGAATATCTTGGGTTCTCTAAGGCAACTTCAACATTATAGCTTCTTTTTTTTTCAATGTCTGGAATCCAAACATGATCTTCTGGGCTCCTCCAAAGAGCTTGGGTCACATCTCCAGCTCTGTCCTCTGTAGCACTCCAGGTTCTGGTTGGCTCCAGTCTACTGCTACTGCTGTTTTTGGTGGTCATCCCAGGCATGGTACTTGCATCTCTAACATGTTGGGGTTTCTCACTGCAACTAGGCTTTAACAAAAGCCTCTCATAGGCCCCCTTTATTGTGCCAAGCCTCAACCTTTTTGCATGACCCCTTCAGTCCTGGGCTGTCAACTGCAACTGAAGCTGCAGTTTTACCAATGGCTTTCACAGTGACTCAGCTGTTCTCCATGACACCTTCGTGCCTTCAAAACCAGTACCACCTAGGTGATTCTTACACAGCTGAAGCATGAGGTACATCCTTGGTTATCTCTGGAACACAGCTTCTTTGTGCTCTGAGAAAACACTTCCCACCTCAGCCTGGACCACAGGGCTCCATAGCCAAATAGCTCCAGGAGAAAGCTAACATCCCAGGAGTGTGGACAAGCCCGTGAGTGGAGATAAAATGAGCACCAGTGCTCACAGGGACCCACCCAGAACTCTCAGGACACAGGGAATGAGGAGTGGTCTTCTGAATTCCTCTGTGGCCAGGAAGCTGATCCTGTGACACATATCCATACCAAAATAGTGTCAAGAGAGAGCTGGTCTCCCAGGAATGCCAACACACCTTTGAGCACAGGCAAGACCACTACTTCTTTTCAAATTCATGGATCAAGAGGGACTCTTGTGGAGCCACCAGGACACAGGAACCAAGGAACAGCTGGGGACAGAATCCTTCTGGTTTCTGTCTGCACCCCAGGACTGACCATGTACCACAGCTTTCCAAACCCAATTTCCACTAAGATATAGCTGGTATCCAAGGAGTACTGAGGCAGAGGCTTGCAGGAGGAACAAGCCACAGTCAGAGAGAGCAAGACCAGCTAACAACAGAGATAACCAGATGGTTAAAAGCAATGGCAAGATCATAAAGAACAGAAACCAAGGCAACTTGGCATCATCAGAACCCAGCTCTCCCACCACAGCAAGCACTGGATAGCCCAACACACCAGAAAAGCAAGCCTCAGATTTAAAATCACATCTCATGATGATGATGGAAGATTTTAAAAAGGAAATAAATAACTCCCTTAAAGAAATACAGGAGAACACAGGTAAACAGCTAGAACCCCTTAAATAAGAAAAACAAAATCACTTAAAGAATTACAGGAAAACACAATAAAACAGGCAGAATTACAGGAAAATACAATCAAACAGATGAAGGAAATGAACAAAACCATCCAGGATCTAAAAATGGAAATAGAAACAATAAAGAAATCACAAAAAGAGACAACCCTTGAGTTAGAAAACCTAGGAAAGAGATCAGGAGTCATAGATGCAAGCATCACCAACAGAATTCAAGAGATAGAAGAGAAAATCTCAGGTGCGGATGATACCATAAACAACATTGACACAACAGTAAAAGAACATACAAAATGCAAAAAGCTCCTAACCCAAGACATCCATGAAATCCAGAACACAATGCAAAGACAGAACCTAAGGATAATAGGTATCGAAGAGAGTGAAGATTCCCAACTTAAAGGAACAGTTGCCTTCCTATACTTGAAGAATAAACAGGATGAGAAACAAATTAGGGAAATCACACCCTTCACAATTGTCACAAACAATATAAAGTATCTTGGTGTGACTCTAACCAAACAAGTGAAAGATCTGTATGACAAGAACTTCAAGTCTCTGAAGAAAGAAATCAAAGAAGATCTCAGAAGATGGAAAGATCTCCCATGCTCATGGATTGGCAGGACTAATAGAGTAAAAATGGTCACCCTGCCAAAAGCAATCTACAGATTCAATGCAATCCCCATCAAAATTCCAACTCAATTTTTCATAGACTTAGAAAGAGCAATTCTCAAATTCATTTGGAATAACAAAAAACTCAGGATAGCAAAATCTATTCTCAACAATAAAAGAACTTCTGGGGGAATCAGCATCCCTTATCTCAAGCTGTACTACAGAGCAGTAGTGATAAAAACTGCATGGTATTGGTACAGTGACAGGCAGGTAGATCAATGGAATAGAATTGAAAACCCAGAAATTAACCTACACTCTTATGGTCACTTGATCTTTGACAAAGGAGCTAAAACCATCCAGTGGAAAAAAGAGCATTTTCAACAAATGGTGCTGGATCAACTGGCAGTCAACATGTAGAAGTATGCAAATCGATCCATTCCTATCTTCCTGTACAAAGCTCAAGTCCAAGTAGATCAAGGACCTCTACATAAAACAAGATACACTGAATCTAATAGAAGAAAAATTGGGGAAAAGTCTCGAACACATGGGCACAGGGGAAAAGTTCCTGAACAGAACACCAATGGCTTATTTTCTAAGATCAAGAATTGACAAATGGGATCTCATAAAGTTGCAAAGCTTCTTTAAGGCAAAGGACACTGTCAATAGGACAAAACAGCAACCAACAGATTGGGAAAAGATGTTTCCCAGTCCTAAATCCGAGAGAGGGCTAATATCCAACATATACAAAGAACTCAAGAAGTTAGACTCCACAGAACCAAATAACCCTATCAAAAAATGGGGAACAGAGCTAAACAGAGAATTCTCAACTGAGGAAACTCAATGGGCTGAGAAGCACCTAAAGAAATGTTCAACACCCTTAGTCGTCAGGGAAATGCAAATCAAAACAACTCTGAGATTCCACCTCACACCAGTCAGAATAACTTAGATCAAAAACTCAGGTGACAGCAGATGCTGGCAAGGATGTGGAGAAAGAGGAACACTCCTCCATTGCTGGTGGGATTGCAAGCTGGTACAACCACTCTGGAAATTAGTTTGGCAGACCCTCAGAAAAATGGACATAATACTACCTGAGGAACCAACTCTACCACTCCTGGGCATATGCCCAGAATATTCTCCAGTATGTAATAAGGACACATCCTCCACTATGTTCATAGTATCCATATTTATAATAGCCAGAAGCTGGAAACAACCCAGATGTCCCTCAACAGAGGAATGGATACAGAAAATGTGGTACATTTACACAATGGAGTACTACTCAGTTATGAAAATGATGACTTCATGAAATTCGCAGGGAAATGGATGGAACTTGAAAATATCATCCTGAGTGAGGTAACTCAGTCACAAAAGAACGAACATAGTATGTACTAATAAGTGGATATTAGCCCAAAAGTTCAGAATACCCAAGATTCAATTCACAGCAACCTTTGGACTGCGCATGGGGTCCCAGAAGGAGTTGGAGAAGGGACTGAAGGAGCTGAAGGAGTTTGCAGCCCCATGGAGAAAGCAACAGTGTCAACTTGCCTGACCTCCTGTTGCTTCTGGAGACTTGACCACCAACCAAAGAATACACATGGAGGGGCCCATCATGTTGGTCACATATGTGGCAGAGGAGGGCCTTGTTGGCCATCAGTGGGAGGAGAGGCCCTTGGGCCTGAGGGTGTTAGGTGCCCTGGTGTAGGGGAATGCCAGGGAGGGAAGAAGGTGAGTGGGTGGTGGAATGCCCTCATAGAGGCAGGGGAGGGGGGATGGGGTAGGGTGTTCCCAAATGGGAGTCCTGAAAAGGGGAATAAATTTGAAGTATAAATAAAGCATCAAAAAAAAGTAAACACTTCCCACAAGATGTCATCTCAGTAGTGTCTTCTTTATCACCACTAATTTCTTAGCTCCATCTAGCTAGCATCATTTGTTCCTGTAGTCCCTTCCATTCTTGACTCTAAAGCCAGAGCCACATGGCTGAATATGCTAAGTTCTGCTGTTAACAAGAGCTGAAATTTGGCCCCCATTATCACTAGCTTTCTCTCTCTCTCTTTTTTTTTTAAAGATTTATTTATTTATCATATGTAAGTACACTGTAGCTATCTTCAGACACTTTTTCTTCTCTCTCAGGCCCCGCTCACTGTAGCTGTCTTCAAATACCCCAGAAGAAGGCATCAGATCTCATTACGGATGGTTGCGAGCCACCATGTGGTTGCTGGGATTTGAACCCAGGACCTTCAGAAGAGCAGTCAGTGCTCTTAACCACTGAGCCATATCTCCAGCCCCTCCCAACTCATTCACACTGCCTAGCTTGGCTGTCATGGCACTTGCTCTGTAAACTGACCTTGAACGCAGTGATCTGCATTCCTCTCTCCTATACTCTGGGCTAAAATGTGTTTACCACCATGCCTGGACCTAAACTTTTCTCTACTTAGAACTTGCTCTGTATCAGGTTGGCCTTGCTTCTGTCTCCTGGGATTAAAGGTGTATACCACCATGCCTGGGCCTAAGATTTTCATGGTCACTCTTCCCCACGATCTGATCAAAAGCCTGTGTCTTCCAGCCTCAAATCTGGATCATAATTTTGCTCTCCATTGCTGGATTATAATCAATTTCAAACTAAAAGTAAAAATGAAAACAGTAACCAAGTCCCTTGTCCAACTGCAAAAGCATAAACAATAAGTTTCGAGGAGTGGGACCTTGCTTTGAGATCACCACTCTCTTAATCTGTTTGTTTCCTATAACATAGGATTCAGCTCCGTTCTACTTCCTGGTGCCCATTTATTCTTTGAACCATACATTTTGTATTTTTTCTTCCTAAGCTTGCTAAGTCATCAAATCGTTCTTTATGAGAGTAAACCAGAGTACAAAGTCTATGCAGGGCTTCTTTTGTCAGTGCAATTAATTGAAATCTCATAACCTTAGTCTAAGGGACATTTTTAGACAAGGGAAAAAAGCAGCCACATTCTTCACCAATATATTACAAGAAGAATCTTTTGGCTACATGCTGAAATTCTTCTCCTCTTTTCTTTTAATTTTAATTTTTTGATACTTTATTTACATTTCAAATGTTTCCCCCTTTCCAGGTCTCCCCTTTGGAAACCCCCTATCCCCTCCCCCCTCCCCCAACTCTATGAGGGTATTTCCCCGCCCACCCACCTGCCCATCCACTCCCTTCTTCCCACTTTGACATTCCCCTTTACTGGGGCCTCTAACACCCTCAGGCCCAAGGGCCTCTCCTCCCCCTGATGGCCAATAAGGCCCTTCTCTGCCACATATGTGATCTGAGCCATGGGTCCCTCGATGTGTATTCTTTAGTTGGTGGTCCAACCTCCAGTAGCACTGGGAGGTTCAGGCCAGTTGACACTGTTGCTCCTTCCATGGGGCTGCAAACTCCCTCAGCTCCTTCAGTCCCTTCTCCAACTCCTCCATCTGGGACCTCATTCTCAAATCCCACTATCAGTGTCACTTGAGCCTGTAAAGGTACATTATCTTTTTTTTTTTCCCCCAAAGATTTATTTATTTTATATGAGTATACTGTTGCTGTCTTCAGACACACCAGAAGAGGGCATTGGATCCCATTACAGATGGTTGTGAGCCACCATGTGGTTGCTGGGAATTGAACTCAGGACCTCTGGAAGAGTAGTCAGGGCTCTTAACCGCTGAGCCATCTCTCCAGCCCGTGAGAGTACTTTTTATCGTAAAACTTTTTGCTCTTTTAGAAGTTTATGGCCTATATATGCATACTCTGCTTGGAACACTGATTTGAAGAAATAAAACTATTCACAGCGCAGTGTGTCCCATGCCATCCTAACTGTAATCACATTAGGTCTGGCTTTTATATTCTCTCTTTGTGTGTGAAACCACTGTATCACTGTAGCTGCATTAGATTTCAAAATGCAAGCCTTAAGGAAACAAGTTGTACTATTTGTAGCTGTCTGACTCTGTTACTTATTCTTGCAAACTTATTCTTACTCCTCATCCTGAAGTGTCACATAAGTTACCTGTTTTCCCAAGTTAGCAGACACAGTAGAAAAGTGTTCTGAATTGTTCATCCTTGCTTATTTACCTTTCACCTATGAAAACCTGCCTCTCTGAGAGCCTGGGTTTTCTTCTATATATATATTTAAATAAAGTGCCATAGAATTAATTAGAAGTAGTCTGGGAACCAGAATGCATCAGCTCAAGTATGAGTTGCTATTATTATGAATGAGCCAGTGTGACATTTCAATCAGCAAAGCAATAAATCAACAGAGGTGCTGTAACTGAAAACAATTTGGAGATCATGTCTGCTAGCAGCACAGTGGGCATTGCCTCCCTCCTTGTTGCTTTATGTAGCTGATGGTTTCATGCATAGCAACAGCCTTGAAACAGATCGGCAAGAACATAATGAACACACTTTCAGCAGGAAGTGTTAAATCATCCATATCTGTTTTCATGCACTAAGTCTCCATTAATTCAGGGGTTGATATTCTCAGTTGAAAAGAATGAAAATGACTTTATGTTGTTTACTGTACATGAATAAATTGAACAGTTGGTTGTAAAGTGGAACATAATTTATGGTTTTTTTTTCCCTCAAAAGTGTATCCTGGCAGTATTGCCATGGAATTTGTTTAGCTTCCTTCCTTGTTTGAGTAATCTGCTTCTTTGATCTAAAAGAATCCATGGAAAATGTTGTCACATAACAACAAAAGGCCTTAACCAAAAGTTAAATGGAAAATGGAAAAATAATTTTATTGCTCAGGAAAAGTAGCCCCACAAAAAAATAAATGCAGAATTTTAGAAGAGTTGTTAAACTAAAACCACCAATTACCATATTTTATACTGCTGGTATGCTTGTAAAATTAAGAGAAAGGCAAAAATATACAGATTTCTTATTTTATAGCGTTGAAACGTTACCTGGCACACTTGCCTATGCTTTGGTGTATTTTAGCTTTTCTTGGCTCCTACAATAGCTGAAACTAAAGAAAAAAAAGATTCTTCTCAAGAGCTTTATCTATTTGGTAATTAAAAAAATCAATTCATAATGTCAATAAGCTCTGACCACTTAGTTTATTTTTGCACAGAATTATAATTTGCTCTGAGGCTTCTTCTATCTCTCCTACCTCCAGAGCCCTTTACCATCCTCCAGTGTCACTCTGGGAGCAACTTCCTAAGGGGGAGAAGTCTGCAAATGCAGGGGAACATGTGAACACAACCCACGTGGGAGCCTTTATTTAGAGAGCTTTTATCCAGAGATTTAGAAAATGCCAACCAAGGTAATCAGCCAGGGAATAAAAGAGGGTGCCTAATGCTTGCTATACCTACATCCTAGAAGAACTCAGCATTTCTCTTATTTTCACTTGAAATTATTATCTAGGGGTTACAGCATCAATTGCAAGAACTTGCTGGCCAGCAATTTCTGTGTGAGGGGTTTTGGAGTCAATCTAATCTCACATCGAATCCATTAAGTCATTTCTGTTCTCATCGTCAGACTGTCTTAGAAGAAGAGGTCAGAATTTTACTCTACTTCAAATAAGCAGAATAAAACAAGAGAAATTTCAAGCAATAACAGTCACATTTTGGGAGCAAAATGATCCAAAGATATGTTTAGTGCAATGTGTTATTTGATGTCACTTAAAACATGCTATTTTAGAACAAGCCCTTCCCCCAGCTCAGCCTTTTACTTACCTATTACAGTTGGAAGGGCAGACAACTCAACTCTTCACATGTTGCTGAGAAGACTGAGCAATGGGGAACCCAAGGTTCAGCAAAATTTTTCTATAAAGGGGCAGCAACTCAAAATTTAGGCTTGAGTGTTGCCATAACCCAGGTTTCAGCCATGCAATTCTTTGAAGGGCAGAGGTAACCATAGATAATGCACAGACAACTTCCATCTTCCCATTAAACTTCATTTATGACCACTAAAATCAGTATTTCATACTTGTACTTGATTATATGTATATGAAGCTTCTTGGAGAGTTACGTATGGATAGGAACTGATTGATGTGTAGGGTTTTGGTATCTGATGCCTGTTTTGATTCCAATATGGTCTCTCTTTGCTACTTAGTTTGTCTTTCCACCTGTGCAATATTCAAATGCTATCCCAAGGAAAATAATTTCTACAGGAGGATCATTTGACTGAAAAAGATTCATATTCATTTCCTATTGAGATAGAAGTGGTTGCATAGCTAGCTAATGGACATTTAAAGTTAGATGAATTATTAAATTATCTTTTAAAAAGTATCTTGTTCTTCTCTCATAGCACAGACTTTCCAATATCTTCTCATACTAAGTCTCAGAAATTGCCTGTGAGTTTTTTCTGTGTAGGTGTTGGTTTCTCTATATATTACACATTAGTCACAAGCATTGCTTGAACTATCTGGCAATGGTTTTTATTTGTTGATGTCTGTGACATTGTGATTTATAATAAGAAAAATTTTATTTTTTCTTTATCCAGTAATATGTATGGATATGGAGGTTAAACCCTTGGAATCTCTGAAATCAAGGAAATTGAGTCTTTCTGTATACTAAGGATGACTAGTAGTGAAGAGCTTTCCTATTGTCTGAAGAAGGGGGCTATATGCCAGGAGATTGAACTCTGTGACTGGAAGATTAGAGCTTATATTACTTTATCCCATTTGTACTCTGTTCTGCAGAGAGAATGGCCAACTGCCAATAATTTAATCATCATGACTACTAGTAAAGTTCCCCCCCCAAATCCAAGAGGATCAGGCTTTGAGAGTGAGGTGACAAATGGATGTTTGAGGAGCATGGCATGGCTTGAGCAACCTGGAAGTCTTTACATGGAGCACCACACTGTGCTCTGTATATTTCTTGCAGATCACCATTAATTCTTAGATAAAACTGACAAACCAGTATAATCGACAACAAATTTGTTCAATGCTATGAACCTATTCCAGAAAATGACTAACTTCTGAATGGGGTACGCAGGGCTAGAAGCAAAGAGGATAACCTGAAATTCTCATTAGTTTCTGAAGGTGAGGCAGTCCTTTGGCACTGAGCACTCAATCTGTTGTTATGCCACTAGAAGTGGTTGCATAGCTAGCTAATGCCCATTCAAACCACCACATAGATACTGTGAGAATGAGACAAATTGTAGGACACTAGGCTGGTATCAGAATTTTGGTCTATTCCATGGAAAACCTTACATATATCTTACCTGGTATTGTATGTGACACAATCAAGAATAAACACTTTTCCTATAAATCATAGAAATTTTAGAATACTTGGGAAGATACAGCAGAGAGAAATTCAATAAACCAAGTAGAAAAGAGATCAGAATAAAAGTTAAACTATGGAGTTAAATTTTGAAGTCAAAGCTAAGAAAGAGAGTATCTGAGGGGACTTAGCCACTAAATAAGACAGGTACTTTTTGAGTAAAACTCGTATGTTAATTCACTTTTTTGACATTTTTATTGGATAATTTCTTTATTTACATTTTAAATGTTATCCCTTTCCTGGTCCCCCACCCACCCACCCACTCCCACCTCCACGCCCTCGCATTCCCCTATGGCTCAGCCATTAAAGGCTAGGCTCAAAACCAAAAATATAAGGTTAATTCACTTTTAAAGTGACCTTTCCTTTTTCTAACCTACAACTTTTTTAAGTCACTCAGCATACCCAGAGATATTGATATCTTCTATATTTATGCCACCAGCTAAGCATGCCTAAAAGTGTTCCTCTTAGCCATTTTAACCTTTCAAACACATGTTGTAATAACTTGACCTAATAATGCCCTAAAATATAACCAATATTTTTTTCTCCTTAAGTTTGGCCTTAAATTGAGCATGCTGAGGATAGAGCCTGCCTTCAACACATTTTTCTTCAAGAATATGTGTAGAGTTTCTGGTCACAATCTATTCTTTCCTTGCATGGGAAATTGCTTTGTAAATGATACCTAGATTGTGTTTACCTGCCTCAAGTAACAAATCCTTTGTCATTCTTGTTTCTTGGCTGTGTTTAACTCTGTATAAATCAAGTCATGAATCTGTTGCATTAATTTAAAACTGTCTTCCAATAAGTTCCAACTGCTTCACATGACTGACAGCAGAAACAGACTTTTCAATGCAAAATTATAATGTACCTGCTCATGATATGGAGAAGTGAATACCTCCTGATCTCCAAATGTTGTTAGAGAAACACAAGCTGTCAAAGCACTTGAGGGATAATGCCAAATTAGTAACCTCATATTACATTCACTGACTTGCAAAATTTTGCCTAGGGTATAGAGTAAAGTGAGCAACTTTGGCATAAGAATGTCTCTACTTCTTTCATCATCCCTCTTGTGCGCAGGTTTCAACTCTGTGCCACAGCCCATGGACCTTTCATTTCTGTAGTCTTCCTAACTACTATCTGTACTGGTTAACTCATCATCCCTTTCAAAAGTATCTTCAAGGTTCAAAAATGATCTAAAGGAGATAAAAATGCCTCAAAGCAAAGTAACTTTGAACTTTTAAAAGTTTTAGTTTCTGATATGAGAATCCCAGCAGACATGTGTGGATTTCTGAATTCTCTAAGAACTCTACAGTCATATAACAATCACTCAACATTGTTCAAACACTTACCTATAAAAATTTGCTTCAGATGATAACAGTATTAATATATTTTAAAAGAAAAACCCTTGGTGCATGAGCAGTTTCATGAGTGAGGATATGGTTCTTAGAGTTCTGAAAGAAATGATCCACTTTGGGAAACAATATCTCATCTTTTTACATGTAGCATGTTAATCTTAATAAAATTTCTTTTGAAGATTTAAGTATTTCACTATCTGAGTGAACAATGCTATGGGGCTAGAATATAAGTTCCATGAAAACAAAAAGAAAGAACATGTATTTTCAGAAGGGCCCAGGACCATTATGTTTTAGATGGCACCGTACATTGTGCAGCTCACTCCATGGTTTTATAAGTGCAATTAGCAGCACAGTTGAAATGGCACTGTACTTGGACTTGGTGACATGAAGTTGAATCCTGGATCTGTAACATACATTTAGTTTGTGTCTTCTAGCAGTGACAGTGAAGGTACATCTATGAAATATTAACAAAATATCTGCTTAAAGAAGATATGAACAACTACAACAATTGACACCCTAACCTAGATGGGAGAGATCTCAAAGGGCAGCATCCCTGATGAAGAGATATAAGCAGCTAACAGAGAGAATGGGAGAATTGATCAGCACCAGAGAAGAGCCCATGACTGAATATATAATATGAAGTGGTCAGCCCTAAAAACAAATTCATACAGGCAACAATTAGCAAACTCACCTGGTTGAATTTATATATTTATTTATTTATATTTAAAGGTAGCAGTCACGGTTAAAAATGAGACCTTATAAATTTGGAGGAAGGAGAGGAGGTACAGGAGGGTAGGAAGGAGGAGATAGAGTAGAAAATAATGTAATTACATTTTAATAAAATAAAAAGGATTTTAGAGCATGTGTCAAAATTATCTCTAAATTAGTCACAATGAATAAGTGTGCTAAAACAAAGTTATTTTACAAAGACAAAGGAAGGCAGAGAAACATGCCTTACCAGACATTACTAGGAAAAGTCATGAACCAGAAAAGAAAGGAACTAGGAAACATTGCTTGGGTGCAGGTTGGCTGTTGCCTACATTACTGTATTCCCAGATGACAAAACAATGTCTGGGCAGTCAGTCACAGCTAGTGAATGAGTAGGTCAGTGAATGAACGAATGAACAAATGAATGTGAATGACAAGGCTTGCTAACTCCTATGAAAATACCTCTCTTCACTTTTAAATAGTACAAAGGATGAGTCCCATATTAAAACAGCATTAGTGAGATGCAATGGATCTGTTAGTTGAATTTTCTGGATTTGAGTCCTAGTTTTATAACTTGCAACTCAACGTCTTTGAGTTGATCCCTTGGTGTTTGGTGTTAGGACTTGAATGTCAAATGACCCCTGAAGTTCATGTCTTTGAATACTTGTTTGCTTTGGAAGCTGATCCAGTTCTTATGTGTTACAGACTTCCTAGAGTAAGTTAGTAACTGAGGCACAGGCCTTGTTATGTCTTGTCGCCTAGCTCAGACCCCAAGCTTTTACTTCTCAACCCCATAAGATGTGAGTGAGGTAAGACACCATGAACTTATGCTTCCCCAACTTTGGTGCATTGTTTTATCTCAAATCATGAGCCAAAATAAATTCTGCCACCCTTAAGTTATTTCTTGTCATACACTTGGCCACAACAGTGAGGACAGCAGATAATATACTTGATTCTTTATCTCTACAATTGACTTATCTCTTATAGTTGTTATGAGTAAATGATTATTCATCTACAGTCTGTGAGGTTTCATATACTCAAGAAACATACTGAATGAAAACATGCAGGAATGAATTATATAACTATTGCCTCTGGTCAAAGATCAATGACAGACAGTGATGGTAGTGCACACCTATAATTCCAGCACTTGGGAGATGTAAACACCAAAACTGCTGCAAGTTTGAGGGTAGCCTGGCCTCCAGAATGAGTTTCAGGACATCTGGAGTTGTTTAACAAGATTCTATTATAAACAAACACATCAACAAGGTCAATGATGTTGCATCTGATATCCAAACACCTTCCATCTGAGACAGGTTCACTGTCTACATATGACTACCTCAGGAGCCAGTCAAAGTGTGTTTGGGTCCTTTCACCCAAATTTTGCTCACATGAACCACCAAACTACTTGGATAGACTCAGCTAAACTTATTGCTCTTTCTTATTGATTTTTCTGGAATATATGAACATTTGGGAACTCATATTAATCTTACCCCACAACTTTATATATTTTAAAAGTATGTTCACTCTTTCATTCCTGCTTTAACTATTCCTGTCCTTTCCTAAGCAACTAAATCTCTTCTCCTTGGGCCCATCACCTCATAATCTTGGCACATGATATCTTTCCATTGGTGTAATATATGTGTTTGAAACTGTCATGAGAATTCTATAATGTGGCAGCTGAAAGAAGAAATATTGACACATACAAAAAAATTCATTGCACGTACAAGTTGACCTTCTGTTAATACTTGTCACATATAAGTCAACTCAGTTCCCCACAGTTTTCACTCATAGTTACCTTTATAACTGTTCCAACTTGTGAAAAGTTCTTAAATATTTTAGTTCATTTCTTAACTTTTTGGAGAGTTTGTAGTGAAGTAGGTTTCCAAGGACTTAGAAGTAGTTTTCATAAAAGATTTGAAGTTTAAGAATGCTTCTGGCTGAAACAAGATCTGAAGGTTATGAGTTTTGTGTTGGAAACTTCATTCAGAGAACACTTATCTACCATGTGTGTTTATGCAAGAAGTTCTGATGCTTGATTAATTTCCTGTCTCACTGGCTTTTTTCTTATTATGCTTGGATACAAATATCTGACATAAATAACTTCACGCTATTCCTTCGTGTTCAGAATTTGCCTTTACAAGAACCCTTCTGTACTCAGTGCTAGAATCCATTTTGGTTTTTAGATTTTGTTTTTGGAGCATTGCAATTGTTTGTATATAGACTCCTTAATGTAACATGTTTTTCTTATCATAACTTTTAACATTTTATTCATTGCTTGATTTGGGGACCACAGTTTACTTTGATATTCTCTTTTCTTACTCAAATTATTAACCTTATCCTGACTGCTTTTCTCACTTTGCCTTTCTCAGCTCCACATACTGAAGTTATTTCAAGCCATTATCTATAGCACTTCTTCCATTTTCAGACATGTCACTAGCTGTGCACTTTTAAAATTTTACACATGAGTTTACTGTACTGGATTCATTATTTCATCAGCCCTCATCTCCCGCTCCTCTTCATTTCATTCATTTCTATAAACCAAGTGTATTCTGATGCTCTACCTTACCTCCTTGTATTTGAATCTGCTTCCTCATCAATAACTCTAAGTTATAACTTGCCATATTCCATCTGGACAGCTCTTAACTCCAAATGGACAGTCTTAATGGCCATGTATTCATGACTCACCTACCTCATGGCATCTTCTCTGCTCTCCATCTTCTCTTTCCTCTTGTAGTTTCTTCTTTTGACCCCAAGACCAGGAACTGCAATCCAATCTACCTCTTCTGCTCAGCTATAGGCTGTCAGCATTTTTATTTAACCAATAGTTTTAAATTAAGAAGCAAGGTCATGGTCTGCCTGATCCTTTCTGCTGGGACAGATTTCTAGCTGATCTGCTCCCATGAAGACACCATATCCTGATGCATCCTAGAGGATCTACTGCACTCAGAGCAATTGAGGATCCACTCACTCAGAGCAGTTGGACAACAGCTTGACTGAAGACCCAACAGTCTGAAGGACTCCCAGGAGATATACTGCAGCCAGGGCAACAGATCAGCAGCTTCTCTGCCTCTCTGAAGAGTCCCCAGTTGGAAGGCCCTACAGGTGGTCTGCTACAACAAGGGCCACAGGCCTACCAGGAGATGTGAAGAAACCCAAAGACAAAAGAGGCAGACTCTAGACAGTCACCCAGAACTACAAACACCAGGGGTATCCAGATGGCAAGAGGCAAGCACAACACCAACAACAATAATAAACAATAGAAGCCAATGTATGTGGCATCAATAGAACCCAGTTCTCCCACCACAGCAAGCCCTGAATACACAAGTACACCAGAAAATCAGGAATCTGTCCTAAAATCCTATCTCATGAAGATAATAGAGTCCTATAAGGAGGATATCAATAACTCACTGAAAGAAATACAGGAAAACACAGGTAAACAGATGAAGGAATTGAATAAAGCAATCCAAGACCTAAAAGTGGAATAGAAACAATTTTTAAAAAACACACAAATGGAGGCAAATATGGAAATGCAAAACCCAGGAAAGAGGTCAGAAATTACAGATGTAAGTATCACCAACAGAATACAAGAGATAGAAGAGAGAATCTCAGGTATAGAAGATACTGTAGAAGAGATTGACAGAACTATCAAAGAAAATTCAAAATGTAAAAAACTCATAACCCAAAGCATCCAGGAGATTCAAGATACAATGAAAAGACCAACTGTAAGAATATTCAGAATAGAAGAGAAAGAAGATTTCCAGCTCAAAGGACTGGAAAACATCTTCATCAAAATCATAGAAGAAAACTTCCCCAACCTAAAGAAAGAGAGGGCCATACAGGTACAAGAACGCTAAAGCCAAATAAATGGAAACAAAAGAAAATCCTCTTGTCACATAATAATCAAAACACTAAATGCACAGAACAAAGAAAGAATATTAAAAGATGCAAGGGAAAAGGGTCAGGTAATTTACAAAGGTAGACATATCAGAATTACACCAGACTTCTCAACAGAGACTATGAAAGCCAGAAGAGCCTGGTCAGAGGTCATGCAGACTCTAAGAAAGCACAAATATCATCCCAGGCTACTATACCCAGCAAAACTCTCAATCAACATAGATGAAGAAACCAAAATATTCCAGGACAAAACCAAATTCACACAGTATATATCTACCAATCCAGCTCTACAGAGGATTCTAGAAAGAAAACTCCAACACAAGGAAGGTACCTACACCAAAGAAAGGACAAGATATGAAGCATTATACAACAAAGTCAAAAGGAGAGAACCACAAGCACATAAAGCCACCTACAAAAACAAACACATCAGGAATCAACAGTCATGTCTCTTTAATATCTCTTAATATTAATGGACTCAACTCACCTATAAAAAGACATAAGCTAACAGACTGGATATGCAAACAGGATCCAGTAATTTGCTGCATATAAGAAACACACGTCAATAACAAAGACAGGCACTATCTCAGAGTAAAAGAATAGAAAAAGGTCTTCCAAGAAAAATGGTCCCAGGAAACAAGCTGGAGTTGCCATTCTAATATCCAATAAAATAGACTTTCAACCAAAAGATATCAAGCATGATGAAGAAGGACACTTCATATTCTTCAAGCGGAAAATCCAGCAAGAGAAAGTCTCAATTCTGAACATTTATACCTCAAATGCAAGAGCACCCACATTCATAAAAGAAACTTTACTAAAGCTCAAAACACACATTGAATCACACACAATAATAGTGGGAGACTTCAACACCTCACTCTCACCAATGGACAGGTCATTTAAAAAGAAACTAAACATAGACACAGTGAAACTAAGAGAGGTTATGAACCAAACGAATTTACCGGATATCTACAGAACATTTCACCCTAAAACAAAAGAATACACCTCTTCTCAGCACCTCATGGTACCTTCTCCAAAACTGACCATATAATTGGTCACAAAACAACCCTCAACTGATACAAGAAGATTGAAATAATCCCATGCATCCTATCTGATCACCATGGCCTAAGGCTGGTCTTCAACAACAGCAAAAACAACAGAAAGCCCACATACACATGGAAACTGAACAACTCTCTACTCAATGATAACTTGGTCAGGGAAGAAATAAAGAAAGAAATTAAAGACTTCCTGGAATTTAATGAAAATGTTGACACATCATACCCAAACCTATGGGACACAGTGAAAGCAGTACTAAGAGGAAAATTCATAGCACTAAGTGCCCTGGAAAAGAAACTGAAGAGATCTTACACTAACAACTTAACAGCACACCTGAGAGCTCTAGAACAAAAAAAAGCAAACTCACTCAAGAGGAGTAGACTCAGGAAATAGTCAAAATTAGGGCTGAAATCAAACAAATGGAAACAAACAGAAAAATACACAGAATCAACAAAACCAAAAGCTGTTCTTTGAGAAAATCAACAAGATAGATAAACCCCTAGCCAAACTAACTAGAGGGCCTAGAGGCAGTATCCAAATTAACAAAATCAGAGATGAGAAGGGAGACATAACAACAGAAATGAAGAAAATTCAAAAAATCATCAGAACCTACAATGAAAGCCTATACTCAACAAAACTGGAAAACCTAGATGAAATGGATGGTTTTCTAGGCAGATACCACATACCAAAGTTAAATCAGGAGCAGATCAACTATCTAAATAGGCCCATATTGCACAAGGAAATAGAAGAAGTCACTAAAATCCTCCCAACCAAAACCCAGGGCCAGATGGATTTAGTGTAGAATTCTACCAGACCTCTATATTTTTTTTAAAATGTAGGCACTTAGTTTTATTAAATTGCTTCTTAGAGCCACTTTCATAGTGTTCAATCATTTGGGATGTGGTGTATATTCATTTCCTTTCAATTCCAGAAAGTCTTTCATTTCTGTCCTGACCCATTTTTCGTTCAATAGAGCATTGTTCAAATTTCATGAGTTTGTAAGCTTTCTGTTGTTGATACATAGTTTTAATCAGTGATGGTCAGATAGGATGCAGGGAGTTATTGCAATTCTGTTGCATTTGTTAATATTTGCTTTGTGTCTGAGTATATGATCAAGTTTAGAGAAAGTTCTGTGAGGTGCTAAGAAAAAGATATATTCTTTTGTGTTTGGGTGAAATGCTCTGTAAATATCTGTTAGGTCCATTTGGTTTATAACATTAGTTTCCCTAGTATCTCTGTTTAGTTTGTCTGGATGACCTGTCTATTGGTGAAAGTGGTATATTAAAGTCCTCCATTGTCAGTGTATGAGAGTCAATATGTGATTTAAGCTGTATTAATGTTTCTTTCACAAACTTGGGTGCCTTTGTATTTGGTGCTTAGATGTTAATAATTGCAGTATCATCATGATAGATTTTTTCCTTTGATGCATTGTGGTGTCCTTCCCTATCTCTTCTGGTTAGTTTTGACTGAAGTCTATTTTTCCAGGTATTAAAATGGCTTCTTGGGTCTATTTGCTTGGAACGTTTTTTTTACCTGTGAGGCTATGTGTATCTTTGATGCTCAGGTGTGTTTCTTAGATGCCAAGAAAAATGGCTCCAGTTTCTGCATCATTTTGTTAGTTTGTGTCTTTTTATTAGGGAATTGAGGCCGTTGAAAGATATCTGTAACTTTAATTTTCTTCAAAGCCTATTTTTAATGATGGTTTTTAAATGCTTTAACCTCCTTCTAGCCTACCACCCACCAGAGATAGTAGGGAAAACAGGATACAGGAAAAGTGGACCTGTTTAGAAATGGCTCTTTGGTTCTTTGCAAATCACATCTGCATTGTAAGAAATCAGCAGTTCAGTTCACAGGTCAGCAGCAGCAGCTCCATCCACTCTCAAAAAACTTCACAGATATACCAGCAGTACAGTTCAGTAGTGTTGGGTTAGCAGCACCATTGGACTAACCTCGTAGGAACAGCCAAGCCTCAGCCCAATTGGCACATGTCAGCAGGAGGGACTAAAAGGGACACCTGGAGAAGTTCTCAGTGAAACAAAGATTAGAAAAGACATGGGACCAACAAGCATTGCACAGCCACATCTACTAACAAGCCAAACTCAGCCTCTGTCATTGTCAGTTGAGTGCTATTTATATTCCTTCCAAGGGTCTTGCCTCAGCATGTGAACCTTAGCAAAACTCCAGGTGAGTCTTTCTCAGCTGACATCATTCTGTCAATTGGCCCAGTACTGAGGAAGTGGTAAGAAACAGCAGCACACCACCAGAAGTTTTTTGGTGTGTTTCTCTCTATGGGGTCCCAATAAGTGGAGCTCAACTATGCAATGTATGGTGGACCAGGACATGTGTGTTGTTAGTGACCATTCTTTCATCATGTGTTCTTTTACCTATGTCTGCTTTAGCAAAATGTTCCTTCACATGTTTGCCCCAGCAAAGCACTATCCAGCACAACTGACTTTCCAAATAATTCTTAAGTTTCCACTTCAGATATCAACAAGTAGTGTTTTGTTTAATTTTGTTTGCCATTCATTCAATGCTTAAAAGTATCCTGAATTTAAGAGGTAATTTTTTTTGACAGTAACACTGGAGAAATACTGTGCAGTAAGAAACAAAGTAAGGTTGAGAATTAGCTTGTTTAGAATTAATTTATTTCTGAATCTCACAGCTGTGTAATTCTATCACTAAACATTCACACAACTTGTACTTTATCTACTTCTTAGTAACAGAAGACAGCATCCCAGAATTTTGGGCTATAAACCCACCTTTGATAAAGAAATGATGTTTTATCATTCCTACAATTCAGACAAATCTGTTAGGAGATGATAGCAGAGCATCTGATTTTAGAATTCTGGAACAAATTGCTCAGCTCATATCCATCTGTTTTAGCAAAGTACACAGGAACTCTGGTTTTCTTTCCTTTTCAAATTTAGAGAGTGAAAAGTCCCAAAGTTATAAGCTACCATCCTGTTGCTATATTGACAATCTCTGAGTCTAGAGACAAATAGTCTAAATGCTGTGGAAAGTCTAAGAATGTAGTCACATTAGAGAAAATACACTTTGACCTGTGATAGCACACAGGCTAGTATTATGGTGCCAACATTGTTTATTATTCCCAATAAGTGTCTTTTGTGAACCAGAGAGCCCAGTAATTCCATTGATCATTCCTTAGAAGACAAAAGGCCGTGCCCAAAGGAGCAAAAGCATAAGATAAGACTGTCTTTGTTTTTCCATTCTTGATTTTGAGATTTATAAAGAAGCTCAGATTTTAAAGCACCAGTATTTCTTTCTGTTTGCAAAAGGAGACTGAAATGCTGGTGAAGACAATGTAGGCTGGGTGATAATAATCTTTCTTTTGAGGATAATTTAATAATAGATATGTAACCCTCCTATAGTGGTATCTTTGTAAAGAAGCACACAATTATACCTTGCAAATGGTGTTTTGTCAGGTCCTACAAATTAAAATTTACTTCAGCAAAAAAAGCTCTTAATAAGAAAACAAATGACACTCAATTCAACTACTGTAATATTTTGAACATTAGTTCTTTGCTAGATTTCTTAGAGTGTTCCTACACTGTACATGGGATGAAGTACTTACTTTTAATGGAGAAAATACCTTAAGAAAGTTGATTTAAGTGCTTTCTGCTATAAACTACTTCTCTCCTTAAAAAAAAAAAAACCAATAAATTACCTTTAATGCCTCTAAGAAGAAGCCATATATGTACTTTTAAAATTTATAGTTGTGACAGAGAAAATGAGCCTAATGGTACCCGAATGAATAATGCATCTAAGCGCTAAGCTCCTATGAATTCTTTTGCCAAGTCTACCCTGTATCCCCACCCCACTCGAGCATCAAATCAAGAGAGCATTTCTCTAAAGTAGAGGGGCTGCAACATACCCCTAAATATATACTATTATTCAGTTACATTCAGTACTTATGCACCAAATGGTGTGTATTTTCTTTTCTGCTAAATTTAATATTTCTTTTCTAACTTATATAATTTTTTAAAAGGTAGTTTCACTCTTTTGCCTCACTGAATATTTAAAAACAAAACTTTAAAACTAGAACATATTTTAGGGCAGTTATTCAGTTGCTTACACAGAGATATCAGTACCGATACTCTATTATCCAGTGTATTTTTATAATAAGCCATAAATAAATTTAACAGAGTTACAATTCTGGGAAATATTGGACGAATTATTCTAAAAAGAATACAACAAACCATATGGATAAATAAAATACCAAATGTACTTTTAAAAACTATATTAATTTGTTTTATGTATATGAGTACTTTAGCTGTCTTCAGACACACCAAAAGAGGGCATTGGATCCCATTACAGATGGTTGTGAGCCACCATATGTTTGCTGGGAATTGAACTCAGGACCTTTGGAAGAGCAGTCAGTGCTTTTAACTACTGAGCCATCTCTTTAGACACATCCCTTCCAATGTACTTCTAAATAAGTGACAGAATAAAAAAATTCCAAAAACCAGCAAGTAAGCCTTGCTATGGGAAAAGGCAAGCAAGCAAACAAACAAACAAATAAACTAAGTAAAGAAAATATAATTTTACTAATATCCGATGATATATACTATTGTGGTAAGTGTATGAAATAATTGTACCATTTAAAATAATATATAAAATAAATGTATTCAAAATAAAAGTATAAAAATTGTTATAGGGTAAACTAAGCCAAATTTCAGATAGCTATTATCTCAATGGAAATTTAAAAAACTATATGACATTCAAAAGAGGCAAAGGATTACAATTCTATCCCAGAATGCCTTATTCATTAAGATTCCTATAAAGCAGATAAATTAACTACCAGCAAAAGTTTCATATCCTAGTGGCAAAAGACTTAATTGTAATATTTTAGGGGAGAGATTTGAAGGTCTATTCTTCAGGGTTACCTAGAATCACAGATCTTATGGAATAAATATCTCTCTCCAATTAATCCAACAATGGCCATTTATGAATGGAAGGGCCAAGAATCTAGTAGTTGTTCAGTACCACAAGGCTAGGTGTCTCAGCCGATCTTCTGTATATGCTAGAATTGCAAAGAAGTAGGCTCCTATACCAATAAAGGCATGGATGTGCTAGCGAAGTGAAGGAAACAAGCAAAGAGCAAGACTTTCCTTCTTCCATGTCCTTAACATAGACTTGCAGCAGAAGGCGTGGCCCAGGTTAAAGATGTGTCTTCCTGCCTCAAGATCTGGATCAGAGATATCTATTCCTACCTCAAATGTCTGGACTAGAAGTATATTAACCCACTTCAAACCAAGCAGAATATCTCTCCAAAGTGTGCTTCCCAGTCTGGGTTGGAATTCATTCCAGATATAGTCAAGTTGACAAACAAGAATAGCTACCATACAAGGTATTAATCAAAATTTAAAACTCACACATATCATTCAATAAGTATATTTCTCAGATTTACTCTGTAAATGTCTATTATGAGAAAGTGTGAGACAACTTAGAAAGGACTAAATTAATTATAAGACCCATATAACGAAGAACCTATAACCATTGAATAAATAAGCTAACTCTCCAACGTTTCCATTATAACTTGAGTAGACAAATTGGGGCAGAGGATGGAGCTATGCTGTTGTAATTTTGTTGGCATAAGAAGCATACATGCTTAAGAACATATTTGTGTGAGCATCTGAATAAAAATACTTGAAAACTGTGCTCAGCAGCTTTCTGTCACTGTGAAAGACAGCTTTCTATAAGCAAGCTATTGTCTGAAAGAGCTTACTTTGGTTAATAGAGTCATAGGTTCAGGCCATGTTTGTTTGGCCTGTTGTTTTGTATGCATGGCAGCAGAATACATATGGAAAGCTCATATGGTGGAGGCAGTCTGCTCACTTCACAGCATCCAGGAAGCAAGATAAAAGATGGATAAGAGGCCTGCTAATAAATACATGTAAATACTCAGTTGATGGCCACTGGAGAAATGCAAATTAAAACTTAATTGAGATTCCATTTCGTCCCTGTCGTAATGTTTATCATTAATAAAACAAGTAACAATAGATGATGCTGATGGTGTGGGAAAAGGGGCATCTTATGTACTACTAGAGAGAGTTTGTGTAGTGTAACTCAGGAACACCTATGAAGGGTCTTCAAAAGAATAAAAGGTATGCACTTTCCACAGGAGGAGGCATGATCTTCTTTTCCCAATACAAAATCAACCTTCAAATAACAGCAACAAAACCAGCAAGAAAATCAACAAAAATATACCTGACAAGATCCCTAGCTCTCTGACAAGTACTTCAGCTCTCTGATAAGGACCCCAGCTCCCTGACAAGGACCCCAGCTCCCTGACAAGAACCCCAGCTCCCTGGCAAGAACCCCAGCTCTCTGACAAGAACCCCAGCTCTCTGACAAGAACCCCAGCTCTCTGATAAGGATCCCAGCTCCCTGACAAGGACCCCAGCTCCCTGACAAGAACCCCAGCTCCCTGGCAAGAACCCCAGCTCTCTGACAAGAACCCCAGCTCTCTGACAAGGACCCCAGCTCCCTGACAAGAATCCCAGCTCCCTGACAAGGACCTCAGGTCCATGACAAGGACACCAGCTCCCCGACAAGGACCAAGACCCAAGCTCCCTGACAAGGTCCCCAGTGACCAAAGCCTGGAGTCAAATCCTCAACACATGAACTTTTGACATTCCTGGGAGGTTAAGATGAAATTAGATTTAGTTTTCATTGCATATATTTTGTATAATCAAAATTAGATGTAATAAACACATCAGGTTTAATCAGTATATACTTTGACCTACAACAAGAGTGATTTTACACGGTTCACTCATCTAATATGCATGAGAAAAAAACTCTGCTTAGAAAGCTTCCACTTCAACATTTAGAACATATTGACAACCAGACCCTATAATGGGTCTGACAGCCTTCTGATTGATCCAAGCAGAACCCCCTAAACTGCTTAAATGAAGTAGAGCAAGAGTCACTCAGTCCTTTGGGGCTAGAAATCTGGGTCGAAAAGCCAAGTGTACCAGGGAAGTAATGCTGGGTCACAGGGCCTGCACTGTTCAGAGACACTGTCTTAGGAGATGAACTGCCAATAGCCATTCTGAGTGTGGTTTTGACAGAATGCTTCTGTTGGCAGGGGTGTGAGAAGCAGCAAATGCTTGTGGCTTGTTCTTCCTCTGCCTGCAACATTAGCTTATCTTAATCTTTCTTTGGCCGAGTGCCTAAAGATCTCCTTAGAAAAGATGCAATTATCCCTTTGCCCTTTCTCAAGACTCTCTCATGTCACTTTGTAGTCTGACTGCAACAATGTCATAAGCAGAGACTGGTGTCTGATGTGAGCCTTAGCCAAGGATGTCATTACTTGCAGAAAGTACAGTGATGTAATCTTACACCATGATCTATAGTGGATTCTCCTCTGAGCACCACAACTCCAAAAGCTTTTACTGAGACTACATGAAGCCAGACTGCTGGGGGAAGGGCAAGGGGACTCTTTTCTCCAGGATTAGTTATTGGAGACTATTTCCATTAAAGGGGTCTTGTGGTTCCAGAATTCTCTCTTTAGCAGCTCCAATTCAAAGTCCCTTGGATTCACAGCTTAAATTAATGCCCAGGATATTCATGGTCTCTCTCCCCATTGCTCTCTGAATATTTAGGATTCTTGAAAAGAAATCCATCTGCCCAATACCTTTCCTATGAGCTTTTAAATTATTCTTTACTTCTGTAGGTGCCGTTTAGAGTGGTATTTGTCTATAGGCTAAATTTTAATATTTTCATTTTGTTGAAATCTTCTTGTATTCTCTTCATTTCTAAGATAACCTGGGTGAATTAATTTATATTATTTAGGATGTTAGGACTCTGTCAGTCCAGTATCCCATCAATTCAATAAACATATGCAGAGTAGCTGATAAAATATTATGCCCTGAGTATGAAAACACAGAATGATACAGTAATTAGGAATTTGGTTTTATGAACTAGAAACTTGGGAAATTGTCCCAGATTCACATCTTACTTGAACTTACAATTTGTTTTCTCGTCTTTGTGTACCAAAGACGTTCCTGTAAATGTAAAACCTACTTTCTATAGTTGTTATAAAGGTTGAATGAGGTAATCATTATACAGACCTACCCAGAGGCTGGATAATAGTAGGATTCCAATACATGTATATCTTATTAATAACAATCTATGAAAATCATTTATCTAGTCCTTTTGAACATGAGGCATAGGTATACTTCTGTGTGTTGGGAATACCTTAAAGAAAGACACTGTAATCTTATCAAAAGAGGCAAACTTAACAGTGTCAAATCTAAATTTCCAATTCTTGCCATGGAAAAATCATTTGAACTTGGAGACTAATAGCCTCCATTCCAAGGACTTCGCTCACAGATACACTTTAAAATATGTTCTTCCCACTTGCAATTTCCTTATGTATCTAATTACTTACAGTTCTAAAGCTTTTCTGGTGAAAATTTAGTTTTCTTTCCTATGTAGCCTTCATGTAAGGCCATTTATAACACCTACAAATACACCAAATGTCAGGCAATTTACGTATGAAGCATATTTCCAGGTTTTATCACAGATACTTAACCTTGTCTCTCTTAAAGAAAAATTAAACAACCACTTTTTGTGCCATCAGATATGACACAAACAACTCTAGTTAAGTGCTTGGGGCTTTTCTGCAAGGTGTTTGGGAGAAAGAGCCTCTTTAAGTCTTCATGTTGCATAATTCCTTCTACATTTCTAAACAGGTCAGACTTAAAGCCAATAAAGCTTGTCAGCCCGCCTCTGGTGTTCCACTCTCCTTATTATTAACACCAGAGGCCAACGCTGACAAATACGCATTATCTTCCTTGAGGCCACCAGGGATTACCTATGCGTCATGAAGGAAAACCTGTCGCAGCCCATCTGCAGAATTCCTGCCCTCCACACATTTCCTTCCCTTGGGTATCCTCTTACAGCGCTCCATGCATTTCCGTTTTTGCATTTACCATCAACTGTAAGGGGTTTCTAGGTGATTATTTTGCTTATGCCTGCTTCTCCACTATATGAAAACTCCTGGAGGATCCTAAGGTTTTTATTTTGTCTTACTCTGACACTCTCTCAGGTTGAAAGATAACTAAATTATAAGTCAATCAATCAAACTTATGAAGAGAATGTAAAGACTGTATGAATAAATTTCTCCTAAACTGGTTTTTTTTCTTTTTCTCTCCACCATCTACTCTATATTTTCCTTTTGTATTAGTTATGTTTCTGTTATGACAGTCAAATGTCTGACACAATAAACTTACAAGAGGAAGATCACCTAGCTCACAGCTCTGAAATCTCCTCTAGTCTAAGATCAAGTAGTGTCACTGTTTTGAGCTTCTGGTCGATATGATGGGTAGCAGTGATGCATAATACCTCAGGGCCAAAAGATAGAGAAGAACTTTGGGTATAGTTTGGGGGCAGAACATTTGATAATATGTATAAAGCCTTTAATTTGAGCCAAGAATATCTAAAATTAAGAAATGAAAAACAGAAAGATAAAGACTGGGATGGCAAAAATCTCCTTCCAGTGCATTCCTCTTGTGTCCTGAGGATTTCATACTACATGTATCTAATAAAGATTTCAGCATCTCCCTGTGTTCTCAGGACCCTTGGAAGGCTTTTGTCATCCAAACTAGAGTACTTAGTTTTATTTTATCCATATTTCTATGACCGATGTACCTATTGTAATGGCAATAAAACCTCTCTTGTTGATAAATCTAGGAAACCAACCTGTCTCTCCACTAAAACATGGATGTGCAAAGTCCTTCCCTGATACAAGTCTAATTCTTTTGCCAGCATCTCTATTTCAATTAATAATGTCTGAACAGCCTTTCTAACTTGAATAAAAATATAATGATCTCTAGGGTCATTCTTTAGGTAAGTGTAAGTCTACTGACTATTTTCATACCCTCAGAACTAATAGTCTTCTATAAAAATTATGAAGCCTAATTATTTACTTATTTTTTTATGCATATAGTTTAACATGCAATACATTTTAAGCAAAGGTTATAGGGGGAACAACTGGTAAGATATGTATTTTTACTTACATTTTTTTCCTGCTGCATTATCTTTGGAAGATGGAATGGCTGAGATTCAGCAAAACTCCAGAAACTGCCCTTTCTAATTTTTTATTTTAGTTTTGAATATTTACTTTATTCATATTATAAATGTTTTCCCTTTTCCAGGTCTCTCCTTTGGAAATCACCTATCCCATTCCTCCTCTGCCTGCCTCTATGAGGGTGCTCCCCCACCCACCCACTCCCATCTTCCCTTCCTAGCATTTCCCTACACTGGAGCATGTAACACCCTCAGGATCAAGGGCCTTTACTCCCACTGATGGCCAACAAGGCCCTCCTCTGAAACATATGTAGCCAGCACCATGGGTCCCTCCATGTGTATTCTTTGGTTGATGGTCCAGTCTCTGGGAGCTCTGGGGGGTCTTGTCAGTTAACACTGTTGCTCCCTCCATGGGACTGCAAACCCCCTCAGCTCCTTCAGTCCCTTCTCCAATTCCTCCATCCAGGATCCCACACTCAGTCCAATGGTTGGCTGTGAGCATCCACTTCTATATTTGTAAGGCTTTGCATAAACCTCTTAGGAGACAGCTTATCATGCTCCCATAAGCAAGCACTTCTCAGTATCCACAAGAACATCCAGGTTTGGTGGCTATATATGGGTTGTATCACCAGGTGGAGCAGTCTCTGGATGGCCTTTCCTTGAGTCTCTGCCCCACACTTTGTCTCAATATTTTCTCTGGAAGTATTTTGTTCACCTTTCTAAGAAACACTGAAGAATCCACATTTTCTTCTATCTTCTTAGGCTTCCTGTGGTCTGTGAATTGAATCTTGGGTATTCCGAATTTTGGGCTAATATCCACTTATCAATGAATATATACCGTGTTTGTTCTTTTGTGAATCACAATGATATTTTCAAATTCCATCCATTTACCTACGAATTTCATGAAGTCATTGTTTTTGCTATCCTGGATTTTTTGTTATTCCACACGAATTTGAGAATTGTTCTTTCTAACTCTATGAAGAATTGAGTTAGAATTTTGAAGGGGATTGCATTGAATCTGTAGATCGCTTTCGGCAAGATGGCCATTTTTACTCTATTAGTCCTGCAAATCCGTGGAGATCTTTCCATCTTCTGAGGTCTTCTTTGATTTCTTTCTTCAAAGACTTGAAGTTCTTGTCATACAGATCTTTCACTTGTTTGGTATCTTGGTGACACCAAGATACTTTATATTGTTTGTGACTGTTGTGAAGAGTGATTTCCCTAATTTCTTTCTCACCATGTTTATCCTTTGAGTATAGGAAGGCTACTGATTTGTTTGAGTTAATTTTATATCTGGCTACTTTGCTGAAGTTGTTTATCAGTTGTAGGAGTTCTCTGGGGCAGTTTTTCAGGTCACTTAAGTATACGATCATATCATCTGTTTCTATTTTGTGGAATAGTTTGAAGAGTATTGGTATTAGGTCTTCTTTGAAGATCTGATAGAATTCTGCACTAAATCCATCTGGTCCTGGGCTTTTTTTGGTTGGGAGGCTTTGAATGACTGCTTCTACTTCTTTAGGTGTTATTGGAGTGTTTAGATGGTTTGTCTGAACCTGATTTAACTTTGGTATTTGGTATCTGTGTAGAAAATTGTCCATTTCATTCAGATTTTCCAATTTTGTTGAGTATAGGCTTTTGTAGTAGAATTTGATGATTTTTTAAATTTCCTCAGTTTCTGTTGTTATATCTCCCTTTTCATTTTTGATTTTGTTAATTTGAATACTCTCTCTGTGCCCTCTGGTTAGGCTGGCTAAGGGTTTTTCTATCTTGTTGATTTTCTCAAAGAGTCAGCTCCTGGTTTTGTTGATTCTTTGTATACTTCTTTTTGTTTCTACTTGGATGATTTCAGCCCTGAGTTTGATTATTTCCTGACTTCTACTCCTCATTGATGTATTAGCTTCTTTTTGTTCTAGAGCTTTCCAATGTTCTGCTAAGCTGCTAGTGTATGCTCTCTCCAGTTTCTTTTTGAAGGCACTCAGAGCCATTAGTTTTCCTCTTAATACTGCTTTCATTGTGTCCCATATATTTGTATATGCTGTGCCTTCATTTTCATTAAATTCTAGGAAGTCTTTAATTTCCTTCTTTATTTCTTTCTTGACCAAGTTATCATTGAGTAGAGTGTTGTTCAGCTTCCATGTTTATGTGTGCTTTCTGTTGTTTTTGTTGCTATTGAAGACCAGTCTTAATCCATAGCGATCTGACAGGAGGAAAGGCAGTATTTCAATGTTCTTATATCGGTTAAGGTTTGTTTTATGACTCATGTAATCAGTTTGGGAGAAGGTATCATGAGGTGCTGAGATGAAGATATATTCTTTTGATTTAGGATGAAATGTTCTATAGATATCTGTTAAATCCATTTGCTCCATAACTACTGTTAGTTTCATTGTGTCTCTGTTTAGTTTGTGTTTCCAAGATCTGGCCATTGGTGAGAGTGGGGTGTTGAAGTCTCCCACTATTATTGTGTGAGGTGCAATGTGTGCTTTGAGCATTAGTAAAGTTTCCTTTATGAATGTGGGTGCCCTTGCATTTGGAGCATAGATGTTCAGAATTGAGAGTTCTTCTTGGTAGATTTTTCTCTAATGAGTATGAAGTGTTCTCCCTTATCTTTTTTTGATGACTTTTGGTTGAATATCTATTTTACCCAATATTAGAATGACTACTCCAGCCTGTTTCTTGGGACCATTTGCTTGGAAATTTGTTTTCCAGCCCTTTACTCTGTAGTGTTGTTTCTCTTTGTCACTGAGGTGTGTTTCCTGTATGCAGCAAAATGCTGGGTCCTGTTTACGTATCCAGTCTGTTAGTCTATGTCTTTTTATTGGGGAATTGAGTCCATTGATGTTACGATATATTAAGGAATAGAGATTGTTGCTTCTTGTTATTTTCAATGTTATTTTTATGTTTGTGTGTCTATCTTCCTTTGGGTTTGTTGAAAGAAAATTATTGCTTTTTCTAGGGTGTAGTTTCCCTCTATGTGTTGGAGTTTCCATCTATTATCCTTTGTAGGGCTGTGTTTGTGGAAAGATAGTGTGTAAATTTGGTTTTGTCATGGAATATCTTGGTTTCACCATCTATAGTATTTGAGAGTTCTGGGAATATGAGCCTGGGCTGGCAGTTGTGTTCTCTTATGGTCTGAATGAGATGTTCCCAGTATCTTCTAGCCTTCGTAGTCTCTGGTGAGAAGTCTGGTGTAATTCTGATAGGTCTGCCTTTATATGTTACTTGACCTTTTTCCCTTACTGCTTTTAATATTCTTTCTTTGTTTTGTGCATTTGGTGTTTTGATTATTATGTGACGGGAGGAATTTCTTTTCTGGTCCAGTCTATTTGGAGTTCTGCAGGCTTCTTGTATGTTTGTGTGCATGTCTTTCTTTAGTCTACGATACTTTTCTTCTATAACTTTGTTGAAGATATTTACTGGCCCTTTAAGTTGGGAATCTTCGCTCTCTTCTATACCTATTATCCTTAGGTTTGGTCTTCTCATTGTGTCCTGGATTTCCTGGATGTTTTAGGTTAGGAGCTTTTTAGCATTTTGCATTTTCTTTGACTGTTGTGTCAATGTTTTCTATGGTATCCTCTGGATCTGAGATTCTCTCTTCTATCTCTTATATTCTGTTGGTGATGCTTGCATCTATGGCTCCTGATCTCTTTCCTAGGTTTTCTATCACCAGGTTTGCCTCCCTTTGTGATTTCTTTATTGTTTCTATTTCCATTTTTAGATCCTGAATGATTTTGTTCATTTCCTTCTCCTGTTTGTGTTTTCCTGTATTTCCTCTTTAAGGGCTTCTAGCTGTTTACCTGTGTTCTCTTGTATTTCTTTAAGGGAGTTATTTATTTCCTTTTTAAAGTCTTCTATCATCATCATAAGATTTGATTTTAAATATGAGTCTTGCTTTTCTGGTGTGTTGGGATATCCAGGGCTCACTGTGGTGGGAGAACTGAGTTCTGATGATGCCAAGTAGCCTTGGTTTCTGTTCCTTGTGTTCTTGCCCTTGCCTTTTGCCATCTAGTTATCTCTGGCGTTAGCTGGTCTTCCTCTTTCTGCCTGTGGCTTGTCTCTCCTACAAGCCTCTGTGTCAGTACTCCTTGGAGACCAGCTCTCTCTGAGAGTAATTTGGGTTTGGAGAGCTGTGGTACAGGGTCAGCTCTGGGATGCAGACAGAAACCAGAAGGATTCTGTCCCCAGCTGTTCCTGTGTCCTGATGGCTCTGTGAGAGTCCCTCTTTATCCAGGAATTTGAAGAGAAGTGGTGATCTTGCCTGTGCTTGAAGGTGTATCGGCACTCCTGGGAGACTAGCTCTCTCCTGGCACTATTTGGGTATGGAGGCCTGTTGCACAGGATCAGCTCCCTGGCCACAGAAAAAAACCGGAAGACCACTCCTTGGTCCCTGTGTCCTGAGGGTTCTGAGTGGGTCCCTCTGAGTAGAGGTGTTGGTATTACCCCTCTCACAGGCTTGTCCACACTCCTGAGAGGCTAGCTCTCTCCAGGTGTTATTTGGGTATGAAACCTTGTTGTATAATTAGCTCCCAAGCAGCAGATGGAAACTGGAAGGCAACAGCCCTTTCTTACACAGAGAAAGTGGATAGCATTTCAGAGGTTATTCATTTTCTTCCTCATCACCACAACACCACTAAGGAGACATAATGTCAAAATGAATTTTAAGACTGAGTGATGTAACATAGACTACTGATTGTAGCACTTGGAGAACAAAGGGTAATTTAACAGTGTAGGTGACATTTGTGAGCATTGTAACTCCACCTCCAGAAATTATAATAGGCTTGGCATTTTTTTTAAACAACTAATACTATTCTAGAGAAACAAGAGGCCGTACAAAAACTTCAGATGCTTGAGTATTAATAAAAATACCACTCCCTTCCTAGATGGATAATCAGGATGCGAAGGGTTAACAGAAGAGAATAAAATGCTAGACTAATTGTGTGTCATACCCAGGAGAATGAGCAATGAATAAAACCTGGTATGCCTACAGCCCATATGCATCCTTACGTATTCCAAAAATGGGATCACCTTCAGAGGACAATTTCTCATGCTTTCCAAATTCATGATCATGTTGGTTTGAAGGGAAGGCATAATTTCTCTACATTATACTTAGTGCTATCCAGGACATTTGTTTATGCTCTGTTTCTTCATTAGATACAGCATTAATTGCAGCTGATAGAGGTCAAGTCTTAATACTCAAAGGGAATATGAACTTGAACAAATATTCAAAGAATATCCTGTTCTGCCAGTTCATTTCACTGTGTTTTATCTCTGCTTCCAATGTGCTCACTACTAAAAAAGGCTGTGCCTAATTTTTAAGTCATTATTCACTGTACAAGGCACCTTTAAAAGTGAGATTCATTCTAGTTTGCAGAGATGAACTCACTCCATCATGTTCTCCAGCTGCAGAAAATCTATAAGAACACAACGAGGCTAAGTTTATCAGTCTTTGTTCATCTGCTGTATCATATTTTTAGGGCTCTATGTCTAGAATTTCCAACCTCTTCCACTTTAGTTTTCATCACAGCAAATCAATATGGTTACCATTTTGAGACACACAATCTTAACACATTCTCTGGTCCTTGATTTGCCTGTGTTAATACTTCAGTACAAGAGTTGAAGATGACATATTTTCATCTGTGGTCTAAGGGCAATCAATAGTCATTACAATCAGTTGATTGTACATCTACATCTGACCTGGTGACAGCTAATCCTGAGAATAAAGCTTCAAGCCAGACAATTCTGCTTTAGTTAGAGTACTATCTTCTTCAGATGTCAAGAATACTGCAATTCTTAGTCAAGCATCTCAGCATCCTGAACTATAAAGGGGCTTCAAATGGTACTTATGAATTTGCCAAGTGATAGGCAATTCAATATACATAAGGTCTTGAGTGCTTAGAATTATTGTTGTTGTTATTATTGAAGACTAGAACATGAAATAGAAATAGGAAACAGAGGAAAAGGGGACTCAAAAGGGAATGAATGGACTAACTTTTGGAAGCTAATTTCAACATATCTAAGATAAGCTTCTTTTTGTGCCAGTTATATAGTGAAAAGTGTGGTAAACATATAAACAGGTAAGACACACAATTTAATCTTATACTGAAATTTGGATTTTAATTTGACATAGTATATGCACAAACATATTTAAATTTCTGATTTAAATTTCACCTGCAATAATCTTATACACATAAATATAGAATATCTACAAGATTGCATGCATTAGGCTGAAAGCTCTGAGTATCATGCACAGCCACCTACGGGATATGCCCACAGGTAGGATTGTAGTTCCACAGTTAGCCATAGCCTAGTAGAAAAAATCATTCATTAGAAAATCTTAATAGAAATAAAGGAGAGGTTTTTTGTAAGCTATTTTTCATTGAGTCATTTGTATCAAAATCGAAAATATCTTATTAAATTCTCTTGCTATTGTAAGTCATAATATTTAGGTACAGTAATAAAGTCTGAGATTTGTTGCATATTTAACAATTCCTTGAGGGCGAGAGAGACTCTAAGTATATTTAACCTCCATGTTTCTATCCTGTATTCCTGGATTTTATACATAATAATTAGAAAGCAGTGCCCTCACCTAAAACTGCCTCCTAAGAATTCTGCTCAAAAGCTTTTGGGGGGATGCTGTCTCTTTAAACACAGTAAAGATTACAAGGATCAGCCTTTGTGTTGCACATCAGAGCATTAGGAAAAGCAGGAAGTACACAGAGTGATTATTTTCAATAACATTAGCATAATCTAATTAACATTGAAAATACCTGCTTTTACTAGTATCCTCTAACATTTAAACAGACAGCACTAGATGACATCATTCAGCAAGGTTTTAGAACAGCAGTTATTTGAAGGTGCACAGTAAAAGTGGCAGTGAAGAACAACTTTAATATTCTTTTATTATTTATTGAATTATCTTATTTGTACTTTTATATATTAATTACAAAGTACTCTCTGTAAACATTAAAGAGTTTATTTTCTTTTGGTGGGGGTCAATACTTTACCAATGCAAACCTTTAAGAATTTCAATTCAAAATTATATCCCCTACATTTAATGGTTTGAAAATTCTCTAAGTGACTGAACATTGTCAAGATTATTTTCCAAGTCAGGCGTTTTATAGTTTCTGATGTTCCTACTCATGGAAATGTATTAAGAGCTTCCATGTTGGCCCGAAAGAACCCTGACCCTTGTGTAATGATAGTTCTTGACTCTTCCCCTGGGGGCTGGCACCCGAAGCATTTGGGATTTCTTTCATTCACACACAATATATCAACATTCTAGGCATTCATCAATGAACTCAACCACAAAAGAGACACTCAGCAATCTTGCCAGAAGGTTGCTTGAAACATCTAAATATTAAAGAGTCAGAGACACATTAATAATAAGCTACAGTATATAGATGGTGTGTTCTGTTGCCACCAATGCTCATGGAGATTCTTAATTACTTTGTGAAGGACTGTTGAGTGGTAGAACCGCCTAGAAGATAGTCTAGAAGTGATGGAGAATTTATTTATTTATTTTAAATGCCTTCGTGCCTTATGCTTTTAGAGAAGTGTTCTCATGTTGTGGACTGGTTTATTGACAAAAGAATAGGGATCAGGAATTTCCCTAGTTCCAGAATGAAGAACTAAATAAACTTCCTTCTTATTAAATTATTACTATATTCCCACAAAGCTTTTGCATTATGCTTAAGACCAATCTCATCCTAGGATTCTACTCATTTCCACTGAGGGTTAAATATCCTCACTCAGAAGTCTTAAACAGCTGTCTCTCCCACCAAAAGTAGTGCCTTTAGAAGCTTTGCACCCTCTGGTTAGTGACACATTTCCTCAGCATTTGCTCTTCTTCAAATCAATCATGAACATTATTTGTTCATTGTTTATATTCCTTCTTCACTCTCATTTTCTTGGATTCTTATTATTGTTTCCTAACATCTCCTATGCACCTTTGCAATCTGATTGCTTTGTAAAACTTAATCTTAGCTAGGGTGTTTACTTTTAAAAATAAAGTCTAAATAGCTTTTCTGTCATCTACAAAATAACTGTCCTTGGTAAACCATTAACTTTTACTATGTCTTGCTCTGTAAAGGGACAATGTTAAGAGGCCTGACATCTTCATGCTCCTTCATTAACTTCTGCATAGTTCATTTACTGTGAGGCTATATATGATATGTCTAAGTTACATGAAAAGGTTAAAGACATAAAGGCAGATGTGCAGGGCAGTTTAGAAGAGGGATATTGTAATATGATATGTGTAACATCCTTGCTCTTCAAGTTCCTTCAGTTGATTCCTCAACAGCTACAATTTATCTCTCCTTATTCTCTAACCACATTTTTGTTTCTTATCTGTGGGTTCTTTTCTATCTTTAGCCTTCTGTTTTCTCCCCAGCTACCTGGCCCAACCCCCCTGAGTCCTCATTATTTTTAATACAGCATGGTTTTCCTTCTCACTCACTTTCCCTCACCACAAATGAGGCTTTAGGTTTGTCTTTATATTTGTTTTCAGCTAAACAGAAGACCCATGTGCTTTAGAGGAGCGTTAGCGTAGACTGTGTTCTTAGCCCATGCTTCTAATGCCATTCTCTGTATGTCAAAAGCAAATAAGTATTTTCCTCACCCTTGGAGAATAAATGTATAATCTCAGGAGAACTGACTTGAAGAGTTCTGGGGAATTCTGATGATTGTTAGACTTGACTATGACTGTTGTTGATAAGCACATGTGGAGACAAAAGCATTCTTGCCTCCTCTCCTTTGTCAATTAGAAGACATGTTGACCTGTCCAGTGTAAAGTTTCTCAAAAAAATCTTAAAAGTTGAACAATCATGACCACCAATGCTACTACTGATGAAGGAAATATGAAGTTAATGTGGGATGCAAGCATCTATAGTTCTTATTCACTGCTGTCTTGTTCCTATCAGCTTAGCAAAACATGTAGATGTCTACCCACTGATGAAGGCGTAAGGTAAAGATAGCAGACACACTCAGTGCAATATTAATCAGTGCAGAAGAGGAAAAGGAAATCTTATAATTAACAAAAACATGAATGAAGCTATGTTAAATGAAATAAGCCAAGTACCCAATATATAGCATCTGAAAATAGTTGAAAATGTCTTGCTAAATAGTTTGAGAGTAGAGGGGTGATTAGAAGTTATGGAGTATGGAGTAATGGAGATGTAGATTAAAACACAAAGTTACATTTCAATAATGAAATAAAGTCAAGCAAAATTTAAAAGTAGTGACTATATCTATTAATGTTTTTTGAAAATTGCTAAGTAGGTTTTAGATATCCTTATCAAAAAGGTGATCGCTATATGAAGGACTTCTGTGAATTAGCTTGACTTAACCCCCTTTTCTAAATATATGTTTCTAAATATCATGATATATACTAACAACTTTATAAACTAAAAGATATGTTCAAACTCCATTTTAAGTTTTCCAAATTTCCTTTCAGCTTTTAGCATGAAAACAAAGTGACTAAGCTATCTAAGTAGCACTTTCTGTGTTAACTTCAACTTCTTTCCCGTGTCCTTTCTTAGCTTGGCACCACAGCTTACTACAAATATGGCTCATGGAACCTCGCCACGTCACGCTTTAGTTCTTTCACAGTCTGTAAGGTCAACATTTCACATACAGCATTCCCCTGACTTGACTTACATTTTCACATAGGCTTTCTCAGATATATTTCCATCTAGCAAAATCAATCACAGGTGAACTTTGTGAATTTTCCAGAACATAAAGAGGATGGAGAGGATGGTCAGTCTGTGAAGAAAATCTCCAGTGACCTCCTATTATAGAAAGGGGAAAGCCTAAATGCACAGCGAGGAGAAAATTACAATTTTTCTGTCAAACTGTTTTACTGCTATCGCTGGATAAAGGCCACAATATGACTAATTTTGTAAGATAATTATAGGCCTTCTGTGAGGTTAGAACTTCCTTATTGTTAAACAGCTATATCTTCATGCCCTGATGTATATTATGACACAATACCTGAACTTGTAAAAGCCCCCGAAGAGGCAGGAAAATTGAAATACTATTCAGAGCAGATAATGCCATCGGGTTCCAGCTAAATTATTCATGGCAGCTATTTATATGGTGTAATTCCTATACTTACCTGACAATGTGCTGATGTGCACTTCTTGCTACATTTTACTCAGTCGTATTATTCAAGTCTGCGAAGGAAGGTAAGAGACGAGTGGAGTCTCCTCATAGATTATGTGTTTTCGTTATTCTAAGTTACAGGCAGAACTAAGTATTGGGTTTATAGAAAGTAGTCTCTTCTATATGACTACTTAAAGAATGAGAATATAAATGTGATTAGAGGTCATCTCACCTTACTTTATGATTTCATGAATCACAGACTCATGGGACTGGCAGAGAGAGAGAGACAGAGAGAGACAGAAAGACAGAGGGAGACAGACACATAGAGAGAGGGAGGGAGAGTGACAGAGAGACAGAGAAACAGAGAGAGAAAGAGATACAGAGAGACAGACAGAGAGGGAGGGAGAGAGAGGCTCTGGGGGGAGCCCCATCCTCTTTCAGCATGAAGCCCAACTATGCAACAAAGAGACAAGTCCACAATCAAGTTCCTGTATCTGTTCTTGTTACTCCAACCATGGTACCATTCCTGGATGTCAGAATAGTGCTCTAAAAGATAACTAAATCTCCATTAAAAAAAATCCTTTTCATAAGCTTCAGAAGTAAACATTATTAATTTATTATTCATAATTTTTCATGACATAATAATGTCTTTTATATATATATATATATATATATATAATGTCATATATATAATGTTATAATAATTTCCTTCCTGATTTCAAACACCTTTCCTAAGTACACTGTAGTTTATTCAATGCATAAACTCATCCTTCAGGGATTACTAGCTATAGAATCTTGGGGAAACATTTTGATCTTCTTGTTATTCAGTTTCATCAGCAAAACAATTGAGGTACATTTGAACTTATCTCACAGAATTCTTAGAAGAATTAAATAAAACATGTGGTCATATTTCTAAATCTTTTGAATTCATTTTGACATGTATTGGGATTACCATGAATGTTTATTGAAAAATTAAAGTACATTTCGAACAAAAGGAAATTAAAATACAGAACAAAAGAAAAAAAAAACAAAAAGCTTACACTAAATCCAGCACCAATTCCATTTCACTGTTTGTCACAGTCTTATGCACACATCAATCATATATAGCTCATAATTGGAAGGATGCTGTCTGAAGAAAAGCTCTATGTCACCGATTTTGCCACATAATGTTACTTTATGAACATATCTTCATAACTTAAAAAAAAAAATCCTTAAAATTGTTCAACAACTGCAAAGCCGCACATTGCATGAGCTTAGCAGTATTCCTGTTGTTCAATAATAAGTGTTTTCCGTTTTCCCTTTTAAAAAAGCTAATACATGAACAATTATCTTTATAAATAAACCTTTATCTATTCTTGTAAAGATTTCTAAAGGTCTTTGAGTGAGGATGCTTGGGGAAATGGTTACTTTGAAGGTTTCAACCATATACTGCAGGAGAGCTGACTATGCCTTGCACTGGGTGAGCTAGCCTGGACAGTGTTGGAGAGCTTTTATAAGAGTGTGGAAGGAGAGCTGGCAGGCTGACAAACTCAGATAACACCCAAGCCTAGATCCAGGGTTTTGAGTTGGTCTACCCCAATATCTACCCCATCTATGAGCTGCTGAAACACATGAAGGAGCTCGTCCTACAGAATCAAATCTGTAGGATCTCCATACAGGGCAACAACAGGATATCCAAGAGTAGTCTAGGTGAAGGATCTAGTATTGGCTGTGTAGCAGAGGCCAGAGGCCTGTTTGGTTGTTTGGTTGGTTTTCTTGTCTGTTTGTTTTTTGTTTATTTGCTTGATTTTTTTTCTTATTTTTCTTTTGTCAGGGGTAGTTGCAAGGGCAGGAGACAGACATGAAGGGATCGGGAGATGAGGGGAATTGGGATACATGATGTGAAATTCACAAAGAATCAATTAAAAGTAAAAACAAAGAAAAGCTGGATCACCCAAGTTATTATGTATATCTGATAGTTTGAAGTAAAATGATCAGCTCTTCATTTGAGGCAGTTAAATAATTTCATTCTAGTCCATACCCACTGACTTTTGATTCCCTACATTTCAATGTGACAGCATGATTTTGTCTGAAAGATCCATAGTGAGTCCTGACCTTTTCTACAAGATCAAATGTCATATGTTGTTACAATATATTAAATAAATATAATTACCTTTCCTAAAAATAGGAATTAAAATAGAAATACTGAAGAAATAGTTAAGTAAAAGAATATACTAACCCATCTGTGGTGGGAGACCTCTGCCTGGGCCACCAGGGCTCCATAGCCAAATGGCACCAGGAGAAAGCTAGCCTCCCAGGTCCTGGGGACACAGGGACTGAGGAAATGCCTGGGACAGGAGCCTTTTGGTTTCCATCTGTGGCTGGGGACCTCAGCCTGTGCAACAGGGCTCCATAGCCAAATAGTGCCGGGAGAAAGCTAGACTCCCAGGAGTGTGGACAAGCTTGTCTGCACAGAGGGAATCACCAGGAATCCCAGGACACAGTGACTGAGGAGTGGTCTTCTGGTTTCCTTCTGTGGCCAGGGAGCTGATCCTGTCACACAGGGCTCCAAACTCAAATAGTGCCAGGAGAGAACTGGTATCCCAGGAGTGTCAACACACCTTAGAGCACAGGCAAGCCCACCACTTCTGTTCAAATTCACTGGATCAAGAGGGACCCTTGTAGAGCCATGAAGACACAGGAACCAAGGGACAGCTGGGGACAGATCATTCTGGTTTCTGTCTGCACCCCAGAGCTGACCCTGTGCCACAGCTCTCCAAACACAAATTCCTCTCAGAGAGAGCTGGTCGTCAAGGAGTACTGACACAGAGGCTTGCAGGAGGGACAAGCCACAGCCAGAGAGAGTAAGGTCAGCTAACACCAGAGTTAACCAGATGGCGAAAGGCAAGGGCAAGAACATAAGGAACAGAAACCAAGGCTACTGGGCATCATCAGAAAGCAGCTCTCCCACCACAGCAAGCCTTGGATACCCCAACACAGCAGAAAAGCAAGACTCAGATTTAAAATCATTTCTCATGATGATGGTAGAAGACTTTAAGAAGAAAATAAATAACTTTCTTAAAGAAATACAAGAGAACACAGGTAAACAACTAGAAGCTCTTAAAAAGGAAACACAAAAATCCATTAAAGAATTAGAGGAAAACACAATCAAATAGGCAGACTTACAGGAAAACACAAACAGATGAAGGAAATGAATAAAACCATCCAGGAACTAAAAATAGAAATAGAAACAATAAAGAAATTACAAAGGGAGACAACCCTGGAGTTAGAAAACCTAGGAAAGAGATCAGGAGTCATTGATGCAAGTATCACCAACAGAATACAAGAGATAGAAGAGAGAATCTCAGGTGTGGAAGATGCCATAGAAAACATTGACACAACTGTCAAAGAAAACACAAAATGCAAAAAGCTCCCAACCAAAAACATCCATGAAATCCAGGACACAATGAAATGACAGAACCTAAGGATAATAGGTATAGAAGAGAGTGAAGATTCCCAACTTAAAAGACCAGTAATATGTTCAACAAAATTATAGAAGAAAACTTCCCTGACCTAAAGAAAGAGATGAACATAAATATACAAGAAGCCTACTGAACTCCAAATAGATTGGACCAGAAAAGAAATTCCTCCCGTCACATTATAGTGAAAACACCAAATACACAAAACAAGGAAAGAATATTAAAAACAGTAAGGGAAAAAGGTCAAGTAACATATAAAGGCAGACCTATCAGAATTACACCAGACTTCTCACCAGAGACTATGAAAGCTAGAAGATCTCGGCCAGATCTTATACAGACCCTAAGAGAACACAATTGCCAGCCCAGGCTACTATACCCAGCAAAACTCTCAATTAACATAGATGGTGAAACCAAAATATTCTATGACAAAACCAAATTTACACACTATGTTTCCACAAACCCAGCCCTACAAAGGAAAATAGATAGAAAACGTCAACTCAAGGAGGGAAACTACACCTTAGAAAAAAACAAGAAAGTAATCTTTCAACAAACTCAAAAGAAGATAGCCACACAAACATAAATATAACATCGAAAATAACAGAAAGCAACAATCACTATTCCTTAATATCTCTTAACATCAATGGACTCAATTCCCCAATAAAAAGACATAGACTGACAGACTGGATCCATAAAGAGGACTCAGCATTTTGTTGCATACAGAAAACACACCTCCGTGATAAAGACAAACACTACCTCAGAGTAAAGGGCTGGAAAACAATTTTCCAGGCAAATGGTCCCAAGAAACAGGCTGGAGTAGCTATTCAAATATTGGATAAAACTGACTTTCACCCAAAAGTCATCAAAAAAGATAAGGAAGGACACTTCATATTCATCAAAGGAAAAATCTACCAAGAAGAACTCTCAATTTCGGAACATCTATGCTCCAAATGCAAGGGCACCCACATTCATAAAAGAAACTTTATTAAAGCTCAAAGCACATACTGTACCTCACACAATAATAGTAGGAGACTTCAACACCCCATTATCTTCAATGGACAGATCTTGGAAACACAAACTAAACAGAGATGCAGTGAAACTAACAGATGTTATAAACCAAATGGATTTAACAAAAATCTATACAACATTTCATCCTAAATCAAAAGTATATACCTTCTTCTCAGCACCTCACAGTAACTTCTCCAAAACTGACCATATAATTGGTCACAAAACCTCAACAGATATAAGAAGATTGAAATAATCACATACCTCCTATCAGATCACTACGGATTAAGGCTGGTCTTAAAAAGCAACAACAAAAACAACAGAAAGTCCACATATACAGGGAAGCTGAACAATGCTCTATTCAATGATAACTTGGTCAAGGAAGAAATAAAGAAAGAAATTAAAGACTTCCTAGAATTTAATGAAAAGGAAAGTACAACATACCCAAACTTATGGGACACAATGAAAGCAGTGTTAAGAGGAAAACTCATAGCTTTGAGAGCATCCAAAAAGAAACTGGAGAGAGCATACACTAGCAGCTTAACAGCACACCTGAAAGCCCTAGAACAAAAAGAAGCTAATACACCCAAGAGGAGTAGAAGGTAGGAAATAATCAAACTCAGGGCTGAAATCAACCAAGTAAAAACAAA
>CM052718.1:53360820-53419418 GCA_028551405.1 Uromys caudimaculatus | reverse complement strand
AAAAAAAAAAAAAAAAAAAAAAAAAAAAAAAAAAAAAAAAAAAAAAAAAAAAAAAAAAAAAAAAAAAAAAAAAAAAAAACCCAACTTGACAATCTGGATGAAATGGACAATTTTCTAGACAGATATTAATTACCAAAGTTATGTCAGGATCAGATAAACCATCTAACTAGTCCCATATTGCTTAAAGAAATAGAAGCAGTCATTAAAAATCTCCCAACCAAAAAAAGCCCAGGTCCAGATGGGTTCACTGCAGAATTCTATCAGACCTTCAAAGAAGACCTAATACCAATACTCTTCAATCTATTCCACAAAATAGAAACAGAAGGAACACTACCCAATTCCTTCTATGAGGCCACAGTTACACTGCTACCAAAACCTCACAAAGACCCAACAAAGAAAGAAAACTTCAGACCAATTTCCCTTATGAATATCAATGCAAAAATACTCAATAAAATTCTCACAAACCAAATCCAAGATCACATCGAAACCATCATTCATCATGATCAAGTAGGCTTCATCCAAGGGATGCAGGGATGGTTCAATACCCGGAAATTCATCAATGTAATTCACTACATAAACAAACTCAAAGGAAAAAACCACATGGTCATTTCATCAGGTGCTGAAAAAGCATTTGACAAAATTCAACATCCTTTCATAATAAAAGTCTTGGAAAGATCGGAAATTCAAGGACCATACCTAAACATAGTAAAAGAAATATACAGCAAACCAGTAGCCAACAACAAACTAAATGGAGAGAAACTCGAAGCAATCCCACTAAAATCAGGGACTAGACAAGGCTGCCCTCGCTCTCCCTTATCTATTCAATATAGTAACTGAAGTTCTAGCTAGAGCAATTAGACAACAAAAGAATGTCAAAGGGATACAATTTGGATAGGAAGAAATCAAAATATCACTATTTACAGATGATAAGATGGTATACTTAACTGACCCTAAAAACTCCACCAGAGAACTGCTGCAGCTGATAAACAACCTCAGCAAAGTGGCTGGATATAAAATTAATTCAAAGAAATCAGTATACTTCCTATAGTTGAAGGATAAACAGGCTGAGAAAGAAATTAGGAAAATCACACCCTTCACAATAGTTACAAGCTATATAAAGCATCTTGGTGTGACTCTAACCAAACAAGTTGTAGTGGTTATTTCTGATTGTCAACTTGAAGTGAATTATAATCCAGAATTAGAAGGTTCACCTGTGATCTGGATCTTGAGACTGGAAGACACAAGTTTCAGGTGTGGTGGTATGCACACCTCTAATCTGGGCCACACCTGCTGTTGGAGATCTACATAAGGACATTGGAAGGAGGAAGAATCAATCTTCTTTGCCTGCGAGCTTTGTGGGACTAAGCGACTGCTAGATCCTCGGGTTTTCATTCACAGCTGCTGCCAACCATTGTTGGGGAGTTTGACTACAGACTGTAAGTCATCAGCAAACTCCCTTACTATATAGAGATTACATATAAGTTCTGTAACTCTAGAGAACCCTAATACACAAGTGAAAGATCTGCATGACAAGAACTTCAAGTCTCTGAAGAAAGAAATCGAAGAAGACCTCAAAAGATAGAAAGATCTCCCATGCTCATGGATTGGCAGGATTAATAGAGTAAAAATGGCCATCCTGCCAAAAGCAATCTACAGATTCAATGCAATCCCCATCAAAATTCCAACTCAATTCTTCATAGACTTAGAAAGAACAATTCTTAAATTCATTTGGAATAACAAAAAACCCAAGATAGCAAAAACTATTCTCAACAACAAAAGAACTTCTAGGGGAATCAGCATCCCTGACCTCAAGCTGTACGACAGAGCAGTAGTGATTAAAAACTGCATGGTATTGGTACAGTGACAAGCAGGTGGATCAGTGGAATTGAAATGAAGACCCAGAAATGAACCCACACACCTACGGTCACTTTATTTTCGACAAAGGAGCTAAAACCACCCAGTGGAAAAAAGACAGGATTTTCAACAAATGATGCTGGTTCAACTGGCGGTCTACATGCAGAAGAATGCGAATTGATCCATTCCTATCTCCCTGTACAAAGCTCAAGTCCAAGTTGATCAAAGACCTCCACACAAAACCAGATACACTGAATCTAATAGAAGAGAAAGTGGGGAAAATTCTCGAGCACCTGGGTACAGGGGGAAAGTTCCTGAACAGAATACCACTAGCTTATGCTCTAAGATCAAGAATTGACTAATGGGATCTCATAAAGTTACAAAGCTTCTGTAAGCCAAGGAAACTGTCAGTAGGACAAAATAGCAACCAACAAATTGGGAAAAGATCTTTTCCAATCCTATGTCTGATAGAGGGCTTATATCCAATATATACAAAGAACTCAAGAAGTTAGACTCCAGAGAACCAAATTACCCTATCAAAAAAATGGGGAACAGAGCTAAATAGAGAATTCTCAACTGAAGAAATTTGTAGGGCTGAGAGCACCTAAAGAAATCTTAGTCATCAAGTCAATGCAAATCAAAACAACTCTGAGATTCCACCTCACACCAGTCAGAATGGCTAAGATCAAAAACTCAGGTGACAGCAGATGCTGGTGAGGATGTGGAGAAAGAGGAACACTCCTCCACTGTTGGTGGGATTGCAAGCTGGTACAACTACTCTGGAAATAAGTTTGGCAGACCCTCAGAAAAATGGACATAATACTACCTGAGGATCCAGCTATACCACTCCTGGGCATATACCCAGAAGATGCTCCAATATGTAGTAAAGACACATGCTCCACTATGTTCATAGCAGCCATATTTATAATAGCCAGAAGCTGGAAACAACCCAGATGTCCCTCAGCAGATGAATGGATACAGAAAATGTAGTACATTTACACAATGGAATACTACTCAACTATTAAAAAACAATGACTTCATTAAATTCGCAGGCAAATGGATGGAACTTGAAAATATCATCCTATGCAAGATAACTCAGTCACAAAAGAACAAACACGGTGTGTACTCACTGATAATTGTATATTAGACCAAAAGTTTGGAATACCCAAGTTTCACTTCACAGTAACCGTTGGACTGAGTGTGAGGTCCCAGATGGAGGAGTTGGAGAAGGGACTGAAGGAGTTGAGGGAGTTTGCAGCCCCATGGAGGGAGCAACATTGTCAACTGACCTGACCCCCCAGTGCTCCTGGAGACTGGACCACCAACCAAAGAATACACATGGAGGGACCCATGGTTCGGACCATATATGTGGCAGAGGAGGGCCTTGTTGGCCATCAGGAGGAGGAGAGGCCCTTGGGCCTGAGGGTGTTAGATGCCCCAGTATAGGGGAATGCCAAGGAGGGAAGACAAGAGTGGGTGGGGATATACTCTCATAGAGGCAGGGGTAGCGGAGAGGGGATAGAAGGTTTCTAAAGTGGAGACCTGGAAAGGGGGAAACATTTGAAAATAAATAAAGTATCAAAAAATAAAAGTTAAAAAAAGTATATACTAACAACATGAGAAGGATAAAAGTGTTTAGAAACAAATACTGAGTGTAAAATTTGTTAACATATATATGAACCTTTCATGATATTCCTCTTTTTAAAATGCAGTCTCATTCCTGTCCTTTGAACTATGCTATGGATGTAGCAACCCCTTTAAAAACTGGAGCATCATAGAAAACTCAATTCTTTATTTCTAAAATTTGACCATAAAACAATCAGTCTTATAGCTTCCCCCTTTCCAATTGGATCATTGTGTTCAGAAGATCTCAGCAGACATACCATAAAATAAAGAAATTTTGTAAGAGAAATCACTGTAATGAGGCATGAGATTGAGATCCCAGGCTCTTACTTGTCATCCCCATACGTATCTTGAGCTCGGGAGATGGCTCAGTGGGAAAAATGCTTGCCAGCAAGTGTGAGAACTTGAGTTCAAAACCCAGAACCCATGTAAAAGTGTTCTTCTTACCAGGTGGTGCCAGACTATAAACCTAGCGTAGGGCAGGTAGCATAGTGTATGCATCGACAGACAAACAAGAAGACCTGTCATATATGAGGCTAAAGGCAAGGAGTAACACCTGATGAAACACAGAGGCACATCGTGGCACACGTGTACCACATTTACATATGCACACAGGAATACGCACATCTGTATCATAAACAGAGAAAAGAAAAAATGTCACAAAACATTGTGACTGAAACTTTATGTGTCACCTCTGAGCCAGAACCACACAACCTAGCTGGTAACAAATGCATAACCAGTAGGAACTATATACCATGCAAGCTTGGTTCTATTTTCAGCTACCAGTTTTTGGAATAACTTGTTGCATAACTATGTACAAATTATCCACTGATCATAATATAAGTTGAGGTTTCAACATGCATTACCTAATGCAATTCACTTGAAATGAAAAAGGCCAAATGCTCTTAGTGACCCAGAGGGATATTTTGGCAAGCAAAAATAAAGAATAATAAATAGAAATGTAGATATTTAACAAGAAGTTACTTCTAGGAAGGCCAGGTGTTGTGTCAGAGACTAGCTGTTTATCACAGAGACACACCCATATCTCTTTTAATCATGGACACAATGCTGGACAAATACAGCCTCTCATCTTGGCAATATTGACATCTGAGCAAATGAATGTGGAAACCTCCCACAAAATACTCCAAGCCTTCCTTCATTTTCTGCCTGCTAGCTGTTGACAGCTAGAGTGGACATGGAAGCCACATACTGACAGATTCTTCTGAGAAAATGTGGAGTAAACTTCTTAGCCAGCGCAATGGAGGGTTTGCATCTTCAATGAAGTCTTGCAGGTCTCAGGAAGCTTTACTCAGTGACTATACTGAGGAAGAATGTAAACAGTGACAGGCTTGTTTATAAACACATTTAGCAGGGAATTGACACACACATAGCTGTTCACAGTTAGTCATGTGGACCCATTCGAGTGCAAAGGCTGGGGAATACAGTCCTGATTTATGAAGAAGCAACAACTCAACCAAAAGAAAGGGAGATATGTGTTTGCCGTGGACCTACTTTGGTCTATCCTTTTCTATATTTTGTGCTGTCTCAACCCCCAAGTGGAAATCTTATCTCTCTATTGCTTGTAGTCCCTAAACTAATACTTCCAAAACATATAATATTCTTCATAGGGTTCAGATATCTCTTCGTGAGATCTATTAAACTGTAAATAAAAAGATAAGTCACTGAATATAAAATACAGGACTATGAAACAAGACATGGTAAACACAAGAAACCCTCTTCTAGTGGTTACCAGTTTACAACAGTGCTAAGATTTTGCCAGACAGGAATTCTGCAGCTTTTCTACAAAGGGTGTGGGAAAATCCCTTTATCTGGCCCCTTTCTGCTTTCTGAATGCACCTGATTGCCTACTGTTCTCCTGGATGCCTCAATTGAACCTCTGGATGTTTATTATTCTTAGTTCTCTAGGACAACATCTGAATGAGCTATTTAGGAGCAGTTTTGTTTAATGGTTGTATTTCCAGCCTGCTTCCTTCTAGCATAATATTGGTGACCAGTTGTTTTTCTGAGGCTCAAATGGGCAAAGACCCATTGCTCGACAGGGAAATTTTTAAAGAAACATTTGTGTTGTACCTCTTCTTTCCCATCATAATCAAGTGTTCAAAATCAAATTTTCTGTTCTCCAGACCTGAATTGTCTTTCTGACTCAAGAGCTTCCCTTTCTCAGCTTAATGAGTCTCCTTTTAAATTGTCCTTAGCAACTCTATCTCCAGAATGACTATCAACATAGGCTTTCATTATTGATCAAGTTTTGGACTTCAGTTTCTCAGCCTCATCTCTTAGGATTTAGAATCTAACATCAGCTGCCTCAGCCCCTTTCATTCTGTCTGCTACCTGGAAATTCTCCTTTGAAATCATCATTTGGAGAAGGTAATGTTGAAGGCCAGTGAGTGCTGGCTTTGCTTTCTTTCTGCTCTGCTGCCTAAGTTTCCTTGCCCTGAATTCACTTAGCAGTAAATGGTACTGCAGAATATTTTATTTAATTATCCTGGAGAAAATGAGATCGACTTGTAGTAATTTTTCTTTTTCTTTAACTTTTTTTCCCCCTTTTCTTTTTGTCTGTGTTTATTTATTTATTTTTGAGACAGGGTTTCTCTGTGTATCCTTGGCTGTCCTGGAACTGCACTTTTTCTTAATAACATTTGTATTCCAGAGCAATTTTTGATAGTTTGACAAGGTTAAGTAAAAGTCAAAGATAAATTGAAGCACATGAACTCTGCAGTCTGGGTAAATGAAGAAAAGTCTTTTGCCAGACTGATCACTCCACATAATCTTTTAGGTTTCAACAGGGAAAATATAAAGAAAGAGGGGAGAAGAGAAGGAGGAGGGTAGGAGTGGTATTTCAATTAAACCAAAGGATTTTTCTTCTGTTTCTGTATGGCAAAATTCTGCTACTCAAAAGACAACTGAATTTTCTGCCACTGAATATACAGATAGAGCTCTAACTATTCAAGGTCTAGAGAATTTGAGTACAAAGTATTCTACAATTATATTCTACTATTAGGTAAAAGACAGTTTTCTACATCAATTTTTCTCTTATAAAGAGAAATTGGTGGGGAGATGCTTACAATAGCAGAAGGATGAAGCACTAGAGGGATGGATTTGTCCTTGAACATATTGATAAGGATGATGACTGTGAACATGAAGGAGAAGGGGGAGAAAGGAAAGAAATAGAAAGGGTCAGAAAGGTAAAGCCTTCCTTTGGTCCAACTACTGGTGTTCACAAATGATTAACCTATGTATGCATAAAGCAGCAGCTGTAGCTTCCTCCTCCTGGATGCTTACAGCATGAGACTGCTCAAGGATAGGTATCTTCTACACAGAATAGCTAATTCCTTTCCCTGTTCCGGATATAATAAACATTCTGAGGTCCCAAGTTGTTTGGTAGTTGGTACCACTCCGTCAAAGCCCACGAACCCCAGCTTTTCTGTATGGGTGTCAATCTGTTCATCCTTTCTTCATTCCCTTGCCACCCCTACTTAGATTTCCCTGGTAAAGGCATTAAGTCATGCTGGTCAATGTATAAAACCTTAGATTTTCAGCTAAGCGTTCTTAAAATGCTTATTCAAATCATGCAATTTATACTTTAATTTCAATACTAAGTAATTTAGAGAAATCCAAATAATTTTCACTATTTCATATATACAAAGCAAAATTAATGAGACTGTTTAATGATAAGATAGCAAGAAGAAAGTTACACTTGACTTTGGAGTAAATATTACTTTTATTTTTTTCTTGTACATGAATAATTTTAAAAGATAACTTTAAAAGACCAACTATGCATTATATTAGACTTCAATAAAAGGTAAACACTTCTCAATCAATATTTATATTTTAAAATGACATGATACACTATTAACATATACAGCATTGATGCCATGAGGGGAAAGCCCATCATGTTTTGTAATTTCCCTTTATAATATCAGAAAACACAAATCAACATCTATTACTTTGATTTGGCAAGAAAAGTAGAATGAAAAGCCAGAAGAGAATCACAGAGAAATACAGAGTCGAGGAAGGATCCATCTTTGCCTTCATACACAACTTGCTTACATTCTGTAGAGGAAGCCATCAGACAGAGATGAGAAGTAAGACTTGCTGTTTCTAAACCACAGAGGTGTCACTCAACGTTGGGGCCAAGGACAGTGCAGTCCACATTTCTCAGTACGAGAACTATAACTTAAGGTAAAATCATTTATAAATACTTATGAGCTTATAATTGCAAGGTTAAAAAGAAATGAAAAAGCATTTGTGAGACTCTGCACAACAATGGCAAAGAAGGTTGTACACTTACGGTATTTCATTCTGAGGTTGATTCCAAACTCTTTATAGTTACCTGTGAAAGACTTCTTGTTCACAAAATCAACATTAAGGCATAGCAAATTCCAATAAGATTTAGTCTAAGAATAGTTTAGGAATATTAAAGTTATGTACTTAGAAAACATACCCTAACATATATGCAGGCTTATATACATCAACCTGCATACTTGACAAACAAAAGCAATGAGCATGATTTTAAGTTAAGTCACGGATGTTTTAAAAAGCAATTCCACGTTTGCAGCAACATCTTGCAATTGATAGTACTGGATATCACTCAGGCAAATTAATTCCAAAGTCATATGCCCATAAAAACTAAAAGAGACATTTTATAGAATACTGCATGAACCATAAAAAGATATAGCCAAAAAGAGATCGACAGTCGGAACTGTTAATTATCTGTCTTGTGAGTTCCCCGGTGCTGGGAGAAGCCTATTGGGATTTCATTTTAATTCCCCTCATCATGATCATTGTTTCTGCCCTGTCTTATGAATGCTAAAGGCATTCCAGAAAGCTATAAGCATGGGACTTGTTCTTTGGTGCAGTCAGATCCAGATGATATTATATCTTGCTGCCACCAGGGAACCGTTGACAAGCATTGTGAATCCTTTTTGTCAGCCACATTTCTGTGGTAGCTTGAGCTGCCGCAGTAGAATCAAATGTTCGGATTGAAAAACTTCTAATAAATACATAGACGTTTTCTCTTTTGCTCTGACTGTTAATGCAGACCACTAATCATGCATGTGTACACTTGATAGATGAAATCCAGAATGTTCAGATGTAATTATTTAAGATTACATAAGATTATAATAAGTTTATTAAGATTATAATAAGCTTTCTTATTGTAAAGAAATTTAAAAGAAAACAGAAATATATGTGCACTCAAATTCTTCATTCTTGATATTCAATTATCATGGTGCATTTTTAATTATTCCATTTCACTCTAGGGGCAAAGGAAAGGAAGGCACAAAAATTTTGGTGTGGCAGTTTGTTTATTTACATTTGTACCTAAAAGATATGTGCTAGCCTTGGTCAAATTGGGCCTCAATCCAGATTTTTTTAAAAGGGAGAGGATGGGCTCAGATATTTTAAGTTTTTGATAGCAAGGTAAATATCTGGGTTTTACTGAATTAAGGGACTTAGCAATCACATGGGAGAAAGCATCCCAGGCCAGAGGGAACTTGGTGGTTCCTAGTACCCTTCTATTCTAAATCACAAATAAGATACCTAGCAAGATGTCCATAAAGAAGAGATTCACATGAAAGGCCAGCACATCGCATTGCATGGTTATGTCAGGAATTCCAAATGGCTGGCCAGGAAATGGCATTGCAAAGAGAACTGAACAAGCTCTGCAGCAGTTTTCAGTGCCCACAAAGGGGACAGTTTATTAGTAATGTTAGAAGCTTACACTGCCTAATGAAGCTTCCACAGATAACAGTGGTCATCTTACAGAAGACATATTCAGGAAGCTGGAGAAAGAGCCAAGGTCAAAGCATAGCCTGAGTCTGTCCAGTATCTGGATTTATACATGGTCAGGCCAAAGTAATTCTAGTACCCAAACCACTCCGCATTGTACTGAAATCAATATGATGCAGAAAGTGCAGAAAGTTCAGAATTTTTCTTTGCCTCTGTAACCTTTATCTTTATTTTCTTGCAGTGCTGAGGGCTCCACTCAGGGCTTCCCATTTACAAGGCAAGCACTGTACCCATGAGTCATGTCCATATTTCTTAGCTTCATTTTAAATTCAAGCAATCGTCTAAGTCAGGAACTAACAGAATGGGTGAGTGCAATACAAATAGAATACCTGGAGGAAAGTCAATTAAGGCAATTATCAGAATTACATCAGCACAGCCTAAAGAAAACATCCAGGTGATTTTCTGAATTGGTTCCCTTGGGTGTAAGTGTCTTCCCTCAGGTCAGCAGAACTTAAATGTCATGCTATCTGTGTTTGAGTAGTTTGAGAGAAGGCAGAAATGAGCATTTACTTACTTCTCATTTAAAATATTCTTTCCTCAAATGGGCTTTTTAAAAGTGCAACCTTCATTTAGGGGTTATCTATACGACTTAGCAACACAGTGAGTTCATTAAGTTTTCCTATATGATGAACTCTGACTTTTTTCTTCCTTTATCACCAGTTTTATATGATTGAAAATACAGCCTTCATGTTTAATTTTTGAAGTCATGAAGAACTGAAAATTGGACCACAAATTCGTCCTGTCTTATTTGCTATGCAACCAATTAATTATGGCTTACAAATAAAAAGTGTTCAGAGATCTCATATAAATAATCATGAATATTTTATTGTATTTTCATGTTTTGAAACAAAGCCCCACCCTGTATTCTGTTCTGGAACTTGCTCTGTAGTCCAAGCTGGCCTTGGCATTTTGCTGCTCTCCTCTCAGCCTCCCAAGTGCTGGGATCCAGGCATGATCCAGCAGGCCTAGATTTAAGTCTATTTCACATGTTTTATTTTTGCAGTTTGAACCCAGGGCATATCTACACACCCATGGAAGTGATGTCTCTTGTCTTACTTCAATATCTCCAAAGTAGTTCCTCAAGCAGACTAGCAATTGAAACTGAATACACCTCTAGAAGGTAAAGTTAACCTTCTGGGAATGCATCCTTGGCACAGATGACAGGAGAATGACAAAAAAACAAAGCACAAAACCCAAGTTCTGTCTAGTAATTTATGGCTCAGTAAGCCAGCACTTCATGACCAAGTATTTTATTCTACAAGGCGAGGCAATGTGTGTATGTGTGTGTGTGTGTATTGCACACTTCATATATATATTCATATATATATATATATATATATATATATATATATATATCACTTCTCTCATTTTTACATAAGGATTCTGTGAAATATTGTCATGCTTACCTCTCCCTTCCTTACTGTATTTTCCTTTAACTCTTAATAAAGCTAACTCAACAACTGGCTCTGGTATCCACAAGAGCCCATTCATGTAGATATGCAATCTCACAAAGTTCACCCATTCTCCTCAGTGATAACACAGATGTCTGCATTAGACTTAGGTGTTCTTATGACTCTCCAGTGAAATACCTTTCTCATTATCCCATACCTTCACTCACACCCATTCCTGGCTCCAGTCCTCTTTTAATAATGAACTCGCTAGTCTTGGTAACATACTAATAAAAAACCTAAGTGGGAGGGTGGGGACATCAGTGGGATTCAAGGCCTTTCTTAGGCTTCACTTACCATCCCGTTTCTGACCACCTTGCCCACAGTACTTCCCATAAAGTAGACATTTTCACTTTATGAGGCAAGAGCATAGTCCCTAAGGATCCAAAGTAGAAGGTTCTCAGAATGATGTTTAGAGATTGCAAGATGAGTCAGGACTCGTAATGAACACAACTCCCACTAAATTAGTGGGTCTCTCTCTCTCTTTCTCTCTCTCTCTCTCTCTCTCTCTCTCTCTCTCTCTCTCTCTCTCTCTCTCTCTCTCTCTTTCTCTCCAGTGTAAGATTTGGCTATTGGCTTAAGGACTCTTTAAGTAATGGCTTATGCTAGGCATGGTTCTCAAGAGTCTAGCGGCGACTATCCTAGACCTTTTCGCCAAACCATCACTAGAAAATGTCACCTGGGAGGATGCCAGGCCCACTCATGGCTAAGACCTGTCTGTATGTGTGGCTGCCAGGAGATATGTTTTAAAAGTCTAATGCTTTGCCACACATATATGAGAAGTGGTAAATATTTCAAGAGCACAGGTCATCAAGCTGAGTGCAAATCTACAGGCAGGAAACAAACTATGTATCAGCAAATACCTCTACTTCACTGGAAAAAAGACAAGAAAAGTACCTTAGGATAATAGTTTGTTAACCTCACATGGGTCTGAAGAAGATTTGTATCATTATCTTTATTAGATGGTACATATCAATGACATAGTTGTCACTTCTAAATATAGTAATAATTTAAAATACAGTCTTATAGCTTTTAAAAAAATAACCAACACCCTTAGATTTCAAAATATTCATGCTGCCAAAGTCTACATTTTAGGGTTTAGCCAAATTACAGGGAAAAATTTTAGCAAGAAAATGGGAAAGCACCTTTGGGAATTAAATGTAAGCCTTACTATTTAATTAGTGCTTATGTTTCACGGAATAGATTGCCAAGTGATCGCATTATGCAGGAGCCCTTCTAGTCCCTAGCAATAATATCCATGTTTATATAAAAGACAACACTTATATATTAGGTCAGTGGAAGTATTTTGTTTAGAAGTAGAAACTCATGGTGATTCAGATGAATTAGTTTTCAGTTTGCAGCAAGTAGGGGTTAGCTGGCCATGGTTTCTTTTACAACTTACATAGACTTTCTTACACAAGATTCATGGAAACAAAACACTCATTGGCTTTTAGTTTGGGGGGGGAACACTTTTCTTGCCAAACAAATAAAGGACACATTTGACTTAATTTTTTTTTCATATAAAATGTATGGCTGTCTCTCAAGGATTTTAGAACTAACTCTGTACAGCAAGGGCATCTTCCTCTACCAAGGACAGTTCTAGAGTGTCTTCATTAGTACTAGTTTTCATCCTGAAGTTGAAAGAACCATAGAGTTTTGCAGACTCTTTGGAAGAGGCAAATCTATTTCGACGATAGAGCTCCCCCTTCCACATGGACATCATCAGCAAGCAAGAGAGAACGACTCCCCCAAGGGTGAGGAGGCAGAGCCCAGCGATCACACAACGGTCCAGGTGTGCACCTAACATTGCACTCTCTTTTTCTAGGCGTTCCATCTCCCGAGCTGCCACGGTGTTGGGATCCACTGTCACCTCCCGAGGGACAATATAAGAAATGATCACTAGCAAGATACCAGTGACCAAGAACAAGATAGCGCTGATGAAACCATAGTCTATAGACTTCCCTGAAGATGTGGTTTCTAAACTTGTGTCATCGTCGTCTTCAGACATCAAAGACATGGCAGCCTCATGAGACCATTCGTTAGGGTTTCCCCATCCAAGATCTCCAGGGTGATTACTGCCTTTTGCTGATGGCAACCTCTGACTTCTCTGTTCCAAGTTAACATTCTCATCCACATAAGTAAAAGAAGTTTCTAGTTCCTGGCTGCAACAATTACAGACTTTACGATCAGCCATCACTTGGTTGTTCCCTGAGTCAGGATGTCCCAGTGGGAAGAAGCTTGTTTGAATGGCATTGTCTTGGAGCAAGGAAGTTGGGGATACTGGAGAAGTGCTAAGTTTACACACTTCCACTACAGCTGCCCTTGACAGTGATGTGAAATTTTTCTGATAGCAAAGAGCAGCTTTGATGGTTGCCTCTTCTGCATGGTCACCAGAAGTCTCTCCTGAACTCCCTGCCACAGCATTGCACGGGTCTACTGGGCTGTTCCTCTTAGTCAGAGAGTGGAGCTCCATGGGAGCTAGCTAGATTTCTCCCAACAATTTCCAGAAATTTTGCTAGCAGCACAGCAACACAATTAGATAAGAAGAACCTGGCAGAATCTAATTCCATACTGTAGGGAGGCCCGCTCCTCTGGTCCTCATTCCCTTTACAGTCATGGCTGGTTGAGGGCACCTTGGCCTCAGTTTCTCATCAGAGTGGCACAAACAGGAAATAGAACCTAGGGGCAGAATATAATGGAAGGGGAAAATCTTCTGACTTGTCAAAGGGGTTAGCAATGAGAAACTTGGGTCAGGGCAGAAAAGGAGCAAGGAGGATGTGGCAGAATCTCTGGGGACAGCACACTGCCGTCACCAAGCCAAATTTATCCAGGGACTCACACATTCCTGTGACTGAATCCCTCAAATGAGAAGGCAAGTTTCCTGTAGAAAGACACAAATGAGAAGGAGGGCAGGGCCCTTGTGAGCAGAGCTGTTCGGTTTCTGGAGGGCTTGAGCAAGAGCAGACTTCCTAACTAATTTGATTAGACTGTAAGCTTATACCTCAGATCAGAACAGATTCTAATACAGACCAGCTTTAATAAATGCATGTTCCCGTTAGCTGGGGGCAGTTGCATCAGCTTCTTGACTTAGCAGCTATGAAGGGAATGAAAAGGATGACTTAATCAGCCAGTGACCAAAGGAGGGATCAAAACTAGTGCTTCACATGTTTAAATAGCTAGTAACCCACTCCACACAGCTCTGGGCCCGTGTTAAGTACCCATATGCACTACTACTCTGCTTAATCCACTTCCTGCTCCATAGGGGCATCTTGCACACGTCACTGTGTTTTCTACAAAACACAATGAGCCAGTCCACTTCACACATATACACTAAGTCTGCTGTTTCCACTCACAGAAATCTCAGTGAGTTTGAGTTACTTCTCCCTACAACTTTCCGACAAACAAACAAGAGAAAGTAGCCACCTGGAAGTGTTTACAAACCCAGTGTGCAAGTAGGTTGAGAGGGGAAAATATTAAACTTATAGCATTTTGCATCAGTGCAAAAAGGTGAGAAGCAATTTCCAAGACTAGCCCAAGGTAATATCTCACTTCCACGGCACCAAGAGCCTTGGTGGGATAGAACTCTGTGTTGAACAGTAAGCCATCTGCCCATCTTTTCCTGCCTTTGCTAGCTTTCTGGGGAATAAAAATTCACCCCACTCTCACCAAATATAGGGGGTTTAGTCAAGAACTCCTTATGCTTTTATTTCAGTCCAGAGTGGTTTAACCCATGGCTGTAAGGATAAGAGTCAAAATCCCCAGTTCCAGCAGCTGGTGACAGAGGTTCAAGCAAGTCTCGCCTCAGACAGCCAGACAACTCACAGAATGGGAGAAAACACTGACATGGTCATGCTCCCTGCTGCACTTCAAGCTCGCCCCACCCCATCCTTTGCACTAAAAATATAAAAAGAGCAACAACAAAAAGGAGAAAAACACAGTGCTAAGAGTAAAGAAACTGTAACTGAATCAGAGTTTTCCTTCATCAAGTGGACAAGCCCCTACTGAAGGATCCTTCAATGAAGGAAGCAATGGGAACCAACCGGTTTCATCAATTACGGAAAAGAAATCATCACAGATGGATCCCCGAGGCACAAGTCGCTTTGGCACAATTAGCTAATCATATTAGTCTCCTTTAGATAAAATGGGCAGGGTCCCTCACAAAACTTCCAAATTATAACAAAGCGGAAATCAAGTGCGCGCGTTCCCTCTCTCTCTCTCTCTCTCTCTCTCTCTCTCTCTCTCTCTCTCTCTCTCTCTCTCTCTCTCTCTCTCTTCCCACCCCCAGTCGGCTCTATGGGAGACTCGTGGATTTGCAGATCCGTAATCCAGCATCAGTTTAGGATGGATAATCCCAGGGGACCAGCTAAAGGTATCGTCTTCCCTCCCCCAGCCATTTCTCTGATCTGTTTAAAAGCCCAGTTAATAAGATTGAACCTCCAAGGCAGGAGTACCGGTTTCCCTAGTCTGCTGCTCCTCAATTAAAGGTAGTAAAATATAGACACAATAGATAGGGACAAGGCTTGTCTGCAGAAGACCGCGTAGGGAAGTGGGATACAGGATGCAGGAAGAGCGCACGGGGTTTGTAGGACCCGCTGCCAGCACTGGACAGGGGTGCCCCCAACAGGCTGCGGGATCAATCAGTTTTCCCAGCAGACTCTTGGCCCATCAAGGCACCTGCAGTCTGGCTGCATCAGCTTAGGTCCTGCAGGCACCTCAAGTGGGAGTGGGGATGCGTGCCCCAGCTCCTTCTAGCTCCAAGCTCCGGTTCTCCCTCCAGTCCGCGCGCTTCCTCCCCACCCCACTCTCTGCTTCTCACCTTCTGCTTTGGCCACCCAGTAAAGCTGAAGCCCGGAACACTCGCGTCCGCGTAGCACCCGGAGAGAGTCCGTTATTCCTAGCCACAGCACTTGTAGCCTGTGTTCGCCTCTGGGTTCTGCTGGGTGGGCGGTGCCCGCCGAATCGGGCAGGGCGGGGCAGGGCGGGGCGGGGTGCTCCCTTCTGCTGAGCATCCCGGGAGATGTAGTTCACGGGAAGTCCTTGCATCCCTTCGTTCGCGTCGTCTCGCACCTCCAGAATTTTCCTCCACCCAAGCATTTACCTGCCCAAGCTTTGAGCTCTGGATCTCTAAGGTGAGTGTGTCTCACTTACATCCCCAGCGCACCATCCTCTCATCCACCTGCCTCAAGTGCAGCCACAGGATTCTGGAGGACTGGGGAACCAAGAATTACATTTAGTTCCAACTGTTTGCCAAGCAATTTGCATACTTTGTCATACTGAATAGTCAAAACACATTTTCAAAGTAGAAGATTTTTGTAAATTTTCTTTTGAAGATGAGGAAGAAGACTCACAGAGATTCATTGCTCCCTGCCCACAAAGGTTAGAAGCTCAATAAATGGTAGCATTTGAAGTCTTATCCAAGAGTGTGATTCCAAAGTCGTTGCCTTTCCCATAAAAGAGGCAGAATGTGAACACCGAGGGTAACAGTGTCAGTTTATCCCCTGTACTTACTGTTACACCTTGGATCTGTTGAATCTATTACTAAATTAGAAAATCAGAATCCCTTATTGAAAGGGCCCTTCCTAGACATTTTATTTAATTCATTGAATTTTAGAAATACTGCAAAAGTCCTCAGTTTTACAGAACATCTGAATTACAAAATGTCCAAACTTATGCTATTGGTATTCAGTAAATTCTAAGCATCATGTTATACTGATTGGGGGAGGGGCAAGAGCAAAGGGTAAGAAAGGGGTCAGTGTTGGTAACACAAATTAACTTTGAGGCCACTCTTGAGATAGGACGAGCTAGCATCCTCTTTTACTCAAACTTCAGCAGCTCATCTTGGAAATATGTGTTTAGTGGATCATTTCTGCGTATGATTTTGAGACCATTGATTGATTCCATCCAAGGAACAAAGGACTACAGTATCTATGGAATTTTCTGCTTGTAAGTAGCTCACATAAATGCTGCAGTCACACTTGAGAGACAGATCAGCTTCTTAAAGTGACACAGCAAATTATAATACCATTTGTTTTCCTTCACAAACATTTTACAAAAGTCAACCTCATGGTTCTCATTTCCTCCTTGGGTCATTATACTATATGGAGAATGTATTTTCTCTGTTCCTCTATTCCATTCAGTCTTCAAAGACACACTCACCAACCTTATTTATGAGGGACCCTCTCAGGACTATAGGTTGGAAATCGAACCCAAACCTAGTGTAGGTGTCCAAAAGGGAACAACTATGATGTTAAAATATCCTGAGCTGATGGTAGATAAGGAGGTGCAGATAAAGTGCAGAGCATAGCCAGAGACAGTTCATAGTATCTCTCAGTGATAATACGTTACCACTTACACTATCTGTAAGGCATGCCATGTTGTTAAACTCATTTTGCAGTGTAGAAATTAAAATTTGAGAAAGCATATTCTTGCTCTACCAAAATCTGAGACCCAATAACCAAGATTCTAATTTGCTTGTGTCGGATCCCATCATGGGCATCTTTGCCACCACATTATTCCCAACAGTGCTTTGCCACTTTTTTTTCTACGCCAGTCATGTGTGAGAGGTAAAACACAAGTGTAAACATTGATGATTTCTCATACCAATCATCCCAGGCCTGTGACATCTTGGGAACCTACAGGACAACTTGGTGGGCTAATGGAGTAGGTAAAACACCTCTGCCATAACACACTGGTGCAGCTTAGATGTTGGAACACAGTGAGAAGTGCTATCAGATTTAATTAGGAGGCTGACTTGGCATTTGATATAAACAAGGTCATTCTAATAGTTTTGCTTGGAGTGTCTCAGAAATTGAATTCTCTACTACTAAAGAGGCTTCTTACAAAAGACAGACCCACTTATTAGCAGTATTAAGACAGGGATTTGTATAGTTGAATTATGCAGCCCCCATGGTCTCCCTGATGACTAATTCTAATTTACATCTCTTACAGGAGGTACTTTCCTTCTAAGTCACCTCCAGAGGACTCTATCTCCTGTGAATTTGTCAACATTGGAATTTTAAATATTTATTTTGCATTACCTTGTGACATCTCTTGAATAGCCAGATAACTACTAAATTCTGTTTAACTTGTGACTTGGGTACCTGAACATCTAATGGCAACTGTAAACACTTTGTGGTCATGACTGACATGTTGACCATCTTATATGATGCAGACAGTTCAATCTTTCTCTTTAATTCAGTGAAGTAATATGACAAATCGCAATTCAGACATAAGAAGATAATCAGTTATTCTATCATTCCCTATTATTATCACGTGCGCATAAAAATAAAACAAAACATTGGATTCCACATATTCTTTGGCATTAAAAACTCAGTGGGGGATGCAGAGAAGCCTCACTGGTTAAACATACTTGTTCTTGTAGGGAACCTGGGTTCAAATCACGGAACCTGCAGGGAGCCCACAGTCATCTATAAGTCCAGGTTCAGGTCATCAAACTCCCTTTTCTGGTACCAGGAATGCATGTAGTTCAAAGACATACATATAAGCAAAGCACCCATACACATAAAATAAATAAGTGAATCTAAACAAAAGTGAAGTTGATTCTATGCTAATATACTACAAAACTGCCCTCAGAATGTGGCAGAAAAAAAAAAAAGGTAAAGAAGAATTGACTGAATTCCTGAAAGACAAACTTTGCAAAAATTTCATTTGTTGGGAATAAAAAAAAACCATTCCCAGCCTCTATCCCACACTGCCATATCTAAAATGTTTCCAAAAGCCTGACTCTGAAACTTTTTTCCAAGAGTTTTTTCTTGGTCGGCTTCCTAAACTTCCTCCTACTTGGCACTCTACTGGCATAATTCACTTCCCTTTAAGTTGGAATTTTACAGATGCAGAAGTATTTCATATCTACTTTACACTGATTTCTATATGTTTCTCCTTCCAAAATGAAAATCAGCTTCCTTGAAAACCAACCTCTTCTGTTACTGTCTATGAGCATGACATAATGAAGCACATATCCAGTAGTAAGTAGTATTGGCTAAGAAAGCCATTGGCCTTAGCAAAATGATAGCATTAAGAATGTACATAATGATTTTGATTTACATAAACTTTAATATGCCTCAATTTACTCTGTATTGGAGGAACAATCATTATTATGCTAGATTAACTGGTAATAAAATAGATTCCAAGCTAATTGACCATTTAAGTCAAGAGTAGTACTGGGGCTTTTAACATCCAGCCTCTTTACAAAGTATCTCATCAAAATTCTCCCCTCAGCCAAAGTAAGGACTAATTCCAAATAAACTTCCTTAGAGGACTTAATTTCATGAGAGGCTGAGCAGTGGGAAAATTAAAAAGATGATTTGGGGAGACTTTGGTTAAAGTTTGGAAACAATCCAGGTTGATGCTTCTAAGTTATAGAAGGTTGACAGTCTATAATTTAAAGTAAAGGCCTCATTTATTAGGAAAACCCTGTGAGTAAAAAACTAATAAATTATAAATTTAATATGTATGCTTACCATAGCTATATAGGTTTGTTAAATAAGCCCCGTGCCTGACCACTGACAAGAGAAGAGGCCAAAAGTCAGTGGTTTTCCAACAGAAGGAGTTCTCCAAAGCTAGAAAAGTGTTTTTCTTTTCCTTTTCCTCTTCTCTTTTCTTCTCTTCTCTTCTTTCCATTTCTTTCTTTTCTTTGAGTGAATATGTATATATTACTTAAAACAAAGTCTCTCAATTTGTATTCAGTAATTCAAAACCCTTTAAACATTGGATGAATTGAAGAAACTTAAAATTGTGAGAAGCATCTGAGTATCAGAAATTTAAGAAATTTATATCCATGTTCTGTTTAGAATAACTAGGAAATTTGGACACAAATGTAAAATATTCCTTCCTTGAAGACACAGGAACTACTAAAGTTGCATTAATAATCCAGAAGACAGAGGCTTAGCAAAGCAGAGGAGACACTAGAGCTTTGCTTTACATAAAATGTTAAATGAGTCCTGAGGGAACAGTGAAAGACTACAAGGTAAGGAGAGAGAGGTCAGAGGGTCTTAATTTCACAAAGCTATCATAAATCTTTGTTATTCCCTTGACATTGGTTTGAAGTCTGAAATGTTTCATCCCAGCAGTGTGAAACTGGAATCAGACAGCTCCTCACAGGGAAGGGTCCTTACTTCATGAATTTCCCTAAATTTAACCAAAGTGATCTCAAAATGCTAGCACACCACTTTCCTAGCAAAATAGAATTAGATGCTGTCTACAGAAATGATAGCATCACTACCAAACAGCTCTGACAAATTGCAAATAAAGAAATTATACAAGGAGAAAATCGATATCCAAAGGTGACATAGTATATAAATCCATGTATATTTAAGAACATACAATCCATATGTATTAATAAATGCAAATCAATTTTTAAATCATCGATATAGATATGGATACTGTTGTGCATACAATGGCAGATATTGAGATAATGGCAGAACTGAGGGCAGAATATGAGGCGTTGTAAGTCACTATAAAAGGGTGATAGGAGGAAGATTTGTTTGCTGATAAGTTCTACATCTCAAGTTAAAACGTGTACAGATTGATCTCTAACTGTTCATGACTTGTATGGAAAGGGAAAAATGTCACCACTAACCAATAAACTGAGATTTAAGCCACAGTGAAATAACACGTTCATCTACTGGAATAAATGTCAAAACAATGAACGAGATTTTTATAAATTATAAAGCAACCAAAACTGCATATACTTAATAAGGGGATGCAAAATAATCAATTTTGAAAATTCATTTAAGCACAAAAGTTAAACATGACCCAGAAATTGCCTTAGATTTTTCTCTAGAGGGATGTGTGTACAGAATTTAAAACCAAAGCCCATGCCAGAAACTGTCAATCAACAAGAAAATAGATAAGTATATTATAAAATATTAGTACATTGAAATGCTGATGGTAAATAAACTAGAATTGTATTCAGAATGGATAAATCTCACAAAGATAATTATGAAGTACAGAGACAGTTTGTCTGTATTTATAAATAAGATGATTTTTTTTTTCTGAGCAAATTTTGTAAAAGTTGGGACCCTGGATTAAGTGCCTTGATAGTTCAGTACAACTACATGAAAAGTGAGAGAACTATAAAATGACGTCCCTCAGCTCTAGACAGTGAACTGCAGAAGAAGGTATTTTAAGAGAAGTGTCACCAAGTGCCTCGGAAACGGTTGTACTACCAAAGCCTGGAGACAGGCAGGTTCCTCGGCACTGGGAAGTGCATTTATAAGTTAAAAAAGTTAGCTTGAGAACCCATGAATCTCCCCATTCATTTTGGGAGTGAAGAATGAGCTTTCTGTTTTTTAAATTTATTTATTCTTTTATTGTGAGCAGATAAAATCAAATTTCCTTTGTTTCTCACCTCAAGTAAAGACTTCCAAGTTTGCATACACAGCAGAACTCTGTTATCTTTCTGACACTGTAACAAATACTGAAGGTAATCTAATTTTAATGAAAAGCCGTTTGCTCAGGTCTAGCTTTGGAGATTTCAATATTTGATTGTTGGTCCACATTACATCAGGCCCTATATTAGGCATGTGGCAAAACATAGTCATTCAGCTCATTGCTAAAAGAGAAACAATGAGAAAACAAAATTTTTACTGTATGTAAGTACACTGTAGCTGTCTTCAGACAACCAAGAAGAGGGTATCAGATCTCATTAAGGATGATTGTGAGCCTTCATATGGTTACTGGGATTTGAACTCACAACCTTCGGAAGAGCGGTCGTTGCTCTTAACCACTGAGCCATCTCTCCAGTGAAAAGAAAATTTTTATTTAAGCCCTCTTCAGTTACATGTTTTCTAAATATGCAACAATTTCAATTTTCTTTACAACTACATAAGATAGCATTATGTATACATACTTTATTTTCTTTATCCCTTTATCTAATGATAGAGATCTAAACTGGTCTCATCTCATAGCTGTATTGCTATGGAACATTGACGTTAGGGTTTGTCTGGTATGTAACAACAATTATAGCTGGATCATACATGAGATCTATTTTAGTTCGTGGAGAAATCTCCATACTAACGCCCATGTGAATGGAATAGTTCATGTTCCCATCAGCAAAGAACAAAGCTTCCTTTTTGCCCCATATCCTCGCCAGCATCTGTTGTAATTTATTTTCTTGATGATAACCATGCTGAATGGGGATAGACTCTCAATGAACTTTTAACTGCACTTCTATGATGACAAGTGGAACTGAGAAGTTTTTAAAATATACTGTTCATTTGTCTTTCCCAGTTTTGAGAACTATCTGTTCAAGTAGTTCGGTGATTTGACTTTATGGTACTTAGTAATTTTTGGTTTACAGACAATTCCAATAGGTTCCTCCCAGGAGCCTAGCAACAGCAACCTAGCAACAGCTTACATCATCATCTGCTGCAGGTGTGACCAACCTGGCATATAAGAGGGACTGTGCAGCTACTACTGCTCTCTCTCATCTTCTTCCTCTCTCTGTTCCCAGGCATTCCCAGCTAGCCTCTTCCTTTCACTCTCCTCTCTCTTTCTGTCCTTCTCTGTCCCCCGTTTCTGTGCCTTTACCCTTTCCAGGTTCCCTTCCCTTTTTCCAATAAACTTTCTTTATACTAGGCCTGTCCTATCATATGATTATCCAGGAGGCACCTCAGCATGGACCCACTGAGGATCTTCCTCTCCTCAGCACATTCTACCACATTATACCCTGTTTTGGAAACATAATATGTACTGTTATTTGTATTTCCTGATTTTGAGAACTACCTCTTAAGTTAGCTAACCCACTCATTAATTAGGAAATTTGATTTCATGGCATTTAATATTTGCTATTTTAATATATCCTAGACATCCCCTATCTGATGAATAGTTGGCAAGATATTTTGTTCAAACTGCATTCTTGTAGGTATTTCCTTTGTTGCGTTGAAGCTGCTTAACATCAGGTAATACCATTGGACAATTCTTGACATTATTTCCTGCACTAATGAGGCTCATCTCAGAAAATCTCTACTTGTGCTATACCTGGGAGGTTTTTGTGTTTGTTTTGTTCAGTTTCATCATTTCAGGTCTGATACTAAAGTCTTTGATATATTTTGAATTAATTTTTGTGAAGAATGAGACCTGGTCCTAACTGGAAAAATTCAGTTTTTCCCCCACATTTTACTCTTTGTACACATGCTGTTTTTCTACAACCATATATTTATGATATCTTTGTCAACCATTAGGTGATTGTAGTTGGTGGAGTTATTTCTGAATCTTCTGTCCTATTCCATTTGTTGCTTTCTGTGAAAAGTACTCTGATGATACTGTTACCATGGCTTTTTAATATAATTTGAGATCAGCTATTGTTGACACCTTCCTCATTCTGTTAGGGAATGTTTTAGTTATTGGGGATCCTGTGTGCTTTCATATGAATGTGTATGTGACCTGTGTGGTTGAATATTGAAATTAACCACTATTATTATATCAGTACTTGTCTGAGATTTAATTAGTGTTTGTTTTATAAAAGTTCAGAGAAGCCTCAACCATACACAAAGAACTAAAGGCCACTGAGGAATGCTGACAGCAGAAGAAATTGTCTTCCCTAGCAAACAGCACACCGATTGGTTATTCTACACACCTTGACAACATTAGACACAGAGGTAACTTTATGTAGATTGAGAAGTGTGTGTGTGTGTGTGTGTGTGTGTGTGTGTGTGTGTGTGTGTAAAACAATAATTAAAGAAAAAGAAGCCAAAAAGTAAAATAAATTATGTAGTAGTTTCCTTTATCTTCTGACAATTTTGACTTCAAGTCTGTTTTATCAGAGAACAAAACAGCAGCACTAGTTTATCTCTGGCTTCTTTACCTGATCCATTGCTTTCTGTGCACATGAATGTACAGTTCTTTAATCCAGTTAGCCAGTCTGGATGTCTTTTTGTTTAGCTGAAGCCATTTACTGTGAAGATCATTACTGAGAGTTGTTTTCTAATTCCAGTAACTTTATTGATGCTCTTTTCTGGTTGTTTGAATTATTATATGGCATTTCTTTTCTTTCTTGGACACGATAGATTCCATCTTTCTTTTCTTATACATCTATTCATTTCACAAAATGTATTTATGTGCTTTTATGATTGAGAGTTTCTTCTGCTGTTGTAAATATTATTCCCCATAAGTCTGTGTCCATGACATGCTTGTCTTTATTATAAAAGGTCCCTGAGGTCCCATAGGCCAAAATGACTAGGGAAACAGGTAGGCTAACTGCACTTCTTCCTCTCCTCCATATCCAGTTCTCAGTCTCATCCCCAGCTCTGTAGCAAACCTACTACAGCCTTCCTATCCTTCCTGCCCCTATCTCTCAAACTCAGCTGATGACACAGACCTTTGTTCCTCCAGTGTCCTTCCCAGGTCATTGTTCATCCTAATCCCCTGGGAGCTCTCTTGCCACTCCAGACAGAGAAAGAGGCCAGCTAACTGTAGATCTTTATCTCTCCTCCCAAACCAATCTCCCAGTCATACTGCCCTATTCTGTAGCAGACCACCTGCTGTGTCATACCCTTCCTCTCCACCCCCACACAGATTTTCTTCCCCAACATTCCTTCCTGCAACTCATCCCTTTATCCCAGCCCCCAATTCTAGCTGGTGTTCCCTGCACAGCATTCCCTGGGAACCCACCAATCAAGCCTGTCTAAGAAGTAAGTAGGCCAGCAAAACAGATTGTCAAGCTCCCTCTGCTCCTTCGAGCTCCCTTTTCTCCTCATAACATGTTCTGTAGTAGACTACCTATTGTGGCTCTCCTCACTCTTTTTCCAAGGGACAAAGCATATCCTGGTGGAAACTGTTTATCTCTCTCCTGTGGACTGCCACCGACTTCTGTGTCTAAACCCTCCCAATTCCTGTTTCAGCTCCCAATACCTAGAAACACATTCTACTTAGAATTCCTAATAGCTACAATGGCAGGATCCCAGAGAATTCTTTACAAGGTAAGGCACAGCCACCACAACCTCCTAAGAACTGAAAGAGTTCAAAATCGCTGAAAGAAGATCCCAGACTCAGATAGTATGCAAAGACAAAGAGCATTTGTTCTGCAGAAATATCCAGCATTCGGGGTCAACCATTCTTCAAAATGGTGACCCCAGAGAAAGTCACACAAGCTTCTTATAGGGAACCAAGGGAATTCTTTAGAAGAGTTAGGTAATCTAAAATTTCATTTGTGGGTGCTAGGGGGTCACAGATAGTCAGTGGTCTGCATTCCTATGTAAGGAATGATTAACCATAGGATGATTTAGGGCTGCCCAGCACAGATGGCCCATTCACAGACAAGACATTTCCCCATTTTTGCGGTTATCACCAGGCTGTTCTTAGGGAGGGGATTTTATGATCTTGTTTCTTCTGGATTTTTATGGTCTATTCCTAGAGCTGGTAACTTGTAGCCTAGTTCCTGCAACTTATGGTCTCTTCCTGGAGCTTGTTTTTGAAATCAGCTCTGGTCCTTAAATGGAAACAAATGGGGTTTATGTCATCTTTTTATCCTTTCAGAACCAGATAGGGCACCAGAAACCAAGGAAGAAAATACTCACCCAACAAAGACAAGACCAGATATTACAATAGTTCCAATCTCAGATGCTAGAAGCCATAGTAAAAACACAATCAATTATAGACAGACAATATGTTTTCTCTAGAACCTAGCAACCATACCACAGTAGGCTCTGAGTAGTGCACAAGACAAAGACTTTACAATAGTCTTTATGGACAATATGTGGGACCTTTAGAGAGGAAATGAGTAATTCCCTTAAAGGAATCTATGAAAGCACCAACAACAGTGGAAGGAAATGAATAACAGTTTGAGACCTGAAAGAATGAAAAAAGCAATAAAGAAAACCCTAAACTGAGTGAAATCTGGGAAATAAAGATCCAGGAACTCATATAGGAACCTGAGATGCAAGCTTCATCGACAGCATTCATGAGATGGAAGAGTGTACTGGCTAGTTTTGTGTGTCAACTTGACACAAGCTGGAGTTATCATAGAAAAGGGAGTTTCAGTTGAGAAAATGCCTCCATGAGATCCAGCTGTAAGGCATTTTCTCAATTAGTGATCAAGGGGAGAGGGCCCCTTGTGAGTGGTACTATCTGTGGGCTGGTAGTCTTGGGCTCTATAAGAAAGCCAGCTGAGCAAGCCAGGAGAAGCAAGCAAGCCAGTAAGTAACATCCCTCCATGGCCTCTGCATCAACTCCTGCTTTCTGACCTGCTTGAGTCCCAGTCCTGACTTCCTTTGGTAATGAACAGCAGCAGGGAAGTGTAAGCCCAATAAACCCTTTCCTCCCCAATTTACATCTTGGTCCTGATGTTTGTGCAGGAATAGAAACTCTGGCTAAGACAAAGAGTGAATCTCAGATACTAAAGAAAAGAGAGAAGAAATGGATACTTCATCTCCATCAAAGAAACTGTTAAATCTAAAAATCTCCAAGCACAATATACATGCAGGAGTACTGAGACACTATGAAAAGACCAAATATAAGAACAATAGGAATACAAGGAAAAAAAAGGGGGGGTGTTCAAAGGTACAAAAATATTTATAACAAAATCAAAGAAGAAAATAAGAAGGATATGCCTATCAAGATACAATAAGCATACAGAACACCAATAGACTGGAAAAGAAAATCCCCCAGCACATAATAATCAAAACACTAAATGTACAGCAAACAGAATATTAAAAGTTGCAAGGGAAAAGAGCAATTGTAATCTAAAATCACACCTATTAGAATAACACTTAACTTCTCAATGGAGATCAGAAAATCCAGAAGGGCTCAGATAGATGTGCTGCAAACTCAAAAAGACCACACATGTCTGCCCAGATTATGATACCCAGTAAAACGTTCAATCACCAGAGATGGAGATATGAAGATATTCCATGATAAAATCAAATGTAAGCCATGTCTATCTAAAAAGCCATCCTTACAGAAGGTACCAGAGGTAAACATCAGCCTGAAGATGTCAATCACACCCAGAGAACAAAAGGAATATATAATCCCAGACCAGCAAATCAAAAGGGGGGGGAATAAACACACCCCCACAACAAAATGGCAGAACTCAACAAACACTGTGCTCATTGATAAATCTCAGCACCAACAGTCTCAATTCCAAATTAAAAACAAAACAAAACAAACAAAAAAGCCTAACCAACCAAACAACGAGAAAAACAGATTAATAGAATGAAAATGAAAACAGCATCCATCCTTCTTCATCCAAGAAACTGACCTGGACATCCAGGGTAGACATTATCTTGGGGTAAAAGACTGGAAAAATATATTCCAAGCAAATGGGCCTAATAAGCAAGCTGGTGTAGCCATTTTAATATCTGACAAAATAGACTTCAATCCAAAACTATTCAGAAGAGATAAGGAAGGACACTACATACTAACCAAAGTAAAAATCCAGCAAGTGGACTGCAATTCTTAACATCTCTGCACCAAACACAAGGGCACCTGAGTTTATAAAAGGAGCATTCATATACCTTAAATCATGTATTGACCTTCACATACTGGGTTTGACATCAATACCTGACGCTTACAAAGACTCACTTTACAGACTACGCAGACAAAACTAAACAGGCAAATGTTGGAGCTGACTTCATAAACCAAATGGACCCAACAGATATTCACAGAATATTTCACCTAAACATTTATGGGAGTCCTAATTGTACAAACAAGTGGCTGTCTGTATCTGTTGAATGTATCATTTCCTGGGTTCTTTTTCTTCTGCTTATTTGCTTTTGCCTATTAGTCTCTCTCTCTCTCTCTCTCTCTCTCTCTCTCTCTCTCTCTCTCTCTCTTTCTCTCTCACTCTGTGTGTGTGTGTATGTGTGTGTGTGTATGTGTGTGTGTATGTTTGTGTGTGTGTGTGTATGTTTGTGTGTGTGTGTGTTTAAATTATATGCTGCCTTATTATAATAGTTAAAGTCCTGTGTTTTGCTCTTTGTTTCTAATGAGACACAGAAAAGGGTGAATTAGATGGGACAGGAGGTAGGAAAGAAGTGAGATGAACAGAGGACAGAGGAAAGGAAACTGTAATCAGGATATAATATATGAAAAAAATATGTTCCATAAAAGAAAGAATGCATTGGTGTGTGCTCCTTGCAGGTTTTAGTGTTGTTTCCTTGCTTTGTGTTTCTGATAGGTTTGGAGTATCTTTTCAGAAATTATTCTATGTTTATGTGTGGTTCTAAATAACTCGTGTTTCATTTGATTACTTTTTCTAGATTTGGGGAACTTTCTGCTATGATTTCATTACTACATTTTTATATAGAATTTTAGTATTTATTTCAGTTCTTTCTGCTGCCCTGTGGATTTCTAAGTTTGTCATGCTTATTAATTTACTCATTGATCTCATTATCCATCCTTCTGGTGGTGGAATCTTAGAGTGATGCTTTAGCATAATGAATCAGAGTGATTCATTATGGTTTTCATTTCCAACATATTAAACTTTTTCATAAATCTCTTTTCTTGACCACATTTTTTTTTTCATATTACTGATTTTTTTCATTAGCTTTGCTGACTTTCCTTCCCCTCTATATTGCTGACCTTCCTGTCTGGGTGATAGATTGAATTCATCTGCTTGTTTGTATCATCTAGAGGCCGTAGATCTATTTTATTTTTAACCAGAAAAGTTTTGAAACCGTTTATTTTATGAGCCATAATATTGTAAGCACAGTCATTGAGGAGTTATAGTTTAGGGGTAGAGTGAGTCATGCTTCCTAATGTTTGTTTTGTTTTGCTTTGTGTTGTGATTTGCTTAGCTGTTGGCATATATATATATATATATATATATATATATATATATATATATATATATATATATATGGCATATATATATGTTGGCTTAGATTCTGTTTCAGTGCATGTGTGTGTGTGTGTGTGTGTGTGTGTGTGTACTTTTCAGAAGTTCTCTGTTTATTTGTGGTTCTAAATAACTCTAGATAAATAAATAAACAGCAGAAATTTCCCCAAATCTAAAAAAAGAAAAATAAAACTAAATATGTTTATTCAAAGATACAAATAAACACAGAGAACTTCTGAAAAAAATATATATTATATATGGTTTTTTATACATATTATATACATACACATACATGTTTATATACACATACATATAATTTTTGTTTTTCTCAATGGGTGGCTTATTTAACAGCCAACTCTAGAAGCTCAAGCCCCAGTATCTTTTGGGAAGGAGTAAACAAACTGCAATTTGATGTGTCCTCAACCCAGACCCTCCTCTTGCGAGCTGTGTGGCCACAGCTGTATTAAGTTTAGTGTTTTTGCTCTGATATTCAGTCTGTTTGGTCATTTTCTTTGTGATGTCTGAGCTCTTCCCCTCTTTTTCTTTTCAAAACAGATACTTTGTTTTCTTATTCCAGTGCTTCCCTGCATCAACTTACACAAAGACATCCCTTTTTCTGTCAATGTAGCCAGAAGTCCTTGCTTGGTTTGGCCTCTAAATATCTGGTTTATATTTGTTGATTGCCTTTCTGTTTACTTATTTAAGTAACTACTCACTTCTTGCCCTGATAGTGTGGTGAACAGCATAACCTCTGATGATTCATTGATAAAGTTATTTATCATCATCATCACAATGTAAATGCGATTCGACAGTTTGTCTCTATAACTTCCTGTTTGTTTGTTTTGACAACAGGTCTCACTAGCTTTGACTGGACTAGAACTCTGTGCAAACTTGTAGAGACCCTCCAGCCTCTGCATGTTGGAATAAAAGGTATATGCTACTGCTCCAGTGCCCGAGCATGTGGATCATACATTTCTGGATACGTAATACAGATGATGGGACGATGCTTGCACAGATTTCCTTGTAAACACATGAACAACATTTAATACTCCTGTCAGTCACTCCACAAATATTTGCAACAGTTTCTGTGCTAGTGCTTGGAGAGAAAGTAGTGAGCTGAGTTGATTGAACCTCCCCCCCCCCAACCACCAACTCTCAACCACTTTACAATCTGATGAAGTGCTCCCAAATTGAATAGAAATCAAAACATTACTTTATAAATGTTATAATAAGTGAACTGGATAATGAAATGAAAACACACTAGACAATAGGTATCTTAGAGTCAGGAGAGGAAGGCAGATTTCGTCATAATGTAACATTTAAATGAGACACATAAAGGAAGAAACGGGCCATTAAATATGTGTGTATATATCAACAGCAGACAGATCATCTCTGAACTTTTAAAATGGGTGTCTAGTCTTGACTCTAAAATCTATAAAGCACTTGGATGGCTTTGAAGTAGGAGAATAATACAATCTTATTGCAATTTTGAAGAGCTTGTCCTGAAGAAAAAAATTGAAGATGAGATAGTCTAACATCATCATATAGCCTGTACACATTCAAATTCAAAACAGTAGCAATGGAGTTTAAATATAAAGATAGGGAGGAATTACAAGAAAAAGATACATCTTGTAAACCCTCTGCAGGATGAAGCAGTTAAGGCTATGAGAAAATGGGAACAACAACACATTACCATAAAAAGACAGTAATGATGGAAGGAGAGTAGGGGTGGTGACGTAGCTCGATGATGGAGCACCTACCTAACATGCTCAAGCCCCTGGATCAGTCTTTGACCCTGAAAATAACGATAGAAAGCTCAAGATGTCAAGACGATAAACAGATACACAACAATACTGACTGGAGGTGCTGTGTATTTCTTTGTGTATTCAGGTTTGTGGTTCTAGTCATTGGAGTAGGTGTCAGAACAACTTGTGTTAATTTCAAGGCTGAGGAATGCAAGTGTCTAAAGACTCTACCTCCTAAACTATTCTTTTTTTTTTTTTTTCTATACATGATTTTGAAATGGTTTGAGACCACAATTTGAAAGTAACCTGGGTCACTGATTCAAAATTTAAGAGAGCAGCCAGTTGCTCCATAGGACACTCAGATATGATCATACAACCAACTTCTATCTTGTATTCTTGTGGAAAGAATTAGGGTTTGGTGCAACTGAGTGCCTTGGCTCTGTAATTGCAGTAGGGTATAAAGGAAATCAGAGCATGTGATCTCTATTGGCTCATTGGCCCAGTGAAGAGAGTGGCTTATACATTTTACATTTCGTTTCACTTCTTTTAATATTAAAGTAATAAATACTTTATTTTTTCATGATATATCATTAGTAGTAATCCATTGGGTATTATTAGCCATACTTAAACTAAGCTATCTTTCTTTGGATAATTTTCTCTCATACCCTTTCTCGTTTCCTATAAAATAGGCATATATAGAAAGCATAACATTTTATTGCTTTATTTCATAATCTTAAATGGGCATCCACTGAATAAGTATCTAAGTTGGAGTCACATAAATACATAAGCACACACCTGTAGAATTGTGTGTATGTTGATGTGTGTATGTGTTGTGCATTGTTTCAAGTGGTGATACAAAACAATACTGGAGGAAATTTTAAAATTTCAGTTAGTATTTCTTAAACAGTGTTTCTGGATGCTTGGATTTAACAATGTATAATTTTATGTCCTAAAAGCAAGATATGTTTTTAGTCACCCCCAAGCTTATAGGATTACGAACCTTTCATGTTTTGCAGAGCATCTTATAGAACTAGTGTTATATAAAATAAACGTAGGGATATGCTGTGGCAAAATAAGAACTTTTTTCAAACTCCTGTTAGAGAAGCACATTTCATATATAGATTTATGTGTTTCAAGCCCTCATGATTTACTCTATATTGCTATATCAGTCTTTTCTCTGTGTATAATCTATTTTGTTATGGGAAACCTTCCATCAGCAGGTGTATCAGTAGTATTTTCTTAAATGTCATTATACACATACAGACTTCAGCATTTCTCTACTAAGGTAGGGCCTATTGTCATCTGACCCCTTTTGAATAATTTTATTTCTGTTTGCTTAGTATACAGTATACGTACTAATCATCTCATTTGTACAATTGCAGTGATCGGCTAGTTACAACTTGCTTTTGATCCTGAGTGTTTAATACTTCCCTTTGCTAATGGTTGATCTTTATGAAAATAAAACCCGATCATGACAACATCTTTCTTAAAATTTCATACTAGTTGCATTGTTCAAATTTGACTGGCTTAGCATTAGTAATCTCTTCAAGTTCTTATGAAAAATCTTGTCTTTCTCATATCCTGAGAAATTCTTAATTATTAATTGTTTAAATATCGCTTCCTTTTTGCTATTGTTACACCCCAAGCGTATTTCTGTAGGCTCTAGAATTCCAAGGTCTATTCTCTCTATCCCTAACTCTTACTTCTCTTACTTACTTCTTTCTATATGTCTGTCAGTTTATTCATACATCAAAGGGGAGTGCTATATTCAGTCTTCTATTTGTAGCTTGGTGGATAACTCTGAGTACCTTGGAATTGGCTTCCACATTAAGGTCAGTGTTTGTGACTTAGCTCTGTGACTCTGAATAGCTTTTATGAAAAGTGCCATAGTTTAATTTCCTTATTGTAATAAAGGAATGATTGTAATATCATTTATCTACTATGATTCAATTGAATTAAGTAAAAATAGTCAAAGAACTTTCAGTAGTGCCTAACATTCATTTAGAAATCAAATATTCCATTCACTTTCTAACATTTAGTTTTAATTGCTTTTCAACTGTTTTCCTCTAGCCCTCTACTTGTTTAGCCCATCAATTATTTTTCATAATTACAGTAACTATCTTTACTTTTTTCTCCTTTCCATCATCATCTGTGCCTGTTCTTATAAATGAGTCATCTTCCCTTAACCATCCATGGATATTAACTGTATATTTGCCCAACTTCGTAAGCAATAACAATTTTTATTTTTCTGTTAACTAAACATTGTGTGCGAGCTTTTAGTTAATCTTTCTTCCATGGGGTATCTTTTCTCAGAGAGCTGGTTATTTTTTGTTGTGCTCATTCTCAGAGTAAAACTTTCCCTTGGACTGGATGCACCATATGTTTCGGAAAGCTTCCTTGAGGTGGCTATATTACTTCAGTCACAGCTCATCTGCTTTGCTTCCTTTTGACATTGTTTCTGATCTTGGTCCTGCTGACATCCTTCCGTGTTTCTGAAGTAGCTTTTCCTTTCTGAGAAAGTTCTGCTTGCTTCACCCAATGCTTGTGTTTTCTTTTTCTGCCATGGTCTCCAGCCTCATGAACTACATGAAATTCAACACAGTTTCCCACTTGTTCACTTACCAATCTGTTTTCTCCACTTACACAAGTTGGTTGTAAATGTCACCTCTCAAAGCTGTCATTCAGAGATCTTGTGCCTCCCTCTGCCTTAGCTGGGTGGTAGCTTACTACATAAGGTCTTGGCAACCTTTCCCCATCCTGTTTAGAACTGAACACTACTTTGTTTCTCTGCATAACCTGATTATTTAACTCAGACCATATTTTTACTTTCCTTTCATCTATTATTGAACACCTGGACTTTTATTTGCTTTTTTTTTTTTATTTTAAGGTTTTTTTCCTTCTGTATTATTTGAAAAACTTAATGCACATAATATCCATGGCAACACCCTTGGTTTCAAACACCTTAATATCTTATTCAGCAAAATGAATAAGCAAAATGTCTCAGTTCTCACATTAGTTGCCATTAACAATGTTAACATCTTTACAGGAGTCTAAATTTGGTTTTGCTACCAATATTTGTATAAACACTACTTTTGGTTTGTAAGAACCTATGCTTAAAGACTGATGGCAAAGCAGTGGCCCTAGATAACCCTTGCTTTCAACTTCCCTCCAGGCCCTGTTGGCCTTAACTGGGCTAATTTGTACTTCTGGTCAAATACTGGGTCATTTGTTGGTATGTCAATGAGAAGGCTTGTCTTTCTTCTAGATGGTCTTCTATGGCACAGCTGACTGGCCTTGGCCCTTGTAGAGTAGCAGCAGAGGTGTAAAACAGTGACCCAAAGCCTGTTGAAGGATGAGTTCAGAACTCTTACACAGCCACTACCAATGCCTGATTTTGTCAAATGAAACTCAAGGGATCCAAGGGAAAGAAGAATGGCTCCTGACAAATAGACTGCAGTTTTTGATGGGATGGATTGCATACAAAGTCATATTACTAGGACTATTTTGCAATCCACTGTGAAAATGCTGAGTTTGGACCTAAAATAGGAAACACTGTGAACAATGGATTCCAATCACATATGCACATACTGCCTTATCAAAATCAATTTCCTGTTATCGCCCTTTCTAGCCAAGCTTGGATTTCCCTTGAGGTAGCCAGCTTCCATTTTTGGGTAGCAACCTTGTGGTTTGGAGGAGGTTAATTGGACCTCTGCTCAAAGGCACAAATCAATAAGTCTAATCACATTATACATGCTACAGTTACGGGATTAGAAAAGGGATGGAAAAAATGTCAGCCAAATCAAAGGAACTTCCTTCGCAACAATTATCTCATAAATAGTTCAGCCAAGGTAAAGTTCACTGTGACCAATGGGCAAAGAAGGAAGAAGTGTGTTGTCTCTGTCCTGAGAATAAAGTTAGCACACAGCAGGAGGGAACATGTTGAAGGATCACCAAAAAATGTGATGTGGTGTGTGAAGGTCATGCTGTCTTGAGATTTCTCTTGTAGTTGAACTTCTTGGAAACTCAAGCAGTGAGTCAACAGCTTGAGTTGGATTTTTTTGAAACCCAACATGAAAGCATTTAAATCTCACCAGGTTTCTTAGGTAGCACTACATAAATTGTATCCAACTTTCAGATATAAAGTATGTATTTAAAGACCTTTAATACTCTGAAACCTACTATAATCTAGTAGTCTTATATGGTCTAGTAGAAGGAATGTCTGCAAGAAAACAATTGGTAATAAGTAGACTGAAGTTAATAGGGCTCAGTTAATGTATACAAAATAAAAGTATAAATCAATTGATACTTGGAACATTAAGGAGGAGATGGGGCAAAAGAAGACTGTGAATCAAACAGAAATCAATTACTCCATATATGTCTCATTTTGCTACAATTATAGCATAAAAGACTTGGAAATTTATGATTTGTGTTTAACTATTGTTGAACAGCAGAAATTTGACAAAATTTGATTTTCATCAAAAAGTACAATCCAACAACAGTTTCAGAATAAGAGGATGAGAAGGGATAAGTAACCCTCAGTAGAAAGGAGGGAACACGTTTTCAATAAATGTCATGAAAATGGCAGCTTCACACACCACATTCACTGTTACTTATGTAAACTGATAAGTAAGGTAAGGTTAACTCACTAAGTTCTTATTGGCATTTTGATGTCAGTGTCCTCAAAAAGGGTAACTTGGGTACCCGGCAGTGGCTGTTATAAATAATAACTAGAATGGACTGATGCTTTGCTAAAATGAGAACCAAATAGCAATGTGAAATCTTAGATCTGTGGGACAGAGCCAATGCTATTATATAGTAAAAATTCTACCTTTTTTTGTTATTGCTGAGAATTATAATGTACTGAACTCTTTCACCTACCAGATCAAATCATTCCATTAAAATACCAAGTCAGTATTGTTAAGCAGCAGTAGAAATGAATGCTAAACATTGGGGGAAATCATTGTAATGAACTGTAAAATATGTGATGACAGAATCTTACACTATGAAATATCAATGTCACTGTCACATCTGCTGAGCTGTGACATCTATCACACATCTATCAAAAAGGATTTTAGAATGAAGTGGATCATTAAAGCACTACATGAACTCTCCCCATTGTGGGGGCAGACTATGGAACTCATTACCAAATCACTTAATAGAACAGAGCCCTCAATTCATCTACTCAACTTCTAAAGCCTTACATATATCCTCATAGTCATGCTATTAGAATAGATTACATGCCTTTCTTCAAGACTTAAGATAATGACAATCACATTTAGATGATATTTTTGTACAAATGGCAAAGAGAATGAAATCTAAATTTCAAGTAAAATAAAAACCTTGTTTGTCCACCCATTGCCTAACTATCATTGACAAATGTTTTATTATGAGCTGCAACAGGCTACACATTGATAGCTTCATACATTAAGTGAAATTTGTTGAATGGATACTTGGACCAAACTCTGTGCTAGATACTGGGAATTCAAAGACAAGAGAACATTGGATTGATATCTCTATTTTCAAGTGTTTCCCCATAGAGTGTACCTTCCATAGCTGTGTAAGACACGTTTCCCTTACCTTTTGTCTTCCCATAAGTACCACAGATGCTCCAGCCTTTCAGTCTACAATCAATTCTTCTTGGGTGTTAAGGTTCTTCTTACCCATCTATTCCTTAAACTTAACTCAATGGTTCTTCTGAATCCACTCAAATACTTGATATCACTGCATAGAATATGCTGATGTTTTTCATGATGTCGGTAGTTCTCTTTTCTCTGCCTTCTCTCAATAGCTAACATCTGACTTCTTTTTGGATGAGAAGTACAGAAACTACCCACAGATTGTCAACAGTAGAGCCATTCATTTGACTCACAAGCTAACCCTAATGGTAAATAATTGGCAAATTTTGTCATAGAAATTGTGAGGAAGTAAAATGAATCCAAAACCCTCTCCTTCCATTTAGCCATGAATTAAGAGTAGAAGATACTTTCATAGGGCTTATGTCCTTATGAATATTTTAAAAATCATGACCAAATGTGCTTGCTATTCCTTGTTTAATTGAGCTGTGAGAATTCAATCACTGCAGTGGGTTGGGACATCTCATTTTCTCCAGGGGTTTTCGTGTACTCTCTCCTAGAGAAAAAAAAAAAAAAAAAAAAAAAAAAGCAGACTTTCACTGTCTTCACAGTGTAATAAACACATTGATTCAAACTAATATGTATGGTTAGATATTTACGTAAGTGTGGATACTATTAATTTTTAAGATTTTATTGTCATCATATATATGTAAAATCATTTTTATTTGGCAGTTTATGATCAAGACATGTGTGGGTGTTATAGCCATGTGTCTCTGACTGAATTTCTTGTCCTAAAAATAAAATAAGATAAAATAAATTAAACATGAAATTTTTAATGCTCCCTTTTAAACAGGTTAGATGTCAAGGAAGTCTTTGGTACTCTTATAGCCTTTGCACACATCACTAGTCATATTTACCAGACTCTTTGTTACCCTTGATTCCCATCTCCCTGATCAAAATGTGACCTCCTATATAACAAGAAATGGGTTTTATTTATCCCACTATCACTGAAGTGAAAAGAGTATTCCGATAAAAAAGAAATGAAACCAATGGGGGAGAAGAAAGACAGGACTGTAACAAGGCTGTGTACAAGATCATATTAATAAATGTGGTTGGAGATGGCTCTCCATTATATATTGAGTTGACAAAATGGAAATTTGGACCAAAATATTAACATGCCAAAGAGGCATGAACACACTGGAGGGGAAGATGCCTTCAAATGCAGAGTAGAAAGATCTTAAAATTGCAGAGAGCTTGAAGGCTAATTTATTAGGAAGCCTCGAACTACTACAGAAGATGTCTGTAATTCCAGGAGGCAAATGGAGGCAAATCATGAGTTCAAGGCCAGCCTGAACTAATCATGACATATTTTATCAAAACCAATACACACACACACACACACACACACACACACACACACAAAACCTTCACATTATCGGTTTGTATTATGATAATTTGACTCCAGCACTTAGACTTTCATTTCTTTGAAATGAGATTCTTTGAAAAGAGATATTCATATTACTCTTTTCACTATAGCAATATTCACAACACCCAAGCTGTGGGTATTATCTAAATGTTTATAGTTGGATGGGTGGACATGAACAATGTATTCATGTATGCAAGGAGTGGTTCCCAGTATTAACAGAAGAGTGAATGCTGCAGTATGTTGCTGTATGATGAACCTTGAGGGCATATGTGGAGTGAAATACACTAGTTACAGAAGGCTAAATATCACAAGATTTTCTATGAGACACAGAAAATAGTTAAAGACATAGAAGCAGAAAACTTTGTAGTTTCTAGGATCTGAAAAGTCAGGTTATAAGAAGTTGCCAATTCATTGATATAAAAATCTCAATTATACAAAGCCTCCAGATTTCTGCTACATCATCTTTTACTTACGGTTAGCAAAACTGTTTGCATACTTATACCAAGTAATCCTGTTAAAGAAAAAAAATAGTTTGTTTTTAAACAAAATAGAGCGAGAAGAGCTCAAAATTTTTTTTACATTAATCACTGTACTATTTGTTTCGTTGGAGTTAGGAGGAGGCTGCTAGGGATTTAATCCAGGGACTGGCAACATGGTAGTCTAGTACCCTTTCCTAACCCCAGCTCACATATGTCTACTTTCATTCAACATTTTGCCCACTGATCTAGTCTTAGTTCTTATGAAATGTGACATCATTTTAAAGAACTTTTAAATAAGTAATAAAAATATAGTCATAAGTGTTTTAAATTGACCAGGAAACAGGTGCTTTGTTCCATTTGTTGAATAGGAAATTTCCCATTGTTAGCAAGTAGAATACACCAGAAATGACACTGTTACTGATGGTCAGTCTCTAAGAGTTTCAAAGTTCTAGCCCTCTTAGCCAAAGACTTGAAAATAAGAGTATGCACTGGCTAGTTTTGTATCAATTTGACACAAGCTAGACTCACTGGAGAGGAGGGAGCCTCAATTCATAAGTTGCCTCAATAAAATAGGGCTATAGACAGATCTGTAGGGCATTTTCTTAATTAGCCACTAATGGAACATGGCCTAGCCCGTTGTGAGTGGTTCCACCCCTAGACTGGTGGTCCTGGGTTTCATAAGAAAGTAAGTTGAACAATGAGAGCAAACCAGTAATCAGAACCCCTCCATGGCCTGCTCATTAGCTCCTGCCTCCATGTTCCTGCCTTGTTTGAGTTCCTGTTCTGACTTCCTTAGAGGATAACCTGTGAGGTGGAAGTCTAAACCAAATAATCCCTTTCCTCCTTAGGTTGTTTTGGTTATAGCATTTCATCACAGCAAAAGAAACTTAAACTAAAACAGGACTAAATCAGATTTGTAAAGATAGCAAAGTAATGGTAGAATTGGAGAGAGTATACACAGACTGGAAGCAGGACCATGAGTGGAAATACTCAAGGGTTGTGATTATTGTTTGTAGATTTCTTTTATGAAGATCAACAGAAGGAAGAGTTTGTTACTAAGGAATGTAATTTTCATGATACTTTAATTAATAGATTAGGATTTATAATAATTTTTACTGTACATGTTCTTTCCTATAATACAGCTGCTTTGAATGGTATGCATATCCAATTATGAATTGGCATGAAATGCTAGACTTTTATCTAGAATGTTCCTAGCAGACATAATAGTTCCCACATGAGACCTGCTCACAGGAACAAGAAACCACAGGGCATCCAGGGACATGATCCTTTTGGTTTCCATATGTGCCTCAGAGCTGAACCTGAGCCACAACTCTTTGCTTAACAATCCCTCCCAGAGAGAGAAGGTATCCCAGGAGTTCTGAAAAACCTAAGATCACAGAGAGAGCTTGTCTCCCAAGACTGCTGACATACCAAAGACCACAGGCTCACAGTCTCATAGGAGGAACAAGCTCCAGCCAAAGACAACAAAACAAGCTAACACCAAAGATAACCAGATGGCTAGAGGCAAGCATAACAACAGAAACAACGGCTACTTGACATCATCAAAATCAGGTCTCCCATGACAGCAAGTCCTGGATACCCCAACAAACATAAAAAGCAAAATTCTGATTTAAAATCACATCTCATGAAGATGATAGAGGATTTTAAGAAGGATATAAATAACTCCTGTAAGGAAATACAGGAGAACACAGGTAAATAGATAGAAGCCCTTAAAGAAGAAACACATAAGTCCCATAAAGACATGCAGGAAAACACAACCAAACAGGTGAATGAATTGAACAACATCATCCAGGATCTAACAATGGAAATAGAATCAATAAAGAAATCACAAAGGGAGACAACCTGGGAGCTAGAAAACCTAGGAAAGAGATCAGGAGTCATAGATGCAAGCATCACCAACAGATAGAAGAGATAGAAGAGAGAATCTCAGGCGTAGATGATACCACAGAAAACATTGACACAAAAAAGTTCCTAACCCGAAACATCTAGGAAATCCAGGACACAATGAGAAGATGAAACCTAAGGATAATAAGTATAGAAGAGAGCGACGATTCCCATCATAAAGGGCCAGTAAATATCTTCAACAAAGTTATAGAAGAAAACTATCCTTACCTAAGGAAAGAGATGACCATAAATGTATAAGTATCCTACAGGACCCAAATAGATTGGACCAGAAAAGTAATTCCTCCCATCACTTAATAATCAAAACACCAAGTTCACAAAACAAAGAACAGACATTAAAAGCAGTAAGGGAAAAAGGTCAAGTAACATATAACGGTAGACCTGTCAGAGTTACACCAGACTTCTCAACAGAAATTCTAAAACCCAGAGAATCCTGGACAGATGTCATACAGACACTAAAAGAACAAAAATGCCAGCCCAGGATACTATACCCAGCAAAACTCTCAATTACCATAGTTGGTGAAACCAAGATATTCCATGACAAAACCAAACTAAACAATATATTTCCACAAATTCAGCCTTACACAGGATAATATATGGAAAACTCCAACACAAGAAGGAAAACTACTCCCAAGAGAAAGCAAGAAATTAATCTTCTTTCAACGAATTCCAAAGAAGATAGCTACACAAACTTAATTCTACTTCTAAGAACAAAAGTAAGAGGAAGCAACAATCACTGGTCCTTATTATCTCTTAACATCAATGGACTCAATTCCCCAATAAAAAGGCATAGACTAACAGACTGGATACATAAACAGGATCCAGCATTTTGCTGCATACAGGAAACACACCTCAGTGACAATGACAGACACTGCCTCTGAGTAAAAGGCTGGAAAAATTTTTTTTCAAGCAAATGGTTCCAAGAAACAAGCTGGAGTAGCCATTCTAATATCAAATAAAATAGACTTTAAACCCAAAGTTACCAAAAAAGATGAGGAAAGACATTTCATACTCATCAAAGGAAAAATCTACTAAGATAAACTCTCAATTCTGAACATCTATGCACCCACATTTATAAAATAAACTTTGCTAAAGCTCATCACACAATAGTAGTGGAAGACTTCATCACCCCATTCTTATCAATGGACAGATCATGGAAACAGAAACTAAACAGAGATGCAGTGAAACTAACAGAAGTTATGAGCCAAATGGATTTAACAGCTATCTATAGAAAATTTCATCCTAAAGCAAAATAATATACCTTCTTCTCAGAACCTTAAGGTACCTTCTCCAAAACTGACCAATCACTTACAAAACAAGCTTCAACAGATACAAGAAGATTGAAATAATCCCATGCATCCTATCAGATCACAACGGACTAAGGTTGGTCTTCAATAATAACAAAAACAACAGAAAGCCCACATTCACATGGAAGCTGAACAACTCTCTACATAGTGATAATTTGGTCAGGGAAGAATAAAGAAATTAAAGACTTTATAGAATTTAATGAAAATGAAGGCACAACATACTCAAACTTATGGGACACAATGGAAGCAGTGCTATGAGAAAAGCTCATTGTTCTGAGTGCTTCTTAAAGAAATTGGAGAAAGCATACACTAGCAGCTTAACAGCACTTGTAAAAGCTCTAGACCACAAAGAAGTAAATACAACCAAGAGTAATAGATGGAAGAAAATAATCAAACTCAGGGCTGAAATCAACCAAGTAGAAACAAAGAGAACTATAAGAAGAATCAACAAAACCAGGAGCTGGTTCTTTGAGAAAATCAACAAGACAGATAAACCCTTAGCCAGACTAACCAAAGGGCACAGAGACAGTATCTACATTAACAAAATCAGAAATGAAAAGGAAGACATAACAACAGAAACTGACGAAATTCAAAAAATTATCAGATCCTACTACAAAAGCCTATCCTCACCAAAACTGGAAAATCTGGATGAGATGGTTAATTTTCTAGACAAATACCAGGTACCAAAGTTAAGTCAGGATCAAATAAACCATGTAAATAGCCCTGTAACCCCTAAAAAAATAGAAGGAGTCATTAAAAGTCTTCCAATTAAAAAAAGCCCAGGGCAAAATGGTTTTAGTGCAGAATTCTATCAGACCTTCAAAGAAGACCTAATACAAATACTCTTCAAACTTTTCCAAAATGTTACCCTAATTCGTTTTATGAAGCCACAGTATGCTAACACCAAAACCACACAATGACCCAACAAAGAAAACTTCAGACCAGTTTCTTTTATGAATATTGATGCAAAAGTACTCAATAAAATTCTTGCACACCAAATCCAAGAACACATCAAAACGATCATTCACCATGAACAAGTAGGCTTCATCCCAAGGATTCAGGGATGGTCAAAATATGGCAATCCATCAACACAATCTACTATATATAAACAAACTCAAAGGAAAAAAAACTACATGAACATCTCATTAGATGCTGAAAATACATTAGACAAAATACAACACCGCTTCATGTTAAAAGTCATGGTAAGAACAGGAATTCAGGGCCCATATCTAAACATTGTTAAAAGCAATATACAGCAAACCAGTAGCCAACATCAAACTAAATGGAGAGAAACTTGAAACAGTCCCACTAATATCAGGGTCTGGACAAGACTGTTCACTCTCTCTACCTATCTTTTGAACATAGTACTGGAAGGTCTAGCCAGAGCAATTAGACAACAAAATATGGTCAAAGGGAAACGAATTGGAAAGGAAGAAGCCAAAATATCACTATTTGAAGATGATATGATAGTATACTTAAGTGACCCCCCAAAAAATCACAGTGGTGAGGTGGGAGTGGTTGTGCGTGTCAAGGAGCTCCCTCATGGGAGCAGGGAGAGGGGGGTGGTATAGGAGGGTTGTGGAGGGGAAACTGGAAAGGGGGATAATATTTGAAATGTAAATAAATAAAATAGCCAATTTAAAAAAACAGACACTATTTTAGATAAAACTCAGTAAAAGTGATAATTCTTTAATCATGCAGATATTACATAAACATCAAAAAAATTAAGGATTCCTGTTTTCCTGGGGTAGTTGTTGAGACAGTTATGAATTTGGTAATTTTAAAAAGGTCACACATGGTCTGGGAAAGAAAGAAAAAAGTCAATCATCACAAGAGCCAAATAAATTTGTTAATCTTTACAAAGTCTCCAAAATTGTTGTGTCTTCTTTTTATTTCATTATATAGCAGTTTAATATGCAGTCTGGTAATCAGCAGCTATTTAAAACTTTTCCCTTGGCAATCCTAATTTTAAATGTCTTTTGAAATTTCAAGCAGATCACAATATGGCAAAGTCTAGAAATGAAGGCATCAGAGATCTTTCCTTCTGGGAAGAACATTAATTCAGAGAATGAAAGTTCAAGACATTTAGCTTATGTGAATTGGCAGACAGTTAATGTTCTCTGGAGAAATTTTAGGATATGGGCAATAATGATAGTTGCTGTGGATTGGATTATACACACATCCTGTGATGAGAAGCGATTCTACAAACACATTTACATTTATGATTCTCAGTTATTCAGGCTTTTGTTCTGTCTTTCTTGCTTTGTCATTTCTCATGTCTTTTGGGCAGTTCTCAGAACCCGTTCTTTTTTATTTTTTGGTCTGAATTATTGAAAGTAAAATATTATTTTCATCAGAGTACTATGTGTTCAAAGACATAGTTGTAAAAAATTAGTTGTGAATAGATTAAAATATGTGAAAATGATCTTTTCCTAGTACACTCTTTAGGGATCAGTGCTTTAAATTCATTTAGTTTATTACTATGATTTGAAAGGAGTGAATAGTACATTATCTCTCACATCAATAAAACATTTTGATTATTGTTATCATAGAAAAATAATACAGATACCCAACAGTTTAGTTGGTTCTGGACTCAGAGTTCCTATGCCAGCGTAACAGAATCTAAATGAAAATTATTTCCTGAAATTTCCTTTAAAATCAGTACTGAGACTTGGGAAATGATAGTTTACACAACTGAAACTTTTGTTTTAGATCATGTCTAAATGCAAATAAGGAAGATGTCTATCATCACACACTCAAATAGGTCAAATGCACACTGATGCAATCTATAACTTCCCTATGGAGCGTACATGTTTCCTTGTTCATTCTGATGACAGTCTTGCATTATAGTGTGTTGCTCAACACATGAATTGTTCTATGCTCAAATAAACACACTAAAATGTGATTCATATAAAGCTTACATTTTAACATTGTATATAATAATAAGTCCACATTACTCTTTACTTTCCTTTTGTTCACACCTCCAAATATGTCAATATTTGTTAAAACAATACTCAACATGAACTTCACTCACAGTGACTGAACCAGAAAAAAAGTTTTGTTGTGTAATTTATCTTTTTCAGCTCTGAACATACTTGTTTTGTTTTAAACCTTTTCTGAGAACATCTGATTTTTCTAGTAGCTTCTTAAATATCTCAGATAGAATTTTCCTGGACATTATATCTCAAATAGAATTTTCCTGGACATTGAGTCAGATCTGCTACTATTCCAAGAAATTTTGCAAAAGTTGTTCTCACGTTCTGATCTGGTATGGGTACACTCTAGCTTAGATAAACATTTACCCCCTTGAATTTCTTCCTTTCATTTAAAACTTTATAATTTCTTGTACATTTTTTTGTTTATTTTTCCCTTAATCCCTTATTTAACTGTGGGAAATATCAATGCCCCTGAAGTGGTAAAACACAATAATGTTTTGTATACATACACACACAAACACACACACACACATATATATATAATATAAATAATATATATATATATAATATAATATATAAAAATATATAAATATAAATATATATATATATATATACATATATATATATATTTGGGAGACAAGTCCCACTTCTGTCATGATTGGCATTATTTGCAAGTAATGAGAGAAATAAAAACAATGTAGAAGTCATACTAGGTAGCAGAAATAGCCAACAATATCATACCATTCTACTTGGTTTCTAAATAGTTGAGCCTTTATATTCCTTATAATAATTAGTTGTGAGGCCCTATAGGGATCAGATGATTTGGGGTAAAGTAATTAAGGCTATCTTTTAAAGAGTAGACAGCTGTCTCTTAGAACCTTGACAGAAGCCAGGATAAAAAAAAATCTGGTGGGTTACTTCAATAATAACATGAGACTAATTTCTTTAAATAGTATGTTTTAATTAGTGTGGTTGTTTGGATGATAATGGCTCCCACATAGTATATGTAGTTGACTTCTTGGTTCCCAGTTGGTGGAACTTTTTAGGAAGGTGAAGTGGGTGTGGCATGGTTGGAGGAGGTGTGTTACTGGAGATGGACTTTGAGTTTTCAAAGGCCCACATCATTCACAGTTAGTTTTCTCTGTCTCATTGTTGTGTCTCAAAATATAAGATCTCAGCTATAGCTTCACTACCATGTCTGCCTACCTGTTGCCATGGCCCCTGCCATGGTGATCATGGATTCAACTCTCTGAAATTGTAAGCCCTAATAAACATTTCCTTTTATAAATTGTCTTGGTCATGGAGTCTTATCACAGCAATTGGAAAGTAAATAAGACAGTAAGTTCTCTAAGCTAAAAATAAAACATGGGTCAGAGGTGCAGGTACAATTTTAAAATATTATTGTGTTGATACAAAGTACATCTAACTAAGACCTATCTTGCAGTATTCCTAAAATCATAAAGTATTATAGAAAATGGGAGATTTTTATTTATAGATTCTCAGAATATTTAAGAAAGTGTTTCCAATGCTATTACTTAGAAACTATCCCTTGTTCTGAAAGCTGGAGATTCCACTTTGAGACCTTTGAGGCACATTTTACTCTGATTTTAACATATTGTCCAGATCAATGTTTGTATTCCCAATCTAGGCAGAGCTTTTTGTACTACATTAGTTTTACAGAACCACTGATTTATAGTTTGCATGTATGTAGTTATATAAAATGGACTGTATACTTTTGTGTTTTCACTCTTATGTCAGTCTTTACCTAATCTAAATCCTCCACATAGTCTTCTGATACTTCTAAGGCTTACCCCAGTGTGCAATTGGATTATTTCTTTTTCTTTTTCTCTCCTCTTCCTCCTCTTCCTCCTCCTCCTCTTCCTCCTCTTTCTCCTCCTCCTCCTCTTTCTCCTCCTCCTCTTCTTTCTCCTCCTCCTCTTCTTCCTCCTCCTCCTCCTCTTCCTTCTGTTTGAGAAGTCTCACACTGTAGCCTAGGCCAATCTAGGATTCACTATGTAGACCAGGCTGGAATTGAACACACAGTGATCCTCCTGCCTCTGCCTCCTGAATGCTGGGATAAAAAGGTGTGCATTACCATGCCCAGCTAATTTATATTTCTTAAAAACTTGCTAAACATATTGATTGATGAAAGAAGATAATTTGCAAGTATGATAATTCTTTCTATGATGCTGAGATTTAACTCAGGGACTTGTATATGGTTGGAAGTGCTCTACAATGAACCATATTCCCAGTCCTATTTATTTGTTTATTTCATTTTGAGAAAGGGTCTTTATGATTTACCCTATCAAGAGTTGAATTAACTTTGTCTATCAGGCAGATCAGAGACTGTGATCCTTCTGCCTCAACCTTTCAAGGAACTGAAATTGGAGTTCTGGGCCATCAGACCCAGATTAAATATTCATAACTCTAACTACTTCTCGTTCTCAGTTGACTGAGTGCTACAGAAAATCTTCTGGATTACTGAGAGTCACAGTAAATGAAGAAACAAATAAGGATGTGAATGAACAGTGAGGGTACAATGGTGACTTTTGGTCTATGTCATTCTTAATCCAAATGATTTTCCCAATTTACAAATGTAAAGATGGTGGGCATTATTCTGGAGGAGTTTATGAGCATTCAAAGACATGTCTTATAAATAACAATCCTTCATTTGTGGCTCTGACTTGTGGCAAGAGGGAAATAAATGTGCATAAGGATATTAATTCTTCTTCCATAGCCTCAACACTATGATGAAAGATGGAGATAATCTCACTATTGCTATATAGAAAACAGTGCTGTGAAAGGAAATTCATATTGATGGAGGAAGAAGTGTGAACCTCTAACATGAGCTGTGCCTGGACTCAAGCATTGAAGACGAGGACTGCACAGAGGTCAGGAGTCCAGTGGATCAAAACTTAGAATCCACTACTGGTCACTTATAGTTGGCACTAACTTCGAAAGAAATGTATCCAACTCCATCATTATGGTAGAAATGGAAGCACTATTGGCAAAATGTTGAGCCTTCAATAGCAAAGTGATCTGACTTCTAAACTATCTTGTGTTCAGTGTTTGAAAACAGAATTGACTCCTTTGAAACAAAACCTAAGTATTCTTAACTAAAATATGGGACAGACAGTCCCATGGTGATTTTTGATGTTTCTGCTTCTTTAACTACACACAGATTGTGTTAAGTAACTTAAAACTAAAATCCATTTGACTTTTATGGTCTGAATGCTTATATATCCAAAATTCGTTAGACAGAAATCTCTAGCATCTGTATTTTCTTTTGGGAATTCTAAGAAAACCATTAAGGTTAAATGGTATCACAGTCATGAATGATTCCTGTCCTTAAAAAGAAGAAACGTAAAATGTCACTAGCATTTTTGCAGTCTTTCTCTGCTCATCTGTTAGTCCCACAAGAAACACAACTGATAAGAATCTTAGTCTTGGACTTTTAATCTGCAGAGCTACGAAAACATTAATTTCTGCTTCTCAAGCCACACAGTGTTTATGATTTTTTCATTTGTTTTAGCAACACAAGAAGACTAATACAGAGATCATATTCATACTTGAGAGTAATTAAAAAGCTGAGAATTCTCACATCAAAAAATGATGAACTTCTTTTCTTTACTGGGACTACTGAAAGGACATGAATGTATCATCTATCCCAATCCTGAAGTCAGAAAGCCATTCATAACTTTCGCAGACACTCATATGGAAACCAAACTAGAAGTAAGAATTCTGATTCCTGGACATCTCAAGAGTTAAAGGGAGCTTAGTTCTGGATATAACTGACCATCTACTATCTTTGTTTGGCTACTTATTAGGGTGTGTGTGTGTGTGTGTGTGTGCATGTGTGTGTGTGTGTGTGTGTGTGTGTGTGTGTGTCTATGCGCGTGTGGCATAGTATTCATGAAGGTTAGATGACAACTAATAGCAGTTGAATTGGCTTTCGTCTTTTATTTTGAAGATTCCAGGGATTCAAACTAGGGTATACCTTTACACCATGAACCATATTGCCGATCTTTAATCAGAAAATTTGAAAGGCTGGTGGTTGGAAGCCATTGTCTATGCAAAGTGCTGCAATAAAATTTTTAGAATCTACAAGTGTGTGTGGTGACAGTACAGTCTGAGAAGTTGCTCAATGTCTTTGTGTTGTCATTTTTCTTTAAGCAATGAAAGTTACTAAAATTCATTTGAAGGCAATGATCTTAAATTCAGTTCTGGAGTGATCAAAAAACTAAAATACAGTACCTTTGATTATTTAAGATAATGTGGTCCTTTTGTTTGAGAGGGCATGAATAAAATAAGATTGCATCCAATGTTTCCTTTTTCCTTATAAGTTAACATAAACTTCCATTGTCCTTACTGGTAGAAGGTTACTTCTAGTGATGAAGCTGCAGCAAGAGATATGACGTAGAATCAGTACAGAGGTTCACTAACATCGGGGGACATTGCTTATAAATTATCTGTCTCTTACTTTTACAACAGACGTAGTCAATAGAAGTCTCATGAAAATAATTACTAAGTTTAGGCTACAGGTAATTTATTATTTTTTCTATTTAGCATTGGAAGAAGGCAATTTTGATTTTTCTCTAATTTCTGGCCTACCCTTTAGAAAGTTAAAGCACTATATTGTAGTTTATAAGGGAGGTTTGGCCTAGGAAACACACTAATAATGTTGTGCCTAGCTGAATGGTTACCTTCTTTATTAAGATATGTCAGAGGTTTTAAGTCAGATAAGGGTTCAATTCGGATCTCCTCCATGGCTCCCTTCTCAGTATGCTCCCTTCTCTCTTATCTTCACAGCATGGTAGTGCGCTAATATTAAGTGAGAAGAGAAACAGGGAGTGGTTAAAATCACAAGACGCACATTACTCTATGATAAATCGTAGATGCTGTGTCATGTTGAATCTTTGGAGCGTCAGGATCATGCTACAACCAGAGCAGGGGGAGGCTGCTTAATCTGTTACAGACACTCAACATAGGAGAATGAAAAAGAGAATGAAGTTTCAGCAGGAGATAAGAATGATCTCTCTGCAGCTATAATGCTGAAGTTGAAGAAACAGAAAAGATACTACACAAATACTCAGACAAGGGTCCCTCAGGAAGGGATAATCACATATGAGGATCCTTGAGTAAAGAAGTGGGTGCATCTCATGAGCACATGAAGGAATAGTGATGAAAATCAGTCGAACACGAGGCAAGGAGGATAGATAGGGGCTAAATGAAACATGTCAAAAATATGGCTATTTTTCTTCCTGAATGGAATCAAATGTTAATTGAATAGCTTCTCAGCCAGCTGTTGGGGGAGAGTAAGATTTTCTTGTTTCTGTTCTATTTTGTTTTGTTTTGTTTATATCAACTATGCTTCAATCAAAGGCCATGCACCCAAGAATATTTAGACCCCACAAATTGGTCTTAATGGATTTCACAGAAAAAAGGCATGAAGTTGGGTAGACAAAAAGTGCACATCCCATATACAGCCACCAAACCCTGATGTTCTTCTGGATGCTGGGAAGTGCTTGCTGACGGAAGCATGATAAGCTGTCTCCAGAGAGGCTCAGGCAGAGCCTGACAAATACAGAAGGACATGCTTGCAGGGAACCATTGGACTGAGTGTGGGATCCGGGATGGAGGTGGTGGGAGAAGGGACTGAAGGAGCTGAGGGGATTTGTAGCCCCATGGAGGGAGCAACAGTGTCAACTGGTCAGACACCCTGGAGCTCCCAGAGACTGGACCAAAGAATACACATGGAGGGACCCATGGTGCTGGCTACATATGTGGCAGAGGAGGGCCTTGTTGGCCATCAGTGAGAGGAGAGGCCCTTGGGCCTGAGGGTGTTAGATGCCCCAGTATAGGGAAATGCTAGGAAGGGAAGACGGGAGTGGGTGGGTGGGTGGGGGAGCACCCTCATAGAGGCAGGGGTGGGAGAATGGAATAGGGGGTTTCCAAAAGGGAAAACATTTGAAATGTAAATAAAGTAAATATCAAAAGAAAAAAAGTACAGGTAGATCTCAAAGGTGCTGAGTGAGTGGACGTGATCAGAATCCATCGCACAAAATTCTCAAAAGAACTAATAAAAACATTTTAAAAGTTACTTGAACGCAAACGTGATATAATCTGATTTACATATGAAAAGAAAACCTCTTGAGCAGCTTTGTGGATGATAGGGTAACAAGGACTAATGAAAAACCATCATGCTGTTTTACCATGGATATAATAGTCCTTCAAGGAAGGAAGCCTTGTGGCAGTAGAGGGCTGTGTGTGTGAATAAAGCATTTCTGTCTGATTTGAGCTTGATGCTTATAACACCAAGCATGGCTTCATCTTGTGCTTGCCATTTCATCAGCAATTAGTACAGACCCCATTCCTCTATCAGGGCAATGACTAGCAGTGACTCATCTCAATTTCGAAAGGCTTGGAGTGACTGAGACGACAGAGGCTTGTTTCCAGATCCTAAGAGACCACTTCAGTTGGTTTCACAGCTGCCTTAATGCAAGCATGACCAGAAGCTCCAGGAGCCCTCCTCCAGAGTGTTCTAGTGTTTCAGAAAAGTACCATTTACTGACAAGAATTACTGCCTATGTCCATTAGGAAAACGGAAAAGATAATGGCTTTCCTTACACAGAGTGGCAGACAATTAGGCAGAGGATCAGAGTCAGTGCTTTGCAAAGAATATGGAAGATCACCAAAGCAGACGTGTTTGCATGAGATGGCCAATAATTTCAAGTAGGCCATTCAGGGAATACGTTTTATTTTGTAGAAGAGGAGGAATCATAATTATTATATAGCACAAATATTTTGATATAATTTAAGAGAAGGAAGATGAAGAACTTGTCAGATACTGAAACGGGGGGAACAAAGCAGAAGTGGATACCACAATAGAAAAGCGACTACATGTAACTAAAAGCACTATTTCATTTAGAACACTATCATATTTACATCCCTTTACTCAAGTTCAGAGATATGAAGCAAGTAACCTTACGTCACATATCTAATAAGTGGCAGAGCCAAGATGGTAAGCCTGTTGATCTCCTGAGGTATATTCTCTTATTACCAAGAGAAAGAAAAGAGCCTGGATTTTAAATGAATTCTGTTAGTAATTCTTGTCTCTATTTTTAAATGAGAAAGGAGCTAGTAAAGGAGAGCTCAGAAGAGAGGGGGAAGGCTACTTGAACAGCCTTTGGAATGCCCTCTGTGGAAGACAAGTGCTCTGGCTGAAGCATCAGACGGAAGCTGCAAAGCATGACAGACAGCGAGCACAGCCAAGCTTTCACAGGCTGCGTCTCTGGTGACAGAATGAGGTTTTCTGGGAGTTACCGCAGTGCCAGACAAATGGGAGGACATTCTGAGTCGTATTGGGGAGTAATAAGCATGATGAGATTTCTGTCCCTACTGTTCCCCTTCTTCAGTTTGACACATTGTTCAGAAAGTGAGCCTGGGATGGGAAGGAATTTAATCCTAGAGCTTAGAGATATTTGAATGTGTGAGATGCCAGCAGGCAGATTTTAACTGCTTGCTATTCGGTCAAGGGAGCCTTTTTTTCTAAGAAGACTATATTATCAGAGACAGAAGGGATTTATAGACCATAAGCCAACAGAGAGCTCTTAATGGAATCTGTGAATTGCACTGGTCACAGAGTTGATTAATAGCTACAGTGACAATCACACTTATCAAGTACTTTTTACGCCATGGGTTTTAGGATCATATGATTCAATTTTCATAAGATGTTGTGTATTGCATAGCAGCATTAAAATAATCTCTATTGCGAAAAAAGCTGGAACGAAAAAGGCTTGTTAAAGATTAACCATTTTAAGATGTCAAAGTTGAGGTTTGCACCTAAGAATTTTCTCTTTACACCCCATGGTTTAATCCTTCTGTGTAACTGGACTCCTACATCTGTTTTTCTACCCTTCTGGGCATGTAGATTAGATTGTTCGGCTCACTTTATTATCAAGACTTATTTTAAGTGGTATTGAAAATTAATTGACTTCTAAAAAGCTTTACTGCAGAAAATTCTATAAAGGTCTCACTGTCATATACAGCCATGTATCATTTATTTACATGGATATGGTCTGAAAAATAAAAATCACTTGCTAAGAGTCCTGTCTGTCTCAACACCATAGGATGTACTCCCACAAAGAAGCATCTGTGATATCATTAGCCAGTGAAATCTTATGACACAACTATTCTCTTTGTGATCTCTCACTATACCAGATATCATTGTGTGGCATATGATTATATATAATATGAAACTCTAGGAAGAAATATGGAGATTGGAATAATTAATATAGAATTAAATACACCATAATAGATTAAATTGTGTTTGATAAGGGCACATAGGAATTATCATACTTAAATGTGCTTAAACATGGGAAGATTTGGCCAATTTACAGGCCAAAACCTGGCATCAAACATGAGGATGGTTATTAGCAATAAGCCGTACTCAAGATGGGGAGAAATAATCTGGACCATTCGGTTCCTTGTTTTCATGGGGAAATTCTGTTAGTTATTTTAGAGAGCTGACTATTTAAAGGGTGTGGTGCCACAATGGCAGCAAGACAGCCAGCTTAAAGGAAGTGTTTGAGTGTGAAGAATGGCTTTAGCATACAAAATTTGAATCATAAAAATAGATCAGAGCACTCATGACTAAATTTGAGAAACTCCAAAGATTTTCAAACCAAACTTTATTCACACTCGTTTAACAATGTGTTCAGTATTATTCACACGCTTTCTTGAGGCCCGCTCGAGCCATTGGAGCTAGTCACAGAATTGCACTGGGGAAAATAGCAATGAAATAACAGGAATCTCTAATAGGATGAAGTAATGCTACTTCATTTGTGATTTTGTTTGTTTATTTCTTCTCATTTTCCTATTCAGGCCCCACCTTCCAGTCACATGCTACCTCTGTTTATCTCTATATGACACAATTATAGGAAGTAGGAATGTAGGCATGGAGAGTCAAACGGCAATGATTCAACTATGCCAATCGCATAGACTATCATATTGTGCCTTTTTCACGGTGTCAAAGCTTATTGAATGCCAATAGAATCATAAGCTATATCAGGTTTACTGACTTTAGTTTACTATGACAAAGGTAAAGTCTTTGTTTTCTTTCATTTTTCACAACTAATTCTTTAGCATTCAAGCCCAACATCACACTTTAAGTAATTATATGTAGGTTGCAGAAAGTTGGAAAAGTCTTTAAGTCTATAGGAGTTAAAGACTCAATTGAAAAGTAAGTGCACAGGTCAAATATTGAGATAATACACTGGGATGGTTTGTATATGCTCAGCCCAGGGAGTGACACTATTAGGTGTGGCCCTGTTGAAGTGTGTCACTGTGCGTGTGGGGATAAGTCCCTCATCCTAGCTGCCTAGAAGCCAGTATTTTGCTAGCAGTCTTCTGATAAACATGTAGAACTCTCAGTTCCTCCTGCACCATGCCTGATTTGATGCTGTCATGTTCCTGCCTTGGTGATAATGGACCGAACCTCTGAACTTGTAAGCCAGTCCCAATTAAATGTCCTTAATAATAGTTGCCTTGGTCATGGTGTCTATTCACAGCAGTAAAACCCTAACTAACACACACACTTTCAGTGGGGATAGCCTGGTCTACAACATAGCTGAGAAGTTGTAAGCATTGAAGAAAGGTAGCACTGAGCTGATTCAGAATAGTCAAAGTGTGTTACTTGGTGATATCCTTGACAGGAGCTAGTAGTTCTGTGTGAAAGTAATGAGTTGCTTTGGTGTGCTTTAGTTTCCAGTCTCTCTGCTCATAGAAATCTCTGTGACTATGGTTCAGTCTTGTAGGTACAGGCATGCCCAGTTACATACTGGGCGTGGGGGATGTCCAGACAGTGATCATTTACTTGTACCTGAACTCTTTCTTTGTTTCTTATTGTGTCATACACTGAATTATTTTATTTTTGTGTATCATTTACACTGAAGTATTTCTTTTCCCTTATCGTTAACAAGCAGTATTTCTACTGCTTGTTAATTCCCCTTCTTGCTCATATATGGCTCAGGTCGTATTATTTTGTTCTACGTTCCTTGATGTTTAGAGGTAGAAAATCTCCAAGGCTTCTAGTATCTTTTTGGTTTCTTGACTTCTTTCTGTTCTTGACTGATATTGTTTCTTCACTATTCAATCTGTGGAGGAATTCTGTTTACTGCCTTGGTGATGGAAGTAGTATATTTACTTATACAGTCAATTAGCTGTGTCTCTGGAGGTAAAATGTTTTTGTTAACAATATAGAAAGTCTATGTAGGTTCAACACTTTGAAACACCACTTTTACCACTGAGCTTCATAAAGTAAATTTATTTAGCTAATGCTTTAATTTATATTTGCATCTGCATTTCTTCACATGTATAATATTGGCCTTGCAGTGAATTCCAGGTAATAATTTGTATACTAGCTTTGATTATCCTGTAATTTTAAAGTTTAATTCCTATGCTATTTTGTGTGGATGAGCCCTAAGTGTCCAAACATGTCGGGTTAGGAATACTGAAAATTTTCTATAGGAGACAGGATTTTGATAAATCTAAACTGTTGATTTTAGAGAACAGTGGCATGAAAGAAGACAGGGAAATACTGTGTGTCACACGTTAGTAGAAAAATCAAAAGGCACAAACAGGCAATCTGTCACAGAGAAATCTCCCAAAGGGTCAACAACGGTACAGTTGGAAGAATAATTCTAATTAACTAAATCTGAAGCTCAAGCTGTGATGGTTGACTAGCTTAATTTTAGGACAAACTGAGAAGTTTTCTAAATACTTGTCAGATAGACACAGAGAGAAACTCAGTTTCCTACCATCACTATCTTGCCAATAAAATTCTTATATGTGTCAGAGCATCAGTGACAGTCCATAGAGGAAATTCCAATAAAGACTTTGACAGGGAATTAAATGGTTTGATTGTTCATATGTATCTTGAGCTGAAAAATATAAGTATAAACATTATCCTGAATAATTTTAATTGTATCAATTAAGAGCAGATTAGAACATCTATTATATATTTAAACTTGTTAACTAAAATATTAACTGAGAATTCAACAGAACATTTCATACAAATGTACTGTTGAGGAGTACAATATGTGTAATAGAGAATTTCAGTTTATCTATATTCAGATAAAATTAGGAGTATAAGCATTTTTTGTTACTCCAGATTCGGGAGCACATAAGAAATGAAATGATTGTCAGAGACAACATTTTTTTCCAACCCCAAATCCATGGGCTGAGATATTCTCTTTAGTGCTAGAGTGTGTGTGAGCTTGGGGTCTATTGGAAGTGACAGACATGGGGTCAGGGTTGTTTGAAGAGTGTCTCAGAGAGTAACATATCCTGTCTCCCAAGGTAATACCAGAGAAAACATTTCTGTTTCTGGACTAAGAAGCAGGTAGACATGGAGTCTCCTGGCACACGAATCGCAGACTGTCTCATTTTCAACATCCAGAATTCATTTCTCATATTTACATTGTTTGTATGTTTTCCAGTCTATGATAATTTATTATAGAAGGTTGAACAACTAAGTTGATAATCATTTGTTAATCTAATAATGTTCATAGCTCACTCATTTCAGTATCATATGATTTAATTATATATCTGTTTTCATAATGTTATTTCATATATAAACAAATCAGGGCATTAACTCTCTTCCAAGCTTTTTTATTTTATTTTCATCGCTTGTTAACTTAAAGATTAGTAACAGAAAAAAAAATCCAATTTGGAACTTAGTATACTTTTAGGGTATAGTATGACTATGCTCAGTTCAAGACCATGTACTACTGAAAACAATTCACTTATCTTGGGATTCAGTTCTTTTTCAACCAATATTTGGTACAGCTTTTGATGAGCTAAGGCTATTTCTTTTGTGCATTCAAGTAGCTGAACATAGTTTTCCTTCCTGACTGTCTTCTTAGGAGTCAAATATTACTTACAAATATGGACATGTGTTTGAAGGATAAATTTGATCCTTATTATTCAACAAAGAAATTTTAATAAAGACAAGATTGTACCAATCACAAATATCTTGGAAATTTCTAAGTATCTGAATTTGAGGTCCCTCTTGTAATGGCTGTTTTTGGTTGTCAACATGACCACATCCGAAATTAACTAAAACTCAAAAATGGTTGTGTATACCCGTTTGGGAATTTTTCTTAATCATTTGAAGTGGGAAGATCTACCTCCTATCTGGATATTTAATGTGAGAAGGCACATCTTTAATTTAGATCTTTTGAGGTAAAAAGAACCACCTCTAGTCTGGGCTTCACCCTCTGCTGGCAGTCTGTATAAAGGACAAGGAAAAAAGGAAGTTGCTCTCTTTGCCTGACTACTTTCACCCTCACCAGCAAGTCCATTTCTCTACTGTCATTACAGCCTACTTCTCTAAGGTTCTAGCATGTATTGAAGGCCAGCTGAGATACCCAGCCTTGTGGACTAAACTACTACTGGATTCTTGTAACTTCCATTTTCATAGTCAACCATTGCTGGATTGGATTAGCTGGACTACAGCCTGTAAGTCATTCTTATATACCCTCTTATATTCATATAGAGAGATCAATTCTATGACTTCTATGAACCCTAATTAATACAAATTGTTTGTACCAGAACTAATTCTAGAGCAAAAGATCTATAAGGATAAATATTTTAAGTATCTGGAATAGGCTTTTCAATTTGCCAACATGTAGAATCACCAAAGTCACCAAACATTTTAAATCCTCTCCTGGGATCCTGGAGAATAGTAAAATCCTATGATGTGAACTATTTTATAAGGTTAAGAAGAAATATGAATTTGATTATTCTCACTCATCAATTATGAGAGGCAATAGGTTTGGTGACTCTATATCTAAAATTTTTTAGAATTTATGGAAAATACAGAAAGTGATGATGCTGGTTAGTTGCTCCTAAGTATCTCAAGATAAAATGACAAAGGAAAAGAATAAATTCTTTGATAAAAATTAATCAGCTTCAAGCATCTCAGAATACAGAGAAAGACAATCAATCCTTAGTGAAATTAACTGGTGCCAAATGCACACAAACAGTCTAATTGTTTCTAAGTGTTCTTGGGAAGAGTATCTTCTCTCCAGCAGCCACAGAGTTCAAGTTGTAGAAAATAAAACTGAAGCCCTCATTATAAAACTAGCTAAATAGCAATATGTAAGTGGATGATATTGAAACTGAGAACTTTGAACCCTCTGATTCTCAAGGGTTTTTCTCACCTGAAGAATTTCTCTCTCCATCCTGAGCAGAAGATATACTCACATTTCCACACTATGAAATCTTATCTTTTCTACATTTGATGGAGGAAATTAATTCTCCATTGTATGCTAAACCAGCAGTGGCTTTCTTTGAAATAAATATGTCAGGCAAGACAATAATGATGACCCTCAAGGCCCACCAACAGTTGCTGTTAGTCTATAGCTGTACTTAAGGCTGAGTAGGTTCCTAGGGGAGAGAGAGAAAGTGTAGTCCTTGAGAAGGTGTACTACTCATGGGGCTGAGTTAATTCTTATCTGAATGTTTATTTCCAAAAATGATACTCCACTTAAATATGGCTAAAGTAAAATGATCTGAACCAGACTCTACAAGTCTTTGTCCAGCTCTGGTTACAATAAAATCAGGCTGAGCTGAGTTTCATTCTTTAAATTAAAATGTCAGTAGTATTTTATTTGATATTGACACAATCAATTAAAGTTTTAAATTAAGTGACACAATTTTATTAATTGGAAAATATTGTATGTCTTATTGTCCTATTACCTTTTTGTTCAAGGGTAAGCCAACTACAATTGATAGCTTCTGGCAAGGGTGCAGAATGGGAAGAACTCAGCCCTACTTAAGGGGCAGGTCACTGACAGTTTGACTACAGTCCAGTAAATATATAGAAAACACAATTTGGACTTGGTTTTTATTGTTGTTGAGGAAGAGGTTACAAGGATGAGGGCAGACTTGGAGGCACTGAAGAATGTGTGTGGTAGAGTGTATGTTGTGAAATTACCAAAGAATCAATATAAATATGTTGGGGAAAATGCATGAGTTGCATTCTTTTCTCTTTGTGGATCATTTTCCCCTGCATGCTGTGAAGCCTGTATGGAATCATGACAGATACCCTACATGAAAAAGAGTCAGAGATGTCTGATATTCCTTGGTATAGTGTAATATATAAAATTTTTTATCTATATTCTTCAATGAATACTACAACATCAATGAAAAAAGCTAACTGCAATTTTAATAGTTGTTTCAAGAATGTGGAACATTCCTCCACTGTTGGTGGGATTGCAAGCTGGTACAACCACTCTGGAAATCAGTTTGGCGGACCCTCAGAAAAATGGACATAATACTACCTAAGGAAGCTATACCTTTCCTGGGCATATACCCAGAAGATGCTCCAACATGTAATAAAGATACATGCTCCACTATGTTCATAGCAGCCATATTTATAATAGCCAGAAGCTGGAAACAACCCAGATGTCCCTCAGTAGAGGAATGGATACAGAAAATGTGGTACATTTACACAATGGAGCACTACTCAGCTATTAAAAACAATGATTTAATGTAATTTTGCAGGCAAATGGATGGAACTTGAAAATATCATCCTGAGCGAGGTAACTCAGTCACAAAAGAACGAACATGGTATGTACTCACTGATAAGTGGATATTAGCCCAAAAGTTCAGAAT
>CM052718.1:53317726-53360320 GCA_028551405.1 Uromys caudimaculatus | reverse complement strand
GGAATGTCAAGGTGGGAATACGGGAATGGGTGGGCGGGTGGGTGGGAGGTGGAATTCCTTCATAGAGGCGGGGAGGGGGAGGGGATAGGGGGTTTCCAAAGAGGAGACCTAGAAAAGAGGAAACATTGGAAATGTAAATAACGTATCAAAAAAATTAATTAATTAATTAAAAAAAAGAATGTAATTTGGTTATAACACCAATACAATGTACTCTAAGTTCTGCTGACTTCAACAAAACATTATCTATAAAAAACAAGAGACCAGTATGGTAGAACTGGAAGTGATCCTGAAAAGTCAAATTTATTGAGAATGCCATGTGGAAGAAATGCTTCCTGCTAGCTATTATATGAGCAGCAGTTATATTAATAAAAGCTGAGATGTCTTAATTACATTGCTGTATTGTCATAGTCTTCAAGTGCTAATGAGGCTTCTAGTTAAGCCCAAGGGAATTTTTACTTACATTTCTAATTAAGAAAGACATATACTTGAAATTAAATCATGAACACTTTGTTTTACTCAGTTTTTATTGGAGATATTTTGGATTCAGCTGAATCATCATTTCATGTGTGTGTGTGTGTGTGCGTGTGTGTGTGTGTGTGTGTGTGTGTGTGTGTGTGTTTGTGTATACATGTATATGTAAGGGTACATGTACACATGGAAGAAAGTTGTGCCATTCCTCAGGGTGTCATTCCTCAAGAGCTATTTATTTTAATATTTTTTCTCAAATTAATATAATTGCATCATTTCCTCTTGTTTTTATATATAACTGATACCTCTTCAAAACAACTCCTCCATCTAAGGCTTAAGGATCATTGAGGAAGAGTGTGCAGGAAGATTGTAAGAGCCAGAAGAATAGAATGTATGCTGTGAAACTCTATGTCCTAAAAATATCAACGCCCATCAAGACTCAACAACATGGCTGTCACTTTATTTTTTGAGAGAAGGTCTCTAATTGGCCTGGGTCATCATCATTAAGCTAGACTGTCAAATCAGTAAAAGATGTGCTTGTTTCTGCCTCCTCAGCACTAGAATGTAAGCATGGATTGTCTCTTTGGTCATTATCATGTTGGCTCTTGGTATCAAACCCAGAATCCCACATTTCCACAGCAAACACTTCACCAAATAATCTATTTCCCAGCTACAAATCTTCATGTGTACCTGAAATTCATTATGACTTCAATATTGTACCTGATCTGATCATAACTTGAACAGTGAAAGTAAAATGAAGCTCGTCTCAGTTTTACAAATGACCTTGGGAAGGTATAAGGTACACCCAAAGGTTGATCAGAATTCTGAGAACTTAGCCCCCTAAAACTGTATCAGCTTGTACAATCTATCAAATTGCTCCATACACAGTCATAAAAGAGTTCAAATACATAACAGGAAAAAAAGAAAAAAAGAATAGGTATTTATGATCTTTGGTCTAAGAAATTATCTCAGATAAAACTAGAAATATTATCTTACCATTTTATAAGGGCGTTACTAGAAGTCAAAAGAAAATTTAATTGATACAATGATCAATGTAAAATTATGAATAGCTAATGTAAAATTGCAATCTAGTCGTTATCTTTGGACATTATCTATTTAAAGATATGTAGCCTTATTAATCTCTATACTTTTAGGTGTTTATCATACAGATATCTTCAACCTCTAACTCTTGGACCCACACATGACCCAAGATTGCTATTGGAGTGCTCAAAACCTGTGATTTTGTTTTGGTTTGAAATGTATGTCTTATTAATTCCACTGGGCAAGAATAAGATCACTATCACAATTTTCAGCTAAAATTGTAGCAATCTTAATTTATTGGGGTACATTCAAGAGCTGGAAAGCCACTGAATCCTAACTCAGATTAAAGAGAACATTTTTGGGCCCCTTTTACGGAGTAAAATAACAAGTAGTTACAAAGCAAGTTCACAGAGACTGAAAGCAAGCAAACAAGCAAAACAAAACAAAAAAATAAACACCATTTGGTTGCCATGTGATTAGGGAGAGTGACTATGGAGGGTGAGGTAGGGTCAGGGTATTCTCAAAACAAGTCAAAGTCATGGGATGGAGCAGGTCAGGCTCCAGGAAACGACTTAAGAACACCTCAGCTCTTACAGTAAATGGTCCTTGCATTCAAATGGAGTCAGGAAGGTTCCTGGGTCTGGCAATACCTGTCTTACACCTTTCTTACCAAAGCAACATCTGCCAGCCCATTAGTGTTCACATGTTAGCTAGAAGAGTTGAAGCAGTTGAATGAAAAAGGCAAGGTTGCCGGGCAGTGGTGGCGCACACCTTTAATACTAGCACTTGGGAGGCAGAGGCAGGTGGATTTCTGAGTTCGAGGCCAGCCTGGTCTACAGAGTGAGTTCTAGGACAGTCAGGGCTACACAGAGAAACCCTGTCTCGAAAAACCAAAAAAAAAAGAAAAAAGAAAAAGGCAAGGTCATTACAAAGTTTAAGACTACTGATGTAGTAAATAAAATATTGAAAAAAATCCCAGCATGGGGCTTCTTCCCATCTTTTTGATCATTTATGTTCCCGGATGACACACACACCCATCCCCCTTTATAATTTAATATGCTTTAGGCAGCACAATAGCTGGGTGACTGCCTCCCCTCCATGTTGTTAGAATCTACTTTCCCATCGATAACCACAGGCATCATTCACTATTTACTATGCTCCATCTGAGCTGTTCTCAACTCCAACCAGCCAGCCCTCGGGGCCACGTTCTCTTGACCCCTATCTCATGGTTTCTCTCCTTTCTCCTCTCCTGCATGTTCTTCTCTATCTCTTGGTGGCTTCTTCTTTCTCCAAGCCCATAAAAATTCAACCCCACCGATCTCTCTTCTGCCTAGCCATTAGCTGCTGGCATCTTTATTCACCAATCAGAATTCACTTGGGGTCAGGGTCCCAGAGGCTACATTCAGACTCCAGATCTTGGGGACCAGCACTTAACATTACAATAAACAGTAAAAGAAAAAAAAAAAAACTCAATATACTGAGGTACTGTAGTTACTGGAACATTTTACAGAAGGCTTTAAATCTTTTGTTTGATTCTCTGAAATCAACAATCAGAAACTTTGGGCTAAGCGGGGCAGTGGTGGCTCACACCTTTAATCCCAGCACTTGGGAGGCAGAGGAAGGTGGATTTCTGAGTTCGAGGCCATCCTGGTCTACAGAGTGAGTTCCAAGACAGCCAGGGCTACATAGAGAAGCCCTGCCTCAACAAAACCAAAAGAAAATAAAGAAAGAAAGAAATTGGGCAAAAGCCAATGATCAGTAGCTATAAGTGTTTGTTGAGCAAGAACAACTTATTGAATCTGAATTCCTACAACCCAGTGTTGATGTAGTGATTAAGAGGTCAGGCTTTGTGAATAGGACATATGTAAGGATGTGTTTGTGTTTGTTTGCTCTTTGGCCACAGCATCTTTTACATTTTCATTTAATTCCTTCTTTGAGTCCTTGGGTTCTCTATCTATTTCTGTCTCTTGCTGGAGCAGCATTCTTTTAACTAGCATTATGATTACATTCTCTTTGACAGTAATTTTTAATCACATCCTTATTTGATCTTTACAGTAGCCCTATGAGATTCACATGACTGTAAAAATATTATCAATTGTGGAAACTGAGCTATAGAAAAATTAAAATTTTTCAAAGATCAAAATGACAGAAAATATTACAGTAGCAAGACCAAATTTGCTTCTAACTACTGAATTTGACATATAGGCATATTTGTTTTCCCATCTTAAAACATCTGCCTGAAGAAGGACCAATTGTTACATATGATTCTATATTGAAGAAACCTGTAAGCTGATACAGCCTTAAACATAGGTACCATAGGTCTCATATACCACAAAGGATAGGTGTATAGACTTTGTATACCACGGAGACTCTCAGGATTGTCTGTAGAAACTATATGAGTATAGCATTTGGGTGTGTGTTACTGCTCTAGTTGAGGGCATGAACCTGAGAGAATGAGGCAGACTAAAGGTCTCATGCAATAGCCAACTCTATTCACAGTATTAGACAATTTATATTCTGAGGCATTCTGAGGGTTAAGCAAGGTCGTGTGAGCAAGTTCACTCAAATTTGAGCTTTATACAGTCACAAGAGCAAGTCATGTGAATTTAGTCAGGAGGGCAAGATCACATCAGTTCAAACTGTATGTAGTCAGGAGGATAACTCACACTTGGAAACGTTATTCTGAATAATGAATAATGAGTAAGAGGATGAATAATCTAAAGTAACATTCAATCTCTGATTATACCTGGGAGAGGCAAAAAAGCGCATCCCAAGAACAACTCACTTTATGCAGAGACAGAGACTACAAGACTCTTGCCTTCTTTACTTGGAGTTTTCTCAAAAGGTCTCAGAAATCTCCTCACACAGCCTCATCCATAGACCAGTTTGATACATGTGCTTTTTCTTGTTTCTTCATTTCTTGTATTGAGCTCTCAAAATGGAGGGAGATGATCAGTTATAGAAGATTGAGTAGTTGGAAGGAAAGAAAAACAAGCAAAGGAAAATATGTACAATAACTTAGAAAATCGGCTGTAGTTTTTATTCTGGCAGAAACTGGTGATCTCAAGGTACAAAAAAGGAGTCATGTTACACAGATCCCAGGTATACTGATGAATTTGCTTTTTACCACTCTAGAAATGTCAATGCAGTCACCAAAGCAATGCTCTGTCTCTTCCTTTGGAACTTCATACTCAATTTCTCAATTATATTATTTCCCATTAAATACATTCTTTTATGAGAAAGATACTAGTTCGATCAGCAATGGTTTACTGCTGCTATTTTTTGTTTTCATCACAGGAGGGGCTAATGTATGGTCCAAGTATTAAGGATCATACAGTTGAGTCAGAAAGGGAAATCGTGGGCACTGATTGTTGGAATCCTACCAGGCTCATAACATGTGTGATGGCTCTTGGATCTGCCCTCCCAGCCACTTGATTCATGGTTTTCTATGCACTGCTGCTACAATGAGTTTTCATACATATAATATGTATCTCCTGAGTTTGACTTATAGCTTCTTGTATATCCTGGCAGGGATGGATGTGAGCTCTTAATGACACAGCTTATGACACATTTCAGCTAATGGTGGAAGATTCTTGTCTCTTTGTTACTTAATTAAGTAAGATGATAAGGCCTAACTTCTATGATACTCCAAAAGGTCATGGTAGGGTTGAAATCCAGTTGTTTACTTGTGACACCAAGGTTGGCATAGTATCAATCAGTTGACTCTTTCTCCTCTGTTTCTGTCTCTTATCCAACTGTGCTTTATTTAAAATCCTGTTTCCTCAATAAACTGCCTGCTTAAGAGCCCTGCTTCAGTTACTGTTTCTGTAGTTTTGTGGGTGTGGGTTGTGCAAATCTCAGGATAACACTATCACATAAGAAGTGCAAATGGAAAATTAGAATGGAAAAAGGGTGTGAATAAAATAAAACACATTTGCATCAAGTTTTATTTCTTTGCAATTTTAAAACTGAGCCACATTTCATTCTAAGACATTCAAAGACAAAACTGTCATTTTCTTATGGTTCTAAAATGGGACATGGTGTCAGTCTATAAGACATGCTGTTTTATTGGGGAGAATTTAAGCGCTGGTTGTTATAAAGTATACACTAGAGAGTGGAACAATGGATAAAGTAGATTTGTTGATGCAGATTTTTCTGAAGCAAATTCCAGGTAAGGGTTAGGCAGAAAGGACTTTCTCATTATCAGGACTCCAGTAACTATACTTGCCCCAATTGCTGGACTGATACTCTCTTCTGGAAAGTCTGGCCTGGTTTTGAGGATTTACCAGCTTCCTTACAGCCCCAGGTCATGCAACATTTAGCACATGTTACTTAATTTTGGTCAAGCCTGGTCTACTGGAGCCTAGGAGTGCAGGCCTTTGTGAAGCAGTGGCTTTCCACATAGCTTGCTCATCAGAGAAGGCATATCCACCTTACTTTACAATAGCTAAAAGGGGACCGGTTGGAAATGGCTCTACCACTGGAATCTGAGCATTTGAGACAAAGAACATTAATACACCATCAAAGGCAAACTGTGTCGCAAGCTAAAAGCCATTTACATTCGGTTTTCAAGTTTGGAAATAAATTCTGAAACCTTTATATCTGTATTTCTTGGCACTCAATGCAAAGCATTTCTTAATCTCAGTGTTCAGCAATCAAAAGCAAACTGCTTGATGAACAGAATTAAAGGTTTTCTTATGCTGCATTCAAAGAGTAATTGTATAAAAATTTTATGCATGAGACAATGAATAATGTAAAAATGTAAAAATCACTCGTGTATCTCACGGGGCTGAATCACTTGTTAGTTTTTCATCAACGTGAAAGATATATTGTCTAAATTACTAGAAAAAGAAAGTGTGGGACGTTTTAAATACTCACAATGGGAATGAGTAGGTGGTTCAGCAGGTCAAATTACTTGTTGCCAATCCTGGCAACCAGAGTTCAGTCCTCTGGACCGACAGTGCAGAAGCAGTGAACCGACCTCTGCCCTCCACATGCATAACATGACATATTAAATAAATAAAATGTAAAATAATTACTCCCAAATGTATTCAAATATCAAATAATTCTAACATAAAAAATGACAATTATCTGAAAAATATTTCAATGATAACCATTTAACCAAACTAAAGGACAATCATTTAACCAAAAGTCATATGCTTCATAATAATCCCAATAACGATAACCTTTAAGGAAAATGGAGTTCTCAGGATTCTATGTAAAACAATAGTTTCCTATGGTACCTGAGATAAATAAATACACTCATGCCAGACATCTTTTCTTAGACAAAGAAGCGTAATAAATATATTGCAAATGTCTTCTTTCCTCATGCAGGTGTGGCCAACATTGTTCATGGCAATTATTCTTCAAAATCATAAAAACATCCTCTAAGCTTAAATAGTGCAAACAGGCAGATAACTCGAATACTGTTGGTGATTATTGTATATTTTAGCCAACCAACTAAGAAAATATGGCTGCCAAAAATTATTCTAGATAAGCATAATAAATAGTTAGCTCTTTTCACTCGTCTTAAATAGGTCACAGATCTCAGAGCTTATTCAGATTCCTCCTGAAGCACAAACTATAATATGTTCACTACGATCAATGCTGAAAACAGATACTGTGTGAACATATGGTGATATTTCCAACACAGCTAAGACACCTAAGATTCACAAAGAACTAAGTTTTCTCATCTGGTCTTAAAAGTGTCAGTGAAGGCAAGATGTGACAAGTTTGAGGTAGAGTCTTCACTCTCACAACAGACCAGAAAGATAGTATTCACTACAGCTATTTACCAAACAGTGTCCCTAAGTTATTTTTTTTTTAACAATTTTCACTTCTTTAATAAAAAGGAGGCAGTTTGACACATTTCTATCCCTATGCTAGGGAATATTTACAGAGATTTCCCATGCTATACACTTTTACCACTCTTTGCCCTCTCATCCACAGGTAAGTGGAACACAGAGATTCAATCCTGTGGCTGCAGTCTCTAAGAGAGAAGCTTCATCAACAATTTTAGCACAGCTAACGAGTAAATTCTTTCCTATTTCAATTCACAGTTTTTCATATGACAGTAGTAAGGTGGGGCCTCCTGAAATTTGAAATCTCATATATCTGTCTCCTGCCCTTAATATTTGGAACACAATGAGCTATCACTGCTCAAACAATAGTACTTCTACTGTCATGAATGAATGAGATGTAAAAACAAAGGTATATAGACATTAGCTGGAACTCTCTTCTCTTTAATGCAAACTGCTTAATGACATTCACAAGATGAGTAATTTATGGTAATGGTGTTAGTTTAGGAATGAAAGCTTGAACCTTCTTTGTATTAAAATGTTAAAAGCAAATGTTGATTTACTAAATTTCTAATATCATATGGTGTTTTGTATTGACAGACATTCATTATCTACATAAGTTGCAAAGTATAACTAAACAGTAATTGCATTTTAGGTCAAGAGAAATTACATGAAGGGAAACAATACTGTATAAAAGTAGTTAACTAGTGTTTGATCTTTGTACTAAGATTTCTTTTCATGAATAATATAAAAAATATTCTCATTACTTCAACAGTGCTCATCTATTAGTCTATTGAAAGCATTATATTTTAGATTTATATTTTTTCTAGATATGAATAATTTTCATGAAGATTGATTCTAGATTACTGACTTTGTTGATATAAAGAAATGCCATAGCATGAAAAGAATCATGGTTATTTATTCCTTGGAAGCAAAAGGTATCCTTGTGTAGAGAAATATGATTCAGTGTGAATTATTTAGCTCCCATAGTCATATGCTGTTAGCAATGTGGAGAACCTTAGGGATTTCTTAGTTCAAAGGATTTCAAAAGATTCCTTTGGAGTCCTGGGGTTCCTCAGATGTGCCTGGCACTAGCCCACTCAGCATCCTACTTCCTGTCCTGTAAGATCAGTCTTATTACTTTTTAGAAATGTAATGGCTAGTAAGTTTTGTTGTTGATTTTTTTTTTAAATCTTCTCAAAGTATTTTCTTTAAATTTTGCCAGTAATAATGGTAACATATTCCAGTGTAAAAAGACATCACTAAGGAGACACTGTGTGGGTAGCAGTGGCAGGAGGCAAGGTCCTTTGTGTTCTTGTCATTTTTTCTTCATAGAATTTATTAAAATAGTTCATGTTCTAAAATGCGTACAGTTTGTTTACATTTTAAAGCTATGTAGAATAAAAGGAAAAGTAAAAAATCTCCAAGTTTATGTCTAGTTTTTATGTTTGGATGTCAGTTGTTTCTTAGGGTAGAAAATGGTTGATTGTTTCGGTAATTTAGTTAAGCAAGTTTGAAAAAGTTGGCATGGCAGAAAGGAAGGGAGGATGAAAAATAATGGGAATGACAGAAGGAAGAAGAAAGGGGAGATGAGGGAAGAGAGAAATTGAAGAAGACAAGAGGGCATGTTTAGAGTAACTACTTGTTTTGATCAATATAGTTACTTCAGAACTTGAAACCACAGAATTCTTTTGAGGCAAGGTCTCAGCTGTATAGTGGCTAACATCAAAGTCACAATCCTCCTCCTCAGCATCCTGAGTGCTGGGATTACTGGTGTACACTACCAAATTTGACTCCTAATCTATTTTTTCTGCATCAAACCATTTAAGTGTTAAGGTTAATTTTATTTGACCTAATAGCATGTAAAACATAAATATGTTTTAAATTGTTCTAAAAAATATGAGAAAACATGTTGAAGATATTGAAGAAAATATCTCAAGATTGTATATCAAGAGATGTACCTAGGGATGAGATCTCTAAAGAAAAAATGAAAACTTAACTTGAAATAAAATTAAGAATTTCAGAGGTCATTTCTATGTATTTGTTGTTTGTGAACAGAAGAGATATGCTACTCTCACTCATTAAAACAAACCGCCCATTTTGGGTTCACTATAATTCCTTTCATAGTCTGCTGGTGTTTAATTTTGCCTTTGTTTCTCATTTAAAGCTGCAAAACTTCTTAGTTCAAAGACTTTACCCTTACTCATGTATCTTTGAAAGCTGCTAAAACAGACAGGTGGTAGATTCACTATTATATTTACTTAGTGGCTGGAATATTAGTAAATGACTATAAAGAGCCATCCACACTAATATTCTGATACTTATACTTTCTGGTATCTCTTTAAAGGTCTGTGCTATTTAGACTATTCTTCTAAGTATCTTGGTGACAAAACACACGTATTCCAATTTTCTCAAAATTGCTTATACAATTTTAGTGACCTACATACACAACTGACAAATCAGTTTCATATGTAGTCTAATTCATCTGTATTTGTAAAGAGTAGTAGAATTCTAGGCCAAGAAGTATATACTGGTGATATATCTTACAGTTTCACTTTCAGTTACAAAACAGATATGCATGCATACATACTGTTAAGACCAGTGTCAACAGACTATCCACGTTAGAAAACAGTAATTGATAAGTGATAAGTATATATCATATGATAATTTTTTACAAAGTTTGGCACATAATGCCTGATCTTTACAACATTATTATGGAAGGAAATGGAGGTTAGCAGAGTCAGGAAGTCACACACAGTTGGTAACTAGAAATGTGGGACAGTAGAGGGTGAGTGGTAGCCTGGACCCCAGTTGAGCTAAGGCTAGAAACCTTGGAGACCCTGAATGGACCATAAGAGTTTTACCTGCTCCCAGGCACCAGGCACCAGGCACTAGCCGCAGCCCCCCCCCCCCAATAGATCTGTGGCCATCAGTCACATAAGGGCAATGCCCCAAGCCCCTCCACAGGTAGAGGACATGACCTGTGGTCATGTAGGCTCAAGACATCTTCATTTTAGTGAGGTACCTACAGGCCTGGAGGGCTTAGTCAATTAGCTTTCTTTCCCAGATATTAATCCCAGGCCCACCCTGAGAAGTGGGGTGTGGTTTTACACATCCACTTTCTGCCAGAACAATAAACGCCTTAAAACCATGGAATGCCTCTTTTCATTGGGGTCTGCTATGGGGGGAGCCACGGACATGGGCTTTGCCTACAGAGCCAATGTCTAATCTCCCATAGAAGGCCTCTCTGCACTCCCAGCCATGACTGTCACCATGTTCAAGCTGCAGCCATCAAGTCAAGGACTCTACCCCCATGGGACCATCCAGTGCTCCCTATTTTTTCCCAGGCCCCGGGCTAGGTCCAGATGTCCAAGAGCCTAGGAACTCCACGGCCCCGACCTCTTCACAGGACCCAGGACCCCCAAGCAGCTCCCGCTGTCCCATGCCTCAGACTGTGCTTTCCCAGTCCTGGAGTGGTGTCCCAGGACTTCCCTACAGCTCAACACCAGCCTGGTGACGGTGTGGAGTAATCATGGTCTACAACTCCTGCATCACATCCCACCTCCCCGAGAGGCCGAGCACTGTGGCAGAGGGGACGCAGGACCAACAACGTGAATTCAAGCCCACGCATATCTGATACTGTACATCGGTGTAGACTTGCTCAGTTTTATGTACTCTGTGATAATATCAATGGATCTTATTCAGTATTTCAAAGTTGAAAGAAAAATGCCTTACTTCAATTGCCTTGTAAGTTCTTCTTGGTCTCTTCTAATGGCTTGACATTAGTCATTTTCTGATGACTGAAAAGAATACCGATGCATATTTTTAATAGTTTCCAGTTGGCATTTTGACCACATCCAGCATAAATGAATGAATAGTCTTTTATCCACAGAGACAGCCTTCATCTTCGTAGCAGACAGCCGGGTTTAGATTCTTCAGAAACTGAGTCATCTCTTTGGTTAATTTACAAATCTAAGAGATCAGTGAAGTGTGAGATTGAAATAAATATAAAAACAGGGGAACATATGCTGAAGGTGCTGAACGAGGCAGCCACTACTGGGTTTCTCAACATAGGGTCTACTCTGTTGCTTACTACATGGGACATCTGTGCCTATGCCAACCTGAGAGAAAGGCTTTGAGCTAAACTATCACATAGACTTTGTCCTCCACATGTTGCTGTGGCAATTCTGCTATTCAGAGGCACCTGCCTGCAATTGCAATTTGCTCTCTGATGCTGTAGCATGTTTCAGAATTATGCACTGGTTCCATTTAGTAACACCTTTGTAGTCTCTATACAGCAGGGGCTCCACATGGCTCTTTTAATCTTCTAGCTCTCTATGGGAAGAACTATGATATTTTTTTCTCCCCTTCACAAATTAAATTGAATTACTAGATAGCAAGGAAGCAGAGTGAATAAAATTGATAAGAAATGCAGGCAGAAAAATCTTGAGGTCTTCCACTGTTTTGAAGGAGAGAGATTTTAGAAGCAATAACTCACTGAGGCAAGAGCCTCAGCACAGTGGAGGCTGTGTGGTGTCTCTCACTGTATCTGCAGTCAGGGATTGCATGGGATAGACAGCACCTGCTAACAGCCAACTTCATGTCAGTGTCTCTCTTGGTTGCTCAGCCATGCTCCTTTCCCCCTTGCTCTTGTAAACCTGGCAGTTGCTCTCTTTTTTAAATTTTAGACTGAACTTCTGCTTTAATGAATAGCATTACTAAGGCAGACTGTTGCATTCACTTATGTAAATATCACTAAGCACAGGCAAGGGAGCCTGTTTTTGCATTACTAAACTCTAGCTCATCAGAAGGGCGCACATAGAAAGAGACCCATTTTAAAGAAGTATTTTCAGATTACAAACCTCCTAGTGCTTGCTTCTGTAAAGAAGTGATGAAAGGTTCAGTACTACCTTTGGGATTCATAAATTATGAATGCGTTGTTCCAGTGGGACCTCGGGGTATACTTACTTACAACTTTCCGAGTGCCTGTAACCCATACGTTTATTTCTACTGTAATCACTATGCTAAGCCAAAGTTGACGACACTAATGCAGTTTTTCCCTGTGTATGTTCCCTGGGGCACAAATACCTTGGAATCGTTCTGTCAGGAAATGCTCTTGTGAGTTGGTGAGAGGGAAATATGTGCTACTGCATGTTTCAAAATTATTTAATTAGGAAGTGCTGCTTTCTCATAGTATCATGAGGGATACATACATACATTAAAATGAACGTTTGAGAAAAGAGATCTAGGAACAACAAAGGTATAGAGTTGAATATCTAAATGATAGAGCTTAGAACTGAAAGAAGTACAGACTTTTCCCTATTTAAGAATTATTTTATCTCATACATTGGTTGCTACCTCCTATAGCCAGATTTAAAATAAAAATTTGCAAAGCTGTGTCTACATACAGACCCTTTTGTATAGTGCACATAGTAGATGTTTGTTAGGTAAATGGTTATTGAACAAGTAAATGAATGAGTGGGCAAAACAGTCTGCCTATGTCTTTGAGTATGTTTACATATGGCTATTATTGCATTGACTGTTTTTTCAAAAAGTCGGCAGAATTAGACAGATGTTTCTAAGCTACCACAGTATCTTTGCTTTCCTCTCTGTAACTTGTAAATAAGAAAGTCACGAGTGTTGTTTCAAAATGTCAGTCTCTGTTGCTGGCTGTGCTGTTGCCTTGGCAACAGAGACTATGACATTATAAACGATGCTTTTCTCCCATGGCTGCTATGTAAGAGTTACCCTGCAGGGCTCTACAATAGGGTGTTATTATGGATGCCTATGAACCTTACTTTGGATCTTGATGGGATTGTGACTGTGAGGGTGAAGTTTATCTGATGTTAATTCCCTTCATTATTTGGGCCTCATATTCCAGCTGCTAAATAATTATTTTATTCCCCCTTCATTTGCTTCAATTATGCTCTCAGTAGATGGCTTGTTGTTTATGAAAATGTCTTCAGGAGTCCTAATAATTAGGCTTTGGAATTTTACAGAGCCCAAAACTCATTAGACATTAGAGCAATATACCCTTATTCATTTTTATCATTGCTAAGTAGAAACAAAAGAGAAGTGAGGCTAATTGCACATTTTCTTAGTTTTATTAACGAATAAACATTTTTGTTCCCAGAAAGAAAATACTTTTAAAATCAGAAACATAATTTGAATTGAAGAGTCCTATAAAAGAGCAATTATAATCCTTTTACTCATTTTATTAAACTGTTGGAAGTTTCATAGGTTGTAGGCTTTCTCCTACAGATATATCACTTGAAATCCTCCCCTCAAAAGCACACTGAGACAATAAAAATGATTAGAAAATGGTGAATACATGAAACCAGTGTTCTACCCAACCCAGAACTCTCTGCTGTCAGTGGCAAAAAGAAAGACAGGACACGGCTGGTTTCATGCCACGCTCCAAAGGGCATGTGTTTTCATAGAAATTAGTCTTCACTACCTTCCTCTAGTTCCCAGCCTATCTCAGGATCCTGCCTCTCAGTACATACCTCACTTTCTCTCTCTCTTGAGAAAGCTGACATTATTTAACACTCCTACTTGCACATGTAGACATTACCCAATCACTACCCATCACCTGCAGGCTTGGACTTTCTACTATGCTCTCTTTGAATTTTCGAACTCTTCAGTAAGACATTGGCCTTTACCTTATTATCAAAGTTTCAAAGTAAACTATTAAATCTGAGTTGTCTAGACCAGTGTTCACTGGGAGTAAACTACTCTGGTCTCCAGAGAAGACAATTGGCATCTTAGTTCTCACTGTACATCTCTGGGAAGTTTAAGATCTAGAAGTTAGCCCCTTTCTCAAAACTGGAAACAGGCACAGTAGCTGAGTGCTTACCAGCATGTATATAGTCTGAAGTTAGGTGTATCTGAATAAGAGGACTGGGAGAAGTAGGTTAGACAAGGTCTACCTCTGTTAAGGTGTATGCCTTGTCCTTCCAGCCCTATGAGCTTATATACCTGTGTGTATATGTAAGAGGTCAGAGACCCACTGTGCTTTCCAATCAATTCATTTTCAAGGAATCCTGACAGGAGTTTAACATGTGATCTCTGGCTAATCCTTCTCTCTATTTATACAACATTGTCTTAGATTGTGGAGAGCTTGAGTTAAATGGTGGGATTAGGTCATGTATCCACCTCCAAACCCTTCACGATTTATATCCCATTTCCTGTGCATATCCACCCACTGCAATCTGGCATCATCACCCACAAAGTACCCACGCCATGCTGGCAAAATTCACCAGTGTCTTTCTCATTGTCAAATCCAATGGCGTTTGTCAATCTTGTAATGTTCTACATCTTAAAAAATCTTGACTTTAAAAATAAGTGAAGTTTTAAAACTCTTCAAATCTCCCAGCATAAAAGGTATTAGATATTTTATTCATCTCATTCCTACCCTTCCAATAATTTTTTCTTTGAAACTCCTCACAACTGTTATTTTCTTTTCATTCTTTTTTGAAAAAGTAAACACATGTTCTTAAGTTCACCATTATTTTCCTCTCTATCCCTCTCCCCTGGTTTCTTCTACTCCCCTATGTGTCCCATATCTCTCTCATTGTTTCCCATAACGTGTTCTTTTAATTGATGAATTTTAAACTGAATCAAAGTTATAAAGACTGAAGATCAATTTGGTGATTTTGATCTTATACAAAGGAGATATTTTATTTTCTCCTTCTCACTTCTTACTTTTAAGTAGTCATAATTTTCTTTTTGTTGTTTTATTTTATTTTGATTAAGAATTAACATAAAACATACCTTTCTTAGCACAGACATTTGTACTTGATTTGAATGGCATGTTATAATTTCTTATAAAGCAAAGAAGAAATGTTGAGAATAAATAACTTAGAGGATCTGACTAGTAATTTGATATAAGAGGAAATAATGTGAAGAAATTTAATAATAATGGATAATATTGAATGATAAGATTTCATAACAATGACTAACATATCAGTTGTCAAATGAATATCCATTTGCAATGAGAATTATTGCCCTCAAATTGTCTAGAATATCAAATATACATTGTCTATTGTTTTAAAACTTGACCAAACAGGAGGTCTCCAAAATCATAACTCCTAATCATTTGGGTCATTATAGAGAAAAAAGTATGTAAACCTCATGCAGAGATTATGTAGAACAACACTGCTACTGGTCAGTACAGTAATGGAAGAAATGGGGAGAAGTAGGTAATTTTTATTTTATTTAGTTGCTTACTTTATTATTTAGTCTTACTTACCATGTAGTTCGAGCTTGTCTCAAATGAACTATCTTCCTGCATCTGCCTTCCAAGTGCACAGCAACACATGCCTAAATAAATTTAGGCGACCTTACACCTCTCAGAACTGAGACATCATGAAGTATAGTACTTTTCTTTCCCATAGAAGTGTATACATGGAAGCGCAGCTCTGAGGTTAAACAGTCCTTCTGTTGCCTGCTTCACTCCTCAGTTTCATTTGCCATGTGAGGAAATAGTCAATAGATATTTTAATATATAACAGCAGAGGGAATTTGGTGTTGGAAAAAGCTGTGATTAATCTCAAATCATCTGTTTCCTGCTTCTAATTAGATTGCAACCTGTTTTAGTTATAGTTAGGCCTATGGACCCACTATTGAGAGACTTGGCCATAACATGTCAGATACTTAAGGCATGTATGCATACATGTGTCTAACTAGTCAAACTTTTAGAAGACACATTTTTCTCTTAATATAGAAAGTAATTTATCTGAGAAGCATCAATAGCTCTTTGCTGTTTATTTCTTCATATAGACAAAAGCATTTTAATTTGTCTTCCTGTATTTTTGAAAGATAATTCAAACAGTCTCATAAAATCTTAATACGTTATTTGAGCTCCATAAAACCAAGAAAATTAGTTGATAATTCTTATTTATGCAGAGATGTGGTTGCCATTCTGAGTGATCTGTGGTTAGGCAACTTCAAAGTACAAACATCATATAATATCCTTGAGCAGACTAAGATACCTACAAATAACATCGTTAAGTGAAATTGCCCTATGGGTCCTCTGTCACCTGTTGTTGACTAACATGTCACGATACAGTATCTGAATACATTTGCAAAGATTTATATTTAAATCCATGTTATTTAGTAGGCAAACTACATTTTTTAAAATAGCACCTTGTTAAGGTCCTGCCATAAGCATCTTATATCAGTGTTTGGTGCTTAATCACCCCTCTATCCTTATCCATAAGAAAATCTTGTTTAGGGGCTGGAGAGTTGACTCAGCAGTTAAGAGCGCTGACTGGTCTTCCAGAGGTTCTGAGTTCAATTCCCAGCAATCACATGGTGGCTCACAACCACCTTTAATGGGTTCTGATGCCCTCTTCTTGTGTGTCTGAAGACAGAGACAGTGTACTCATAAATAAAATATCCTTAAAAAAAAAAAATCTTGTTTAGACTAAGGATAGCTATCCCACTAATTATTAGAGAGGATTAGTGACAGGCAATTGGCGAAATACTCTGAGCTTGATATGGTGATATTCAAAAAAAAAATCACTTTTAAACTGAACCCTCTGGAAAAAAAAGTCTTTTAGACTAATATTTTAGGAGACAAGAAAAGCAGAGAAAACAAATCAATATTTTGTTAAGATGTGACTTAACGTAACAAAAGGCAGCAAATGAACAGGATTGAAATCATAAAATACAGCCAATGTAGGTAGAAGTGAGTTATCGTCAGAACAGAATAACCAGCATATAGATGTATCACTTTTTACTGTATTCTCCTGGTACTTAGGGAGAATAACCCTGGATACCCAATTTGCTTGCACAAATGGAAATAGTTTACTATTGTATACTGAAAATCTGTGATCACAATCAACAGTGCAAATTCCCTGGTGCTATCTGCCATTAATTTAGGTCACTGAAAAGTAAAAATTGAGCCCCCTCCCCCCCAGTCTGTGTGTGTGTGTGGGGGGGGACACCTGGTTCTAGAATATATTTTGAAATTTCTCATTGCTCTTTTATATTGATCTTTTAGGGTAACGTACAGATAAAAATTTCCAAACTTGGTGTCACAGGAAGCAATATTTATGAAGAACAATTGGAATAATAATGTCCAACATTTAAACAAAATTGGGAAACTATCCTAAGCAAAACTATGAAGTCCTCTACCATATTACAATATATTTCAGTGATAGAACTTCTGTCTAATGAGATGTGTAAGAGCCTAGTCTTGCTCCCTAGAAACTCTGCACCTCAAATGAAGATGCTGCAAAACCTTTCAGATACATTAAGGTGCTATTTCACACTGAAGGCGTTCAAACTGACTTTTTGTGTCCTTACTCCTTGCAGATACTATCAAACCTTCCTGTTTCTATAAAAATACCCAGTGCAACCTGTAGAGAGAGGTTGCCCAACTGGTTCTTGATTTGTCAATAAAGAAGGCTAGGAGCCAATTACTGGGGAGAAGGTACAGGTGGGGTACTTCTGGGTCCTAGGAGTAAAAGGCAGACGAAAGAGAGAGGCTTTTTTGCCATGCTTTGGAGGAAGAAGAGCACAGCAATCAATTAAGGCCTGGGGGGGGGGGGGAGCTAGGGCCTGTGTTCTCTGCTACAGGCGGGTGGCCAAGGATGTTTGGCAGGGGCTAGGTGGGACAAGCCACTAAGTTTAGGTCAGGCGGAGAGACGGGTATAATAAATTGGTAAGGCACACTTTTCCGGGCGGAAGATATCTGCGCTCAGCAACTGTGCCTAGAATACAAGTTATAAAGTAACAAGCTGTGTGTGAGTGTCTTTTATCCTAGGATTCAAGGGTCTCGGCAGTGGGATGGTAATGCAACCCCTCCCGGACCAAAAGCAGGTAGAAAGGGAAGCCAGCTGGGTTAGGGCTGATGGTGGCTGATCCCAGAGCTAAGCTGGGTAGGACAAAGGGAAAGCTGAGAGGGGCCAGAGTGCAGACTGATCCCCAGCAAAAGCAGAAGTGTTTTAAAACGACACACAGCAGCAACCTCTGACATCATACATATTGAGATTCAAGAATCCTTTACTAAAGTTATACCCTCTACTTGGTCCTTGAAGTTTTTTCATTCAAGACGTACGAGGCCCAGAATAAGCAAACTAAGTTGCTTATCCAAAGCCTTTTCAGGTCTGTAGTATGAGGGAGCCCCAGACCTATATATTGAGTGGTCCTTAGTAGGATACCCTCTGTAAGAGGAACCAAGAGACCATAATCTCCAAAAAAGGAAACAGAGTGAGGACATTCCAACCAAGACATACCTCTGACGTGAAGCATCTTACAGTTAGTCTTCATCTACATGCTTTATGATACTGGATCTTGATCCCTACCAGCTCTTTTGCTTTAGCTTTTCTGTGCCAAAAATGTCTGTTGAGACTAGAAGTTGCTAACAACCTCGCTTGGTCACCTGTTATGGCAAATAGACTCATTCATGAATACTGTAACTGCTCCATGGTATGACTCTCACATAAGCTTTGAGATATATAGAGATCCCTTAGTGCCCTTCTCTTCAACAACATTGTATTTCTAGAACAAATAAAAAACTAAGGAATGAAAGGGAATTAGACCAAAAAAGACGATTTAAGTAAAACACGAAAGAACGTCCTGTGAGCAAGAGGCATCATGTAATGCTGTGCATACAGGCATGCCTACTGGCATGCAGTGTTCCAACTTCCACTAGATTGACAGGAAAAATAATTATTGTGACTCACCTGTACAAGATGTCCATGCAAACAAGGGGCTGGTCACCTAGGATTTCATTTTTAATAAAGTCTCTAAAAGAGATAGAAGAGTATGGCAAGTGAACAATGAAATCATTAGTTTTCTTAGCTCGGTAGGTCACAAGAAAAGTTTTTTCATATGAAGTAATTTTTTTCTTAGAAAACATAAAACATGTAATGGGGTACTCCTAATAGAATAGGACAATAGAGAAGTCTATTCATTTTAGAGGCAAATGGACTACAGATTGGACATGAGCTCAATCTTCCAGTTAGGAAAACTAAATATTTTGGAACCTTGGATTTTTATCTAAAATATGAGGGCAATAATGCCTAGAATTATTTCAAGGTGAACATCACCTAGTAGTGATGTTGACTTATCAAAAGCATTTTTTAAATTAGGTGTCTTCCGGGCTAAAATAAAATCAAAACAAATAAGTAAACACAGGACAGTAGTAATAAAACCTAGCAATCTTTCGAGTTCAGCTCCTACTTACTATACAGCAAATTCTTTTAAGTAACTTATGTCACACTATAGGTCATTGTCAATCAGTGACCACTTTTGCCACAAATAACTGACCCCCTGATTTGAGAGCCCGTGGGATAACCAAAAGTAATATGGAAGCCTGGAAGGTCTGTGTTTACTTTGCTTTGGATCAGACTCCTGCTTTACTCTACATAAGCCTGATCATCATTCAGTATTGTCTGTATAAAATGGGTGATACCTAACCTGTATCGCTCCCTTCAAGATGAAGGGATGAAGGTTGTCCTAACTAGGAGTCACAATGGATTCCTAGGACAGCCAAGTCTTACAGGACAGACCATTTCCCGAATGAAGACACACTGAGTAACAGGACTTACCAGCTTATAAGAAATGTACTGATTTCTTTAAGCAGTAACAGTGGACTTGGTAGTAGACAACGATCAAAATAGTAGCTTTACCAGGACTGCTGAATTAGGCATACCTCTTGCCTCCCCCTTTCTTGATTCTTCCTCTTGTTAAATCTAAGGCTCACATCAGTCCCCACAAGGTAGACTTGAGATTTCCTGGACACTTTTATTGGTTTATCTTCCAATGTGTACATTGAATAAATTTTTCTCTTTCACCAATACTCTTCTTTAATTGGCCTTATTGGGAAAGATGGTTGAATCTATTCTATTGGAGTTCCCAGACTTGGGGCCTCTACCCTAAAAGTCAGTTACAATGTCAGTTACACCAATCTATGACAAGCACAGTTTTTATCTGGCTTAAAATTGTCTATGTACCTCAGAGTGAGTTTTAACATTGAAAATAGCTAAAACTAATCACCCTAGCTAGTGAAAAGCTGACCTTGGACAGGAGTCTAGTAAGCACTAAAGTCACCATCTTCGAAATAGCATTTTCTTTTATTTAAGTTTTATTAATTAAAAACAAACTTCATAATTTAGAGCCAAAGAAGACTGATGAAGAAAAATTGGAAATTATGATAAAAATGGTAGGATCAAATGTCTTGTACTTTTTTAAATGGCAATTGTTCTTGGAAGTATAAGCACAGGAAAGATATCAGGCCAATTTGAGGCCTAGATGCCCTCAGTATGGCCCAGAGCTCATGATTCCGACAGTCTCAAAATGAAACTTTTTTGAAATCTAACAGTAGAGACCCACCTGTAAGATGAGATGAAATCAGATAACTTAAAAAGTTGTATCTTTCAGAGAATTTTCAACAGAAATTGAAATTTAGATTGGAATGTATCATGTATCTAAGGTTTTATTATACAACAAACAGAAAATTTAACATTATATCAACTTCTAGAGTATTCTAAAGCATTTAGTGGAAAAGTAGAAACATACTATTATACCTGGGATAAGAAAAATAATACAAATTAAGATGACATATAGGTAAGAGAGAGTGAAAGCTCTGGAGGCCCTGGCTTTATAACATCTGCCTGAAATCTAGTTGTGGGTAGTAAGTCAGAGCTTGGAAGTCTGAGAAACCATTCCTTCTAGTTTCCCAGATCCAGAAAAGGGAATGCAAGTAAACACCTGGGAACACAGCCGCCTCTCTGGCTCTACCTCCCAAGCTCTGCTTTCCGATTAGCAGCCTCTATTACAGAGCTACATAGGGAAGGGGAGTTGGAAAGACTTTACGAGGGTGTGATGTTGAAATTACATTAGTAAAACACTAATCTGCTTACACTGAGTGGTGAGGTATCCTAGCTCCCTGTAGAGGGCAGGGAGTATGTCAGAGTCCTTAGATATTCATAGCCTTTAGAGATTCATAATGCTGCTTTTAGCATTGTGTTCTTAAAGAACTCAATTGGAAATGGTAGCTGCAAAGTGACTGAGATGACGGAATGAAGGAAAGAAATGGAGCATTTATGAAGTACCTTTGTGCAAAAGGCAGTAAATAATTTACAGATATTTCGTTTACTTTCACAACACAGTTTTTTTTTCAAACAGGGAATGCAACTTCATTTTAAAGATGAAATAAAAAGTCTCTTGAATAATGCAATGGGGTGAACTTAAGCTTTTGTTAGATACAAGATTGTTGTATAAGCCTAAGAATATATATTTATATACAATGCTACTTCCATTACAATGTATCGCATCCCATCAGAGGAACAGACATTTTGACATTGCTTTTAGAAAAGCATGTGAAGTTGTGATATTAACTCAACTATAATTGACATATACTATGTCAATTAGGTGTGGTGTGTTCATATATATATATGTATATATATATATATATACACACACATATATATGTGTATATATATATACATATATATATATGAATGACTGGGGAAAATCAAACTTTTCAATAATCTCTCTGGGTAATTCATATTTATGTTATATATTATGCAATATATTTCTTTGATTATTAGGATGACCTAAAACATAGTTAGGGGAAAGGAGCCTATTTTATGGCAACAAAGAAAGTAGAACATAATAAAACTCTAAATTTGAAAAGGTTCCATAATACACAGAATCTTCAGTATTTCTAATTTGTACCATCTTTGTCAATAATTTGCTTTGAATAATTCTTTTCTTAGGATTAAATAGCATGCAATTGCTTCCAAACAAAAGACATTTCAAATAAATAAACATTGCTTACTCTTTAGGCATAAAATTTACATAGTTATCTATGGTCCTCACTTATTCCAGATTCTAAGAGCAATTTGAATATTTTTATCCCAGGTACTAACCAAAGTTTAGAGCACAACAACATTACCAAAGCCCATCAGTGCATACTTGAGTTTACTTCAATTTCTTACATAATGGCTTAGTACATTCAGCACTCAATGACCTTGGCAGGAACAACCATGCTTTGAAGCAGTCATAATCATCACTCATAAACTCCTAGTACATCTTGTGCTGTGGGTCCCATATTCTAAATAAAATATAAAGATTTAATTGGGGACATGTCCCTTTTTGACAGAGAACCCTTTGCAGACTGAACCTTATGTTCTTAGTGCAAGCATCAACATGGGGAAAATCTTGTCAAAAAAAAAAAAAAAACCAAAAACAACAACAACAAAAAAAAACCCACCACCACCACCAAAAAAAAAAAACCTGTAGGCTTCTCTCATTTAGAGAATTTAAGCAAGAAGCACATGCCTAATTAAGCCATTCTCTACAGAGCTAAAACAAATATACTTCTGATTTTCTCATTTGGTGGTCAAGTCATAGAATAAGGCAAAAATAAAACAAAACAAAGCTAGCTCATAAAATGGTTGACTCCTTAGAATAAAAGGACAAGTTATTTAAATGTGATAGCACAAGAGAAAAACTGTTACTTTCATTTATTTGAAAACTTCATGGAGAAAGTATAAATTAAAAGAAAGTATTACAAACACTTCAAATTCGAGAGAGAAAAAAACTAATCTACCTAAAGCTTTTCCCTAGTGATCAAGTATCCTTGGTAATTTCCATTATGTTCACGGATACCTTATTTACCAGTCCCTACAGGAACTTCTGGGTTTTCTGGTGTACTCATCTCATTTTTCATTTGATAGTCTTGAGTTTTAGCAGAATTCACTCTAGCCTGTAAGCATATGTCATCTGTCGTATATTTAACCAAATCAATGACTTTGTCTACTACAATCAAGAGGCAGTTTCCAGATTCTCTGCTCAGGTGCAGACCATGCCAGCCAGAAGAACAGTAAAAGGCCATTCCTGCCAAAAGTTTTGATCACACAGACCTGAAGAACAGGTAGGCAAACTAAGGTAGAGAATCCCTCCTGGACCAGAGGCCACACCAAACCCCAGAACTCCAAATACGCAGTCCATCCGTGGACCTCCTTCACTCTCTCAGTGCCCTCCCTAACACTATTCCCAATCCCCACCTCCTCATCATCATGCCTTATGCCCCAACTTGGGTGAAGACTCCCTGCTGGACTAAAGGTAGAGCTGGCCACCAGAAGTCCAGCCCCCAGCTCAGATGTAGACGCCAGAGGTCTTACTGGCTGCCAGAACTCCAGGCCACAAAGACCAGAGACTAAAGAGTAAAAAGAAGCCAAGGAACAAAATATGCACCCAACAAAGACAAACTCAGGAATTAGCAATTAGATGTATCATCACTCCAAACCCAGATGCCTAGACAGCAGCATAAGAACAAAATCAACAAGAGCCTGAGCAATAGCTCCCCATCAGAGCCCAGCTATACTACTACAGCAAGTCTTGAAAATTCCAACACAGCTGAAGCACAGGAAAAAGACTATGAAATCAATTTTATGGAGATGATAGCGACCCTTAATGTGGAAAGGAATACATCCCTTAAAGAAATTGAAGGAAAAGAAAAACAAAACTTGGAACAAATAAATTCTTTAAAGAAAGCCAAACAAACAAACCAAACAAAAAACAGTTGAAGGAACCAAACAAAACTGTTCAAGACCTGTAAAAGGAAAGAGAAGCAATAAAGACAGTGTCAAGTGTTGGAAATATGATGCATGCATTGGTCAAGGAAAATTTTAAATCTAAAACGTTCTGACACAAAACATCTAGAAAATCAGGGGCACTGTCAAAAGACTGGTGGTTTGAATGGGAATGCTTACTTGCTCACCAGACAGTTACACTATTAGGAGGTGTGGCCTTGTTGGAGGAGGTGAGTCGCTGGGGGTGGGATTTGAGGTCTCATTGGATCTCACTTTCTGCTGCCTGTGGATACAAATGTAGAACTCTCAGCTCCTTTTCCAGCACTATGTCTGCTTCCATGCTGCCATGTGTCCCACCATGACAATAACAGACAAAATCTCTGAAAATCTAAGTTTGCCCCCATTAAATCTTTTCTTTTTTTATATAAGAGTTGTGTTAGTCGTGGTGTCTCTTCATAGAAGGAAAACCTTAACTAAGACAAAGACCATACCTAAGAATAAAAGGAATAAAAGAAGAATCATAGACTCATAGAAGAAAATTTTCCTAACCTGAAAAATGACATGCCTATAAAGGTGAAAGAAGCTTACAGAGTACCAAATAGATTGAACCAGGAAAAAAAATTTCCCTCACCACATAATAATTAAAACACTAAACATATGGAGCAAAGAGAGTATATTAAAAGTTGAAAGGCAAAAGGCCAAGTAACATATAAAGGTAGTCCTATTAAAATTACACAGGACTTCTCAGTGGAGACTCTTAAAGCCAGAAAGGCATGGACAGATATCTTGTAGACTGTAAGCAGCCATAGATACACTGAAAACTACTATATATAGTATAGCTTTTCTCCATAGATGGAGAAAACAAGATATTCTGTAATAAAGTAAAATTCAAATACTATCTATTTATAAATCCAACCCTACAGAAGCTCATATAAAGAAAACTCCAACTCAAGGAGTTTACCAAACCCATAAAATCACAGGAAATAAATAATCTCACACCATCAAAACAAAAAGAAAAAAATGCACATATACATGCACACACACAAACATACACTTAAACCCCACCACTACCACCAACAGCAAAATATAGTAATTTAGAATCATTGATAATTAATATCTCTCAATATCAGTGGAATCAACTCCCCAATAAAATGACAAAGAGTAACAAAATAAATGTGAAAACAGTATCTATTCTTTGGCTACATACTGAAACATATCTCAACATCAAAGATACACATTACCTCAGAGTAAAGGGTTGGAAAAAGATATTCTAAGCAGATGGTCCTAAAAAGGAAGCTAGTGCAGCTATTCTAATATTGAATAAACTAGACTTCAAACCAAAATTAATCAAAACAGATGGGGAAGTACACTTCTTACTGATCAAAGAAAGAAATCTACCAATATGACATTTGACATTTCAATCTTAATATCTATGCCCCGAATGTAAGGACATAAACATCTGTAAAAGACACATTATTAAAGCTCAAGTCACACATTGACCTTCACACATTAATACATTAATCACGCAGGAAACTTCAAAACTCCACTTTTATTAGTGGATAGATCATCCAGACAAAAACCTAACACAGAAATACTAGAGCTATTAGATGTTATGAACCAAATGGACATAATAGATATCTATGAACCATTTCACTAAACCACAAAAGAAAGCAATATATCTTTTTCTCAGCATTTCACAAAACGTTCTCCACAAAAATGACTACTCAGTCATAAAGCAAGTTTCAACAGATACAATAAAATGGAAAAAATCCCTGCATCCTATCAGAATACCCCAGATTAAAGCTGGATATTAAAACAACAGAAACAACAGAAAATTCACAAATTCATGGAAACTAGACAACTGTCTTCTGAGTGACTAATGGGTCAAAGCAAAAATAAATAAACTATACCCCATTTTTTTATTGGGTTGTTTGGATTTTTTGGAGGTTAGTTTCTTGAATTCTTTATATATTTTGGATATTAGCCCTCTATCAGATGTGGGGTTAGTGAAGATTTTTTAGCCCAATCTGTAGGTTGCCGATTTGTCCTACTGACTATGTCCTTTGCCTTACAGAAGCTTTTCAGTTTTATGAGGTTCCATTTACCAATTCTTGATCTTAGAGCATAAGCCATTGGAGTTCTGTTTAGGAAGTTTTCCCCTGTGCCGATGAGTTCAAGGCTCTTTCCCACTTTTCTTCTGTTAGATTGAGTGTATCTGGTTTTATGTTGAGCTTCTTGATCCACATGGACTTGAGCTTTGTGCAAGGTGACAAATATGGGTCTATTTCCATTTTTCTACATATGAACAGCCAGTTAGACCAGCACAATTTATTGAAGATGCTTTCTTTTTTCCAATGTATATGTTTGGCTTCTTTGTCAAAGATCAAGTGCCCATAACTGTGTGGTTTTATTTCTGAGTCTTCAATTCTATTCCATTGATCAATGTGTCTGTATCTAAATTAACAGAATCAGAAATGAAAAGGGGTACATAACAACAGACACTGAGGAAATTCAAAAATTAATTAGGTCTTACTTCAAAAGCCTGTTCTCCACAAAATTGGAAAATCTAAATGAAATGGACAATCTTCTGGCCAGATTCCACTTACCAAAGTTAAATCAAGATTAGGTAAACAATTTAAATAGTCCTATAGCCCCTAAGAAAATAGAGTCTTTAAAAGTCTCCCAACCATAAAACCCATGTCCAATGGTTTTAGCACAGAATTGTGCTAAAGAAGAGCTAGCACCAATATTCTCCAAATTATTCCACAAAACATAAAGAAAGGGAACATTGCCAAATTCATTTTATGATGCCACATTGAACCTTCATACCCAAACCATATAAAGATTCAACAAAGAAAAAGAATTACAGAGCAATTTCTCTCATGCACATCGATGCAAAAGCACTCAAAATATAAGCCAAATTCAGGGACACATAAAAAAGATTATCCAACATGATCAAGCAGGATTCAGTCCAGAAATGTAGGGATGATGCAGCATAAGAATATTTGTTAATATAATCTACCATATAAACAAACTGAAAGGAAAAAAAAGAAAACATACGATCATCTCACTAGATGTTGAAAAACCCTTTGACAAAATCCAAAGTCTTCAGGGTAAAAATGTTGAAGAGATCAAGAACACAATGTACATACCTAAACACAATAAAGGCAATCTAAATCAAGCTTACATCCAACATCAAGTTAAATAGAGAGAAACAAATCATTTTCACTAAAATCAGGAATAAGACAAGGTTGCCCACTCTACCCGTATCTATTCAAAATAGTTCTTGAAATTCTAACTAGAACAATAAGAATTGACGGTGATCAAGGTGGCGCACATAGGAAAGGATGAAGTCAAAGAAACATTTATTTTATTCTACTTTGCAGATGATATGATAGTATATATGAGTGATCCCTAAAATTCTATCAGAGAACTTCTATAATTTGAAACACCTTCAGCACAGTGGCTGGATTCAAAATTAACTTTAAAAATGTGTTGCCCTCCTATATAGAAATGAAAAATTGGTATGATGAAAACTTCAAGTCACTGAAGAATGAAATTGAATAATATCAGAAAACAGAAAAATCTACCATGGTCATTGATTGGTAGGATTAACAAAGTCAAAATGTCCATCTTACAAAAGCATTTCTACAGAGTCAATTCCTATCAAAATTTCAGCACAATTCTTTACAAATCTTGAATGGATAATACTCACATTCATATGAAAAATCAAAAAACCCAAGATGGGGGAAACAATCCTGTACAATAAAAGAACTTCAGAGGTGTTTCTGTTCCTGATTTCAAGCTGTTCTACAGAGATATAGTAGTAAAAACTGAATGGTATTGGCATAAAAACATACAGGTTGGTCAATGCAATTAAGTCAAAGTCCCAGACATAAATTCACATACCTATGAACACCTTATTATTAATAAATATCACAGAAATATACAATGGAAAAAGGAATAATCATTAACAAATGGTGCTGGTCGAACTTGATGTCTGAATGTAGACTGATGCAACCATATCATTATCTTTTACCCTGTAAAAAACTCATGTCCACACGAATCAAAGACTTCAACATAAAACTAGGGAGACTGAACCCAATAGAAGAGAAAGTGGGGAATAACCTTAAACACATTTGCAAGTGAGACAACTTCCTTAACAGAGCACTGATAACAAAGGCACTGAGATCAACAATTAATACACAGGTCCTCAAGAAACTAAATAACTTTCATAAGCCAAAGAACAGTGTCAAAAGGACAAGTGGAAGCCTAAAGAATGGGAAAATTTTTTCACCAACTCCACATCTACTAGCCAAAATACATAATAAACTCAAAAAATTAGTCATCAACAAGCCATAAGCCAATTAAAATGGGATATAGATGTGAACAGAATTCAACAGGAATATTAAATGGATAAGAAACACTTAAGAAATGTTCACCTCCCTCAGCCAGCAAGGAAATGCAGACTAAAATGAATTTGAGATTTCAACTTAGACTTGTCTGAATGGCTAAGATCAATAACACAAGTGGCAGCTCATGCTAGAGAAGATGTGGATCAAGAGGAGCACTACTCCACTGTTGATGGGAGTGAAAACTTGTACAGCACTTTGGAAGTTAATATGGGGGTCCCTCAGAAAATGGGGAATCAATCTACCTCAAAACCCAGGTATACCACTCCTGACCATACACCCAAAGGACACTCCATCCTACCAAAAGGACACTTAATCATTTATGTTCATAGCAACTTTATTCATAATAGCCAGAAACTGGAAACAACCTGTATGTCCCTCAACAGAAGAATGAATAACAAAAGGGGGTATATTTACACAATGGAGTATTACTCAGCTGTTAAAAATAAATAACGTCATAAAATTCTCAAGCAAATGAATGGAACTAGAAAAAAATCATTCTGTGTGAGGTAACCCAGACCTAGAAAGACAAACATTGTATGTGCTCTCTTGTAAGTGGATATTAGTTGTGAAGTGAAGGATAATCATATTATAATCCATAGACACAAGGAGGCCAAGTAATAGGGATGGCTCAAGGGTGAATGCATGGATCTCCCTGGGAGGGGGAAATAGAATATATTCTGTTGGTGGAGTTGGGGTAGGTGGGGGTCAGAACAGGAGTGATCAGGTTAGGAGGTGATGGAGAATAAGTACTGGGAGAGACAACTGGAATTGGGGGAAGGGGATTTTAAGGACTATGTGGAACCCTAGTGCAATGGAAACTCCCTGGAATCTCTAAAGGTGACACTAGTGATGCCTCCGGATAATGGGGAATATGGAGCCTGAATTGTAACCAGGCAAGGCTTCCTATGCTGCATCAAGGATACCAACCCAGCCACAAATATTTGATCTGCAATTTGTCCTGACTACAAGATGTGTTAGAGTATAGAACTTGTTGTAGTGCCCAAACACTGACTGGTCCAACTTCAGGTAATGCCAGATGAAGTGGAAATTTCTGGTTTCTTTGAAGATTCAGTTGTGTCATGTAATTTTTTTTCTGGAAACTGTCTTATGGAAGGATGTTTTTGCTTGAAGGAGACACATTGGGAAGATGTTTTGCTGAGAACAGACACATGGTGTTTTTCTCAAAACTGCCTTGGAAAAGTACATGTGATGTTTTGCTAGAGCAGACACTTGAGAGAATATATGATGTTTGGGAAATGTATAAATGTAACCCAATAGACAGTGATGATGCTGTGTGGTATTGCTTCTTTGCTGGTCTTCATTGGGCTTTGTGGTATTGGTTCTCCTTGCTACTCTTAGCTAATCATCATTTGTTGTGACTTTGTAGAGAGAAATGTACCAAAGAACCTCTAGTGGTGTTCAGACAGCTTCTTGACACTTCAGTGGACTTGGGACAATTATCAGAGCACCCTGATTTCTTCTGAATGAAACTATAGTTACTCATTCATGAATGGTGTTTGTGAGTGCATTACGCTACCACTGCTGATTCGTTTGAACTGGACTGTTGATAGGCTGACAACACAGAATTCATGTATTCCAAAGAACTATTTCTGAACAGGTCCATATGCTCCTTTGCCCTATTAACCTTTCCTTTCCACTACCTCTGACAGTGAGGGGCTACAAGGGAGATTAAAGCATTTAAGTACACTTATTAAACTAGGCTTTTAAAAATATAAGCCTGCAGCCAGGATAGGTTACCTACTACTGGGATGGCCAGGAACCAGAGGCTAGATATTCCAGAGTCCTAGGATAGAACCGAACAAGACTAATAAGAAAAAGTCAATGAAATGATTCCTAATGAATATCATTAGGAGCTCACAGTTTGGAGACTAGCACAATCATCATCAGATAGGCTTTATCCTGCAACTGATAGGAGCAGATATAAAGACTCAGCCCAGCATTAGGTGGTACTTAGGAATCCTGCAAAAGAACAGGAGGAAGAATGCTTGTAGGAGCCAGAGGGCTTGAGGACACCACAAGAACACAGTCCACAGAATCAACAAAGTAGGGCTCACAGAGACTGAAGTGACAATGAGGGAGCCTATATGAGTCTGAGCTATGTCCTCTGCATATGTTATGGTTGTTAGCTTTGTGTTCTTGTGGGACTCCTAACAATGGGAGTGGGATTGTCTTTGATGCTTTTTTTCTACTTTTGGGACCCTTTTTCCTCCTACTAGATTGCCTCTTCTAACTGTGATATGAGGGTTCATGCCTAGTCTTGTAACTTGTCATGCTATGTTTAGTTGATATCCCTATGAGGCCTGTTCCTTTCTGAGGAGAAATGGAGGACGATGGATCTAGGGGAGAGGGAAGGTGATGGGGAGCAGTGACTGGGAGAAGTGGAGAGAAGAGAAGCTGTGGTTGGGATGTAAGGTGCAAGAGAATTTAAAAAAAGAATCAGTCTCCAATTATAACAAACATCAGCTCACAATTTATCTAATCAAAGATCAACTGCCAAGAAAGTTGAGAGAGTGAGCCTTTTTCTATACTTTTAATGTCATAGGAATTTATATAGACTTCTTTATATTTTTTCCTAGGGCTTCATTGAGAATGAAGCAAAGGAACACATGACCCTGTCTAGGGTCCACACACATAGAGCATCTGTAACTTGGTAACTACCCCAGAACTGAAGCTAAATTCCTTTCATTAATATCACTTACAGTAAACTGACATATGTACAAGATTAATGTTTCCTCTTCATCTTATAGTTCTGCTTTTTTTCTAGATAAACATGCTATTACAGTGTTAATAAATATCTTTTAAACTTCTATGGTAAGAATTAAATACATTATTTTGTAACTTCATTGCCTTTACCAAGCTGGGAATAATAGTATATATGCAATAAATTATTACTGAAGTGAATTAAAGTGAACAGGGAGTTTGAAAATTTTGGTTATGTTTGCCAGCTACATATCATGCTTCATGGAATGTGTTTTGTGTACTAACGATTTTGAATACCAGCAAACAGGAGGAAAGGAGGATTTTAGCATGAAAATCCAGGTTTCACTGGAGTAAGCTTATATCCCCCTATTCTTTTCTAACCCTGGCACTTGGAGTTATAGCATTAGTCTTGTTGTTGGTAATTGGCAGTGGCACTCTGGGGTTCCTCTCACTAGTAACTGCCTGGATCCCAGGCTCTAATGAGCACAATAATTCATTACCACTACAACTAATTCACCAGGTATAATATTTATAAAACTCTCTCCAGTTTTTTTTAAACTTAATGTTAATTAGAAATTATGAATGGTTTTGAATTCTTAAACTGCCTTAGTATCCAGCTTTGTAGAGGAAGACATTTTTATTGGTACCTAAAACTGCCTAGACTTCATGGCCATGATCCTGTGAGTCTTAAAGTTTCTGTAACAGTGTAGAGATCTGTGAAGAATTTTGGAAAATTGTTTTGAACATAGGTCTGTCCTGATTATGAGAATAAAGTTGTGTGTCTCTTGATCAGAATACAAGAACATGAAATGTTTTTCAACATTTTAGGCATATATACATACAAACTTTTCTTGTTAAACTATTACGTATTACTTTTACACTGTGGTGTAAAACTATAGATCTCATCTCAAAAGAAAAAATGATAGTTTGTTCTGTCCCTAAATACAAATGACCCTGGCTTGGGAACACGTACTCAAAATGACTTGAGTACTATGCTCTAATGTTCTAACACTTTCTTCAAGTTTTTATAGCAACAGAACCAAAAATGTCATAAAACATGGGATGTCTAAATTAGATTATTGGAACTAGATGGTAAAGATGTTAAAGCAAATCTGGGAATTCTTACCTGTAGGTCTGAGATGCTCTCTGGTGGTATTCTACCTGATGATATTCTTAGCCTTTGGGTTGGTGGAAACTGTGGTCTGTTAAGACATTTTAATGCAATTCATCAACTGGTGATCAGGATATTAGTTCAAACATCGAATGTGGACATAGACAATGGATGGCTATTAAGGAGGGTACAGATATCATCAAATAACTTGATTCCAATCTTCAGCATTCCAACTCTACAATTATAGGCATTCTGCTCAGTTGTCAGCCTTATATGATCTGTTACATGGACATTGGTTGTTTTCTCTATTAATTTCATGATGTAAATGTTCCCTTTTCTCACCATATCATCCTATGGGCTAGAGAAGATGAGCTCAAGGAAACTGCCAATGCCAACATCTTGTATAACTTGACTTGCTCATCTTACTTTATAGTTATTGGAAAGCTTTTGCTACCTGATGATTGATATATATACATATATATATATATATATATATATATATATATATATATATGTCCATGAACACAAATATTTTCATGGATTATAAGCTATCTTCTTCCTATGTTGAGCAGTAGTATATCTTGCAAATGCTATAGTGGCCTGATGTGAGAACATAAAAGGTAATCATACTATAAAGCAAGAAAATAGATAATCACTAAGTTTTCCTAATATACAGTGTGAAAAGTTCCTGGTATGTCTTTGATCCCAGACACACACTATTTAACTAAGAGTCCAGATAGCTTCTTAATTTTACTTCAATTATCCTATTCAGTAGGAATTTTTCTTTATTATATTAAAAGGAATTCTACATTTTTCTCCTAACCTCCTTCTATCTTGATAGAGTAAAGGAACATTTTTGAGAGAAATGATCTTAGTGGAGCATAAAGAAGCATGGCGACTCTAACATCTTACTCATGTTTCCTGAGTAGCATTGTTTCCATAAATCTGTTTAAAGTACTGAATCTTAGTTTTATTTCAAAATGAGCCAGCAGAGAGCAATGCAGTACATTATGCAAACTCCAGACAGACAAAGCCCAGGTGTATCCTGTATTATTCCAGTCATATAGCATTCTAAAAAGAGCATAACCTATGCTAGAATAAAGTAGGTCATTGGTTTTGAGCCACTGAGAAAAAGTGATTGAGTTTAAAGAGGCAAGAGGAAATGAATCAAGATGTTCTCTTGCCATTACTATAAGTTGTGACTGTGTGTTAGCATACACTCATGAAAAATTATCAAGTTGAGCATTAGAGAGGGCCAACTTTGGCTACTTGTAAATAATATCTCAATAAAACTGATTTTAGAAACAAACAGGCAGTGATTTAAAAAAAAAGTTGGCATAGGTTCAACAGATCCATTTTTAAAGCCTTTAATAAAAAACATCAATGTTTTTCTTATTTTTCCCCAATATAATATTTTTACTAATTATTTGGGAGTTTTATACAGTACATCCTGATAACACTTGTTTCATATTCCTCCCAGGTCCACCCTCCCTAACAAACAAACAAGCAAGCAAGCAAACAAACAAACACACAAAAAATACCAAGCACATTTGTGTTGCCCAAATGCTCACTGGAGCATGGCCAAAGTCCCTGTGGCCAGCCCCTTAAAGAAAACTGAGTCAGTTCTATATACCCCCACCCATACACCTACCCCCACTTTTAACCAGAAGTCATCAACTGAGAAGAGCTATACTTCAGCATCTTTACAAAAAAAATTTAAGGACTGCTTTCAATAGTTTCCTGTCTGTCCTTTTGCTTTTGGGGGTGGGAGGTTGGGTACTGTCCCAGAAGCCTCCAATATCTTTCATTGTCAGGTATGAGTCTGCAATAATATGACTGCAAAAGAAGCTTCATTATCCATAGCAACCAGTGACAGCATGGAACATGAACTTCCACATGGTTTCTAGAGGCAACACAGATTGTGAATATCGACTTGGTCTCCGGCAGCTGCACAGATTATGGACATCAACATGGTTTCTGGTGGCAGAATACGAACCTCAATGTGGTCTCCAGGGGCAGCATGAACCATAGACATCAACATGACTTCCAGCTGCACAATGGATCATTGACATCAACTTGGTGCCTCTGGCACCATGGATCACAGACATCAACATGGCCTTCAGTGGCAGCACAGACCATGAATGTTAACATCTCCTGTGGCAGTAGCATGGACCACAGATACCAACATGGCCTCAATGGCAGCGTGGACCATGGAACTCTTTCCAGGAGTCATAATCCAGAAACTGAACCATTCTACATCTCAGATATCTTGTTGCTCAGAGTCAGGGTGATCATGGGGTTGGGCAGCACGTTGGGGGTAGGACCTGCAAGAGCTCCAGGCTGCTGTACACCACGTTGCCCTTGGCACCAGCTGCCCTGCCATTGCCTTGAGCATGACCATTGTGTTTGCAACCTGCAAGTAGCACCAAGGCCCCATGCTTTCCTCCCTCCAGCAGGGCAAGCAGCAGCAGCAGCAGCAGCAGTAGCTCCATGCTATTGGCCTTCATGCCTAGTGGGCATCGACAGAGGAAGGTGGGCCTGCTGGTAACCTGAGCCTCCTGGCAACCTGGTGACTGGCCTTACTCGGAAACAGCATGCTCTTTTTGTCCTCTGCCGCTGGTGTCCCAGACTCTACTTTCTAGGTACACTTCTCTCAGCCATGTGTGTCTCTCTGTTCTGCCATTTCTCTATTGTATATTCCTTTATTAAAATGATGTTGCAGACTGCTGTGTGTCACACATTGTATTATATTGCCCAAACATTACATGCAAATACTTATTGTAAGGAGTGATTGATAAAGTTCAAGGTTTCAGAAGCACCATAAATACTGGTCTATCACTGAGACTCATCTGGTGCATTCCTGTTGTTGTCCAGAGTCAAGATGGTTGGTAATTATGCAGCTGGGCAGCAGGTCTGGGGTGAGGACCTTTGCAAGCTCCTGGCCACTGCTCAGCATCCTGCCCTGAGCACCAGCCACACCACCACCAAGGCCATTGTTTGTGCAGGCCACAGGCAGCACTGTGACCTGCAGTATCCTGCACTATGCTACAGTAGCCAAGCAAGATGAGTGGTGCCAGTGACAGCAGCAGCTACAGTTCCCTGCAATGGCCCTGACAATGCAGGTCGATTGGCAGCACCCAGCCTAGTGGATAGCCATGGAACAACATGGCCCTGTGGTGGCCTGAGCCTTCTAGAGGCTCCGGACCAGCCCTACTCAGCAATCACAGGCTTGATCCTTTGTGCGGTCACACTTCCATACCTGTTACTGCTGCTGTATCTCTAGCTCTGCTTCTCTCCATTTGGTGCACTGCAAGTTTCTGACATTTTCCCCCAATCTGTGCAACAACCACATTTTAGAGATTTTTCCTCTCCCTGTTGTATTTTTTTTCAAATATACATTTTTTATTTTTATTTTAGATGTATGAGTTTTTCTCACATGTTGTTTAGTGCTGTAGAAGTTTTTAATCCCAATTTGGGGTCTCTACCCTACCTTTGATCATTCAGTTCCAGGATAAAAGACACCCAACTTTTATTATTTTCAATAAGCCTTAAACAGCACAAGAACTGGGCAGATATCTACCCTCTACGCTATTAGAATCAACTTTCCTACAGATAATCCCAAGTTACTGCTTACTATGTTTGATCTGAGCTACTATTAACTCCAATTGACCAGCCCTCAGAGCCACATATTCATGAACTCAACTAACTCACAACAGATTTTTTTCTTTTTCCCTTCTCCCCGTGGCTCTCTCTGGACTCACCAGGCCCAGAAACTCCAAAACCTGCCTGTCTCTTCTGCCCAACTATAGGCTGGAGGCATCTTTAGTTATCAATCAGAAATAACTTGGTGGCAAGATCACACATCATCACTTGGGTCTCCATGCAGATCTCTCTAAGGCAACCAGGTCTTGAAGAACCAATATTAGCATTAGAATACAAGCAGCATCAGGCCAACCCACTATGGTTTAGTTCCTGCTGAGTTCAGGAGAGGGTGTTAGAATACTTGGAATTGGTGTTAAGGATGTTTCTAAGCCACTAAGTGGGTGCTTGGAGCTGAATCTAGATCCTGTAGAACAGCAAGTACTATTTACACCTGGGTCATCTCTCAGACTTACTTGTGGTATTTTGAAAGCCTAAAGTAAATTCTGAGAAGTTTTCAGTTAAGACATAAAGATTCATTGGATACTTGAATAAATGACTGATTTAATGATTGAATGAACACTCATGATTATCAGAGTGGGGAAAATATGGATATCTTTTGCCCTTATCAAATTCCTTCTTTCTAAATTCTCTAAAAAAAAAAAAAAAAAAAAAAAAAAAAAAAAAAAAAACTGTATAGATTCCTTGAAGTACATAGACGGGGATTTAATATGGGAAGTTGGTGATAGAATAACCATGGGACCTATTTCTGAAATAACGATCATATCAACTTTCCTTTTACTGAGAGTTTATATTCTCAGTATCAGTAAAGAGGAAATACTAAATGTGACCACCAGCAAGGGTATTATGGTATGGTTCAAAGTTCACTATGGACTATCTGATTTTTTGTGTCACTCCCAGCAAGTCTTGATGTTTAGACCATTGAACTTCTTGAGTTCCATGGAGAGGGTTATCTGAGTTTGTTTTCAGTTAGAACATTCTGTTTTTTCTTACTTTTAGCAGAATGTTCATGGTGTTCAGCAAAATAAATTTGTTTTGAAGCAACGTAGAAGGGAAGTTACTCACCTATACTTATTCCTGAAGTACAAAGTGAATTTTCTGACTTTCAGATAGTGGCTTGATACACATTTGTTGTTTCTGAGTAATCTTGCTTTATATGTGATAAAACATCCTAAATTTAAATTGACTCCAGTTTTACTTAAAAGCCAAAGAAATCTGACACATTCTTACCTCAAGAAAATATTAGAAGAACTTAATTTACTGCTAGTGCTTGCTGGCAGAAATCCTTGAGAGTCAAGTGTAAGTCATTGATTTTATGACTCATTTCTTGCAACTGGGGAAAAATAAATTTAGTAATTCTGAATCAGTGCTGAAGAAATCAGCTCAGTAACTTTGGAATATTCCACCAGACCCCTCCCCCTCCTAGAAGAGAAAGGTCACAGCCCATAGATAGGCACCTCTTCCTTTTAGAAGAGAGAGACTAATTGCATTTCTCAGACCACAGGTGGGGGACGACCATCTGGCCACCTGCAGGTAGAGGAGGCCCCCAGAGCATGTAAACACAGTCTGCAGGGCAGACCAGCTGTTGGTCACCTACAGACACAGGGAGTCCTGACCACTTCATTCCCTAAGGACCAATCAGTTTAAAAGTCGCACTGTTCTGCCAGTCATGTTGCATCTAGTGGCTGTTGCTCTGAAAACTGTATAAAGGTTCAACAAATGGGTCACGACCTCTCCTTCAGGTGTGGTATGGCCCCAATACGTTGGAATAATAAAATCCTCTTGCTGATTTCATTGATCCCCAACTCCGTGGTGTTCACTGGGAGAAGGGGGGGTCCTCTGGAAAGCTAAAGGCTCCACAGAGTCTTTACCGTGCTATCAAGTCAAAATAAATTAGAAATATTAAAACTCTTTCTAAAGTACCAGGGAAAAAGTATCACATGTAAAAGGGTACTCAGGGCACAGATTGCATTTGTTTGTTACTCCTGAAGTCTATTTGTTCCTGAATCAGTCAGACTGTGAGGTATCTCTTTGCTTGTGTGGTAGAGGCAAAAGAAGGAGCTTTGATTTCTTTTAAAAACCACCTTGATACTGTAAGATCTGGCCCTTTTATGAGGAAGGCAATGACATTCTTTCTCCTAAGAAACGGGTGACTTTGACCTGGCCCAGGGCCAAGAGTAGAAACTACATGCCCGGGCAAAAATCCCACCCAGCTACATTCCTACGGGTGACTTTGACCTGGCCACAGGACCAGAGGCAAAATGTTTCAGGAACCAGAAACTTTTGTACAACCAACCTGTGAATAACTTAGAACAAACCTCACTTCCCCATAATGCAAATTCTTTCGTTCCCCACCCCTTGCTTTGTAAACCCTCTGTTTTATGAGCCTTTTCCTGAGTTGTATTTCCTTCATTGCCTTGGGGATGTTTCTTCTTTTAAATACCCCCAACTTCAGCTGCTAGGGCTCTAACCCTTCTTCCTCTGCGTAGGTTATGTGTTCAACCCCAGTGCACTGGCCTTTCTGCGGTCCTTCTGCCGCCGCTCCCGAATTAAACCTCGTGTGATTGCAGCAAGGACCGTCTTTCGTGAGTTCTTGGGGGGTCGCGCCGTCCCGAGACTTGAGTGAGGGTCTCCCCGATTTGGGAGGTCTTTCAATACAAGTCTAAATTTTGTGATTGGAGACATCTCAGCACCCAGAATTTGAAAGTCTGCTCTAACCTCTTTTTATATTACTTAAAAGTCACTCACAGAAATTTCCTTCACTAATTAGAAATGCTTCCTTAGAAATGCTTTTCTGGCTAGCCTCTAGAGGATCTTGTGAGAAACATTTCTACACAGATTTCTTCTTTCATGGTGGTTTCTGGTTCAATTTCCTCAATGATTCAGCAAAGACATCAGTGTTGAATTACAAACAGGGCATGTCCAACCAAGATGTGAGACATATATCATGATTGAGAACAACAGTACTGTCACCCAAAGAATTTGCTTTTTCCCTTTCATCTCCTTCTCTATTAACTTAAAAAGAAGACACTGTCACTGTCCTAGGCCATGCCAGCTAGCTATAATCTAGTCATTTTTTTCTCTCTTGTTGTCTAAACATGATAAGATACATTCACATCATACATTTAAATGTACACAAATTTGCTATAGTCTGTGTAGCAAGATGGCCTTTATTTGACTCACCAAGTATAGTCATGCCATGAAAACAAGAGGACCTCCTATTTCAGAATGAGACAATACAGATGATTGTTTCACTTAAAGACTTTATAAACTTGATGACAAATAAGATTATAGATGAATAGCTAGTATTGGCCACATGACCACTCATCTCCACATTTGTCCATCTGATGTAAGAGCTATGGCTGTGTCATCTTAAGGGATTTGGATAGCAGGCATGCTGACTCTACCCTGATATGTTGAGAGACTCTAAGGTCATCTCCATTGTAGCAGTTCAGCAAAGAGGTCTCATTGAGAAAAAAAACAGTTGTGAACTTATATGTATATGTAGTGCAGCTTAATATTCTCTGTAAAGAATGATAGGAAATTGATGCAATCCTAATAAAATCTAAATTATAAGCAAAAGAGAAGAGCTTGACTTTCAAGCACTGGGATATCCAAGTCTTCCTAAATTCTCTCCCTAAAAGTGAAAGAGAAGCTTCCAGTTGCACAATATCCTGATGTCTAAGAAACAGAAGATTCTTAATCACATTCATAATTTTTATTAATATTTATTTTTATTATCAATTATTAGTAAGTTTACTTATTTTATGCTCATTCTATGCTACATCACTTTTTTAATATATTATTTTTATTAAAATTATAAAAGGTAGGCTGCCCGTGGCCCTTCCACACTCTCTTACACCAGACCCAATTCTCAGGATTACTCTTATGTCAAGAACAAAACACCAGCTGCAACTTCCCCTCTCGGCTGTGCATGCCTCCTGTGGATCCCACAGACCATATCTCCTCATGTCCCTGCCCTTCTCTTCCAGCCTCAAAGCTGTGATCCAGCCCCCAACTCCAGGCCCTGCTCAACCATAAGCCATGCCTGTCACATGACCAGCCTTCTCCCATGAACGCACCAGCATATCAAACAGGTAAAACAGATAACACTCAACTAACACATTCCCTGAAAATCTAGAGAGAAAACAGAAACCAAGGAAGAAAACTCTAACCTAACCAAGAAAAACCCAAGGATCAGCACCTGTATCTATAAAAAGCACAACTCCAGATGCCTAGATGTCAGCATAAAAGCACAATCAGACAGCAGGGCAGTATGTCTCCACCAGAGCCCAGCTGTCCTATCACAACAGATCCAAAATACTCAATGTTAGCATTCTATCTAAACTCCACCTCACAGCTACCTGGCAGCAGCCAGGTATGCTCCTCCCACAGTTGTCTAGCCACAGCCAGGGGGGTCTGGCCCACTATAAAAGGGGTTGCTTGCCCCTCCTCCCTCTCTTTCTCTTGCTTCTCTCTTACATCTCTTATCTCTTACCTCTCCCCATTCCCTTCCCCCCTCTCTCCTAGTGGTCATGGCCGGATTCCACCTCTCTACTTCTCTACTCCCTTCTTCTCTCTGCCTTTCTCTGCCTCTACCACCTTCTTAACTCCCCTCCCCATGCCCTAAATAAACTCTATTTCTATACTATACCTTTGAGTGTGGCTTGTCTCTCAGGGGGAAGGGATGCCTTGGTTTGGGCCTGCTGAGGCACACCCTTCCCCCACACCTCCCCTTAAACCCATAGAATATATATCTCTTTATATTTTTTATAAACACATCATTCAACATAGAAAAAAAATGAACAAATCTCTCAAACACAGTCAGGAAAACAAAAACAAACAACATCTCTTTAAAAAGACAGGGAACAAACAAACAGTTGAAGGAAACAAAGAAAAGTGTTCAAGACCCGACAAGGGAAATAGAAGCAATAAAGAAAACACAAACTCAGGGAATCCTGGAAATGAAATCTTTAAGTATATGAACAGGAACTACAGAGGAAAGCTTCACCAAGAGAATACAAAAGATGGAAAAAAGAATCTCAGGCATTGAAGAAATGATAGAAGAAACCGATACAATGGTCAAAGAAATTGTTACATTTAAATTTTCCTGCACAAAACATCCCTCAAAAAAGCCAGGAAAACAAAACCAAACAATATCCCTTTAAAAAGCCAAGAAACAAACAAACAATTGAAGGAAAAAAAAAAAGTTCAGGACCTGAAAAGGGAAATAGAAGCAATAAAGAAAACACAAGCTGAAAGAATCCTGGAAATGAAAAGGTCCTTGGTTTGCAGAAGAATTATACACCAGACTCAAAAGCAAAGAGTGTTTTATTCTGCAGAAGTCCAACAAGTGTGTGTGTGTGTGTGTGTGTGTGTGTGTGTGTGTGTGTGTGTGTGTGTGTGTGTGTGTGTTAGGAGGGTCTCTCATTCCAAGATGGAGACAACCAAGTGAGCTCTCAGGCCCAATTTAATTCACATTAGGAAAATTCTGGGGTTGTTGACCTTTATCTTAATCCATTGGTTCCATCTCTAGGGACATTCCAGACCCATTGCTGTGGCCTGAGGGCTGACTCTGTTGCTGGGGAAGTCTGCACCGTGTTGCTTAACCATTGTCCTTGCCTCAGGCCAGGTGTGGGTGTAACTTCTGATTCCAGGGCAGTTTCTGATTACCTGCCTGAAGCCTGAGTTGTTTTGTTTTATTGTTGTTGTTTTGTTTTGCTTCAGTAAAATACTTCCTGGGCTTGCCTAGACATGCCCAGTTCTAGAGAGATTTAGTCCTAGTCTCTTGAATTGCCAGTTTGAAGCCTGTCATGAAGTGAGCCTGTCTCATCAGGAAATCTGGTATATTACTAAAAGACCAAACCTAAGAATAATAGCAATAGAAGAAGGAGAAGAATCCCAGCTCAAAGGACCAGAAAATATATTCAAGAAATCATAAAAGAAAATTTTTCTAACCTAAAGAAAGAGATGCCTATAAAGGTATAAGAAGCTTATAGAACACCAGATAAATTGAACCAAAAAAGAAATTTTTCTTGCTACATAATAATCAAACCACTAAACATACAAAACAAAGAAAGAATACTAAAAACTACAAAAGAAAAAGACCAAGAAACACATAAAGGCAGACCTATTAGAATTACAACTAAATTTTCAACTGAACCTTTAAAATCCAGAATTTATGCAACACAATAAAATGTGTGCTAAGAAGACAGGTTATAGCACTAGGTACTTTAATTTTAAAAATGAATAGAATTCTTACTACAACCTAACATCACACCTGAAAGTTCTAGAACAAAATAAAATAAGCACACCCAAGAGGAGTAGACAGCAAGAAATTATCAAATTGATAAAATCAATAAAATAGAAACAAAGAAAACAGTAAAAAGAATCATTGAAACATATAGTTCTTTAAGAAATTCAGCGAAGCAGACAAACTCCTATAGAAACTAACTAAAAGTTGGAGAGAGAATATCCAAATGAACAAAATCAGAAACAAAATGAATAATATAACAACAAATACTGAGGAAATCTAAGAAATCATAAGAACATACTTTAAAAATCTATACTCTCTCAAATTAGAAAATCAAAAAAAATGCCACTTACTGAAGTTATATCAAAACCAGAAAAACAATGTAAATAGTGTTGGTATTCTGTCTAAACTCCACCCCACAGTTACCTGGCAACAGCCAGGTATGTTCCTCCCCACAGTTGCCTGGCAACAGCCAGGTGGGCCTGGCCCACTATAAAAGGGGCTGTTTGCCCCCTCCTCTCTCTCTTACCTCTTTCTCTTGCCTCTCTTACTTCCCTTACCTCTCCCCGTTCCC
>CM052718.1:53288965-53317226 GCA_028551405.1 Uromys caudimaculatus | reverse complement strand
CCCCCCCCCCCCCCCAGGTCAGCAGGCTCTATCACATAAAAACACTTCTAAAATATTTTATTTTACTAGAACTCCACCTTCCAAATATTCAAGATATTCCTGTATGTGATATTCTCAACTTTTCAGAACTGGTTAATAGATCTGACAGCCTAACGCAGAGCTTTGGGAATGACTAATCTGTTGAGCGTTTTCTTTTATTTCTGAGGTTTTATTGAGATCAATTTTTTCTCTTTGGTGGGGGAGAGGGATTCTGCCTTTACCTACTTATCTTCCTTTGTCTCAAATTCATTTTCTCAAACCTATTCACTCTAAGGGAATTCTACTTAGTAGAAATTAACAAAATAGTTAAAATATAATTTTTAAAATAAAAATACAGTATTCTAGTAGTTGACAATTACTCAGGCCTCCACACCATATCATGTGGAGAGACATCAGAGCATTGGTCCCAGAAGCTCTGGTGCATAGATCAAAGTCAGATCACTGCAAGGGGTGCACTGCAAATACTCAGACACACATCTCAGCAAGTGGAAAATACCTGGAGACTACTATAAAACATACATGGATTTATAATAAAAAATGTTGACACTTTCATACAATGATCATATTCAGCTCCTCTCTCTCTGCCTCTGTCTCTCTGTGTCTCTCTGTCTTTATCTCTCTGTCTCTGTCTTCCTCTCTCTCTCTCTCTCTCTCTCTCTCTCTCTCTCTCTCTCTGAGTGTGTGTGTGTGTATGTGTGTGTGTCTTCTTCCACTTCCACTGATTCCTTTCTTATTCTCAACTAGTGTCCTTCCTATTACCATGTCATTTTTGTGAATTTGTTTCCAGGGCTTGTGTAGGTAGCATAGTGCGGTGGTCATGTGGCATTCAGAATTCAGTGTCCTGCAGCACTGTACCTTATCGTTCTGAGCTGATGCTCTTCCCTATTCACTGTAATGTTGTGGGGAAATCTTTGTAACATCTTAAGAAATCAATGAGGCTTCACACTTGTGACTTTAAAGTCCTTCCTTAGGATGAGTTAAAACATAAAACTCTATTATATACAGAATTGCAACAACTTGTAAATTGTCAATTAACAGTTAAACCATGCTAATTAATGAACAATTAAACCAGCAGAATTCCATCCAGATGTAGAAGTCAGAAGTGCTTCTGTCTTTAGGGGTTGAATATGAAAAAAAAAAATCTCTCATATTAATCTCAAGTCCTGAATTTTAGATCCAGCTGCAATATTGTTTTTAGATTTTAATGCTGACACCAGAAGACTTTAGTTATTATAACTTGTTGAAAATTAGTGATCTGTGTGTATTTACACCACTGCTGACAGAAAGATACAAGTGGGGAGTTCCCTGGCTTTTCCCTGCCTTCATCTGTCTAAGGAAGTCACATTCTTAGCTGAGGCCTTCCACAACTCCATCCTCTGTGTCAAGTGACAAGTCTGTCCCTTGGACTCCAGGTCATACCTATGACAGCTGTCAGAAGTCTCAGAAACTCCCAACGAATTAACATTCTTCCCACAGCTTGCTCACTTCCTCCCATATCTCAGATTAATTCTCTACTTTTGCGACAGGTGAAAGCCAGTGAAATATTACTGTTCTCCTAAAAATCTTGAATATCCCCACTGACAATAGGCAAAGAGATACCTTTCAGTGCTATTTTTCTTATATCAGTCAGGGGCAGAGCAGATGGCAGTCCTTTGCTCATCCTAACTTAATGTCTGGCTGAGTGAACAACTGTTTTATGCATAGGACACATAAAAATCAAAATCAAAATTAAATCAAACTAAACCCAGGTAGCACAGTGCAGGGGGAAGAAGATAGAGACCTGCTGACTGCCATATAAGCCGCAGACTTGCTGTCCTGTTCAGGGCAAAGGTAAGCCTTAGAGAACTGCTTGGCAAAGGATGACACCCAGGCATGGCTAGCCTACAGTGAGAGTCACCACAATGTGGGTATATGGTGGACAGATGGGAGAGAAAGAGAAATGGAGCAGCTTTGATCTTTATGGAGATGATACTGGAAGCTTGAGGGTGGAGAGGACTACTCTTGTGTGTGGCCAGCTCCGCACCTTAGTTCATGGTGAAGTCCCAGTCTAAACTGCTGAACTGCTGATGTCTGGGTCCAGGGCTACATGGTGGTAGGGGTTGGTGTCAAGGTCTGTTGCTTATATTGCCATTAGAGAACATTGGGTTGTCCCTAGTTGTGATAGTTGCTGGGAACCACGTGGATCTCCAAGGACTGTGTAGAACTGTCCCCACCCCTCAGTAGCTTCAGTACTCTGGAGAGCTGTTCCCACCTCTCACTGCCAGAGAGGGGTAGATCTGGCTTTGGATGAAGGATGCCCCCATGGCAAGAGTGCAGGGGAGCTAACCTGTGTCATTCATATATTGTGAAGTGGTGTGGATGTGGTAGTGATGTCTCACCTATACCCCTAACCACCTGCATCTGTGGGAAGAGCTTGCTTCAGTGACATTAGAGAAGATAAACTGGCCCTGCCTATCACCACCTGCAGCACTCAGGAATGCAGGACCTGCAGCTTGCCTGGAAAGCACAGAAGTGTTGGTCCTGGTCAAGGGGAAACAGGTGAGCCAGCCTTGAGGGTGAGAGCTTGGAAGAGATGGCTTGCCACTCTTCTCCTTAGGTGGTGTGGGTGGGTAATGATGCCCTCCTGCATCATGGTCTGTGGTAGTCAGGAGACCTTCCATGAGGGTCCAAGAGCTAGAGAGATAGATAGCCCTGCCTCCTCTGGCTATAGCACTCAGGAGAGCAGGCCCTGCACCCTGCCTTGACAGCACAGTGGAACTAGCCATGATGGCTAAGGCACTGGTGAGCCAGCCCCAAGAGTGAGAGAATGGGAGAGCTGGTCCAGGCTCTTGAAGGATGCAGAACTTGAATGGGCCCAACACCTTGACTGTGCATCCCAGTGGAGGCATGCTTACAGATGAGCCCATCCCTAGGGCATGAGCACATGAGAACTGACTCTGTCTCCTGTCTACAGTGACATTGGGTAGTCTAGCCAGAGAAGTGCTGGAGAGCTCATTTTGGTGGTATGTATAAGCTGACCAACTCAGCTACTACCCAGGCCCAGATCTACTAGAAAGTGGGCCCAGCTCAAAATCTATACACTCTGTGAATACATGGGATGCATGAAAGAGTAGATTCTGCTGATCCTAAGCTGCAGGATCTCCATAACACAGGAAAACAACAGAATAATAAGTTCAGATGAGAATACAATATTGATGGTGTCATCAAAGCCAGAGATCCCAAACCAGACCAATGATTCATTGCAAGGAACATTTGCAAGATATGTGGAGAGTGGGATATACTGTGGGACATCCTGTGACAGACATAATACAGCTTTCTCAATGAGATGTTTTCTATGCCGTGTATGTGGTGTGTGTGTGTGTGTGTGTGTGTGTGTGTGTGTGTGTGTGTTTTATTTGGAGAGTGGCTGCAAGAGAAAAGGACAGGTATACGGGAACAGGGCGATGAGCAGAACTAGGAAGCATGATTTGAAACTCACAAAGGATCAATAAAAAGTCAAAATTCTTGACTATATGATAAAGTCCACACTACTAATCGTGGACAATTTTTATAGAAAATGAATACAGTGGAAGAGATAGAAATGTCTGCCCCACAGAATCTTTTGTTTTGAGTGACACAGTCACAATTTCCTGCAGACTTTTGTTAGTTTTTGAAGAAGTATAAATAATTCAGTGTAACTGAGTAGCACATTAGAAATCTTGTCTGTTTTTTAGGGACTGTGGGTTGTGCCCTTTCACAAGTGACTGAGGTGCAGGTCTGTTTGCACATTCCTCGTTCTTGCTGACTGTCTGTTTTCTGTTCTAGCGTCTGGGTACTTTGTTGCATTCGACTATCTTCTACAAGTTTTCAGACCTTTCTTTTCTTTCACAAACTTTAACAGTTTGGGCTTGTCTAATGCTTTTCTCATGTGTATGCTGGAGTGTTCAATATGGATCTGAAAGGATGTCTTTGTCTGGTTGAGAAGAGATCTTGCTGGGTCTTACAAATCTCCATTTTTCCATTTCCATATTCTGTAACAAACTTTTATGTTGAGAAAACCTTAAATATTCTAGCAAGCTTTGTTTGTTTGCCTCTCTGTTTTATAATTCTCTAACCCATAGCACTTTATTCTGTGAAAAGGGATAAACCATTTGACTCTCTTCCTAGATTCTAACATAATCCAAAGTCAACTCGGTAACAAATATTTGCTCAATTTCAAAATAGAAGCAAGGGGCACTGACTGCCACACACAGAACATTTGTGACAATACACCAAAAGTGGTTATACATCTGAACTGTTCTTAGCCTCTGTCACTTTTCTAGAACTAGATACTCTAACTTACAGAGATGGCCTTTCTGATATTAATCAATCAAAGAAGCAATCATAATAACCATTTATGTTTTATACAGAAAATCTTATGTTTTTTTTAAATCCTCACAAAGCATACAATGTATTTGAAATATAAATTATATATCCTGATTTAATTTAGTTAAAAATGTTCATATTGGGACCTTGTGAGAGTTCTCCTCTCTGTGTAAGTTGTCATTGTTTGAGTCTTTTTTTAAAAAAATGAAATAATTCTTTCTTTTTTATTAATTGTTAGATCTACATTTCAAATGTTGTCCCCCTTCCCAGCCCTACCTCCATGAGTCCCCTATCTCATCCCCCCTCCTATTTGCCTCTAAGAAGGTGCCTCCCCATCCTACTTACCCCCACTTCACCCCTCTAGTGTCCTTCTCTTGGGCATCAAGCTTCCACAGGACCAATTGTATCCCCTCTCACTAAGGCCAGACAAGTCAGTCTTCTGCTACATATGTTTGGTTGGTGGCATAGTCTCTGGGAGCTCTGAGGGGTCCAGTTAGTTGATACTGTTGTTCTTCCTATGGGGTTGCAATCTCCTTCAGCTCCTTCAGTCCTTCCCCTAACTCTTCCATAGGGGCCCTCGACCTCAGTCCAATGGCTGTAAGTATCTGCATCTGTCTCAGTCAGTTGCTGATAGAGCCTCTCAGAAGGCAGCCATGCCAGGCTCCTGTGTGCAAGCACAGTATGACCTCAGCAATAGTGTCAGGTTTTGGTGCCTGCTCATGGGATAGATCCCAAGTTGGGGTGGTCTCTGGATGGGCTTTCCTTCAGTGCCTGCTCTGCTTTTTGTCCCTGCATATACTTTAGATGGGAAGAAGACTTAACGGAATAGCTTTTCCTGACATTTCTAGGAGACAGTCTCACAACAGATTTCCTGTTTCTTTGGCTTTCTTAGCCCTTCCTCCAACTTGTTGGACATGTTCTCTAAGCCTTGGGTGCAGGAGTTTTGCTATTGATATATCAGTTGGGTTAGCACTGAAATAATATACATGCAAATAATATTATATTGACAGAATATGCTGCATTTATATGTTTAGTAATATATAAAGATGTATCAAAAAAAAAAAAAAAAAAAACAGAGGCCATGAATTTGAAAGAGAGCAAGTTGGCAATGTACCTAGGAAGGGTTGAAGAGAGGAAAGAGAAGGGGAAAATGATGCAACTGTATTTTAATTTGAGAAATTAAAAATATCAATATAAAATTCTATAAAATTTGAAACTCCTCATTGCTGATGAAAACATTTAGAAACAATGATTATTATCTGTGAAACATAATTGTGGCAATTTGAATTGAAAATGGCCTCCATAAGCTCATATATTTGCATGCCTAGGCCCCAGTTGATAAACTTTTTGGAAAGGATTAAGAGGTGTGGCCTTGTTGGATGTGGTATGTAACTGGTTGGGCTCTGTGGTTTTAAAGCCCATGTCAGGCCAACTCTGTCTCTCTGTTTGTCTGTTTGTCTGTCTGTCTGTCTGTTTGTCTGTCTACCTATCTTAGGCTGCATGCTGCCATGCTTACATGTTGGGAACTAATAGATTTTTAGCCTTCTTATTAGCCTGAGTAAAGCCATTTCATGATAAAGTTAGGCTTGGAAGTAACAGTAGGCCAAGGTTGCTGTTTTCTGAGCTTTAGGTTTTTGCCTAGGTTCTGTCTCTCAAGAGATGGATTCTTTCCCAGGTCAGGGTGACTCCTTTAAGGTTAGATGGCTAACAGAATATGGGTGGTTGCCTTGGTAACATGTCCTTGTGGCTAGGAGTCTGTAACTCCTTGGAATTTTCCCACCCCTGTTGCTTTGTCTAAGTCTTGGTTGTGTTGTTTAAGCATCTTTATCTTTTTATTATAAATTGATGGTGAGAATTAAAATTTTGGGGGCTTGATCAGACATCCTGTCTTGCTCCCAGGTATCTGTGTGTCTTGTCTCATTTCATCCGTTAGACCTCTACTCAGGTTCAGGTTAAAGACCCCACAGGCCAGGACAATTGGCGTCCAATGTGGGACTTGAGGAACGGGGAGCACATCTAATGGACATCATTCACGGAAGGCCTGGCCAGGCACTCCTACTGAAGAGATTCCAGAGACGCTCCTATTGAGGAGGTCCTATTCAGAGATCACCACAGAGTGACCCTCCCATGAGACAGATCCTGGGTAGAGTTGGTGAGTGATGATATGGGACAAAAATTTAGCAAACACAATTTGTTTTTACAGGGACTCAAGGAGTCCCTCAAGGCAGGAGGTACTGGGTGAAAAAGAAAGACCTATTGAGGTTCTTCAAATTTATAGAAGATGTGTGTCTCTGGTTTCCCCAAGAAAGCACTATAAATGAGAAGAGATGAAATAGAGTAGGAGATTGTTTACAAGATTTTTAAGATACATTCGGGCCAAAAAAGGTGCCTGTGCAGCTAAAAATTGTAGAGAAAATCCATGAGAGAATGGGTTTAAGAAAAACAATCCTCCCCTATCAAGATAAGAAAAATGAATGTAAGCTGTTTCAGAGCTCTCTTAGGGACAGAAGGAGATCGGGAGATGTCCTGCCTCCTCTCTGGCCCCTACGGGAGAAATGCTTAGGTTTAATTCTGGGTCTTTTAGGTAGGATATCTGAGTCCCTTTGAAACAGCTAATTCTCTTTCCTCTCTGTGTATTGAATGTTCTTGGTGCACCAATCTGTCCATGTTTGTCAATTATGTCTGTTTTTGTTTGTTTCATTGTTTGAATGATTGTTGTTCTGTGCTTCATGTTGAAAAGAAAAATTGGTTAAAATTTTATCTGCTGGCTGTCCATCCCTTGATTTAGTTTAACTTGTTTAAAAGACAATCTCAGTTTACACAACAGAAACTGATAAGTTACCCTGCACCTGTAGCTGGGAATCAGGCAGCTAGAGAAGCCCTGCCAGAGGCTTAGTTGTATGCACAAGGTACTCTTAAAGGGGGCACAGTTTTTCGGCTTCTATGGTAAGGCAGCTGACGACTGTTTCTCCTAGAAAAATTTCTATGATTCTCGGGTTTAGTAGGTGACAAGTTGCTCGTCTCTTAAAATTACAACTAGAAAAAGTTAAATTTTGTCTGATTTAAATAAGTAAATGTGTCTCTACTCCATTTTTTTTTCTGACAGGTTTTAAAAGTATAAAATTTCTCTACATGTCTTGGTTATAGAGTATTGGCTTATAAGTTATTAGATATGATTACAAATTTGTAACTTTGGTAACAGAAAGTTAGCTTAAGAATGATAACTCAGGGTTTGAGTTGTTCTAAACAACAACACGTGGCATGAGCTAACCCAGGGAAACAGATCTTTAAAGATACGTTTAAATTGGGTAATATTTTATGTAATTCTTATCCTAGAAATTAGGCTAAGATTTAAGACAATATCTCTTTGAGGTATTGAAAGCTACACTGTCATACATTCAGATATAAGAACTGACAGCCAAACTTTGTAACGTAAAAGTAATACTCTTGATATTGATTTTTATTATTTCCAAGGTTATGTTTGTGCTCTGATGTTACAAGAGAAACTTAAAAATTATAGTTAAACTGCCAGTGTTCCATTGGCTGCAGCCTACAGTTCGGTCACAGCCTCAAAAAAAAAAAAACAAAAAAACAAAAAAACAAAAACCAAAAACAACAACAATAGGTAAAATTTTTAGAGATATTCTAGCAAGAGTTCCTTTTGTTACACAGTTGGCTTATGAGAATGCTAATGCAGCCTGCCACTCTGCTATTAGGCCATACAGAGCAAAGACAAACTTAGCTAGATATATTCATTTTTGTACAGAAATCAGACCCTCATACAATCAGGGCCTGGCTATGGCTTGCTGCCTTACAGGGGACTGCTGTACAAGCAATGCTTCCAAAGAAATGAGGGAATAAGAATGTTTTAAATGTGGAGGTTTGGGTCATTTTAAACATGATTGTTCCAGGAACAGAGGCAGGAGCGGACAATCAAGTCATGCCCCAGAAATCTGTCCTTGATGCAGGAAGAGTAAACTTTGGGCCAGGCATCAGGAAATAGGCCCAATTAAGAAACATTTGCATTTGAGTTAGTGCAAAGCTCACAGCAGCCTCGGTAGAAGCTTCTGTGACATTCCTTTTGTTTTGACTAGCCTTAGAAATGTGCCCCAGGCAGGGTCAATCTCAGATCCCAAGACACTCACAGCTGGCTGCTTATCTAAGTGTTATAATTAATTATGGCTGCTTCCCCTATGGCATTGACTTGTTTTAGTTTCCTTAAGAGTAATAGAGGACAAAATGACTTTGGTTCCTCTGATGTGTACTGAGTTCAATCTATTACTAATAAGAGACCCAACCTTAAATTAACAATTAAAGAAAGGTTTGAAGAATTAATGGACATTAGAGCTGTAGTACTCACTCACCTCCAAGGGATTGGTTATTCCATTAATCCAAAATAAAGTTCAAACTTAAGATTTATGAAAGGTTAATAAGGCTATAGAACTTATGAAGGCATTAGAACCTGGCTTGCCTACTCTAGCTGCCATTCCAGGAAATGCATATGAAATTATTATGGATTTAGAATATTGTTTTTAAACTGTCCTTTTACATCTTGATGATTACAAAGAGTTTGCTTTTGGTGAATTTGTAAAGCGATTTTATTAGAAAATTTGGTCTCAAGGAATGGCTAATAGCCTTAAAATTATGCAAAAATAAAAAAATATAGCTCATGGTTTACAATTACATGAGGCTGTTCCCTTTTTAGATATTGCTAATTTTCAAATTTTACAATTATTTATACAAATATAATTCAATTTAAAAAAATATAGAATTCCTTATTTTGTAGGACATTTAAGAGCTCATAATAGATTGCTCAGATTCCTTAATGAGGACAATGCCACAGCAGATTTGTATACCAAGAAGGTTATAGGCCTTATATAGAACAATTGGCCAAACAATCTCACTTTTTACATCATCAAAATAATAATAATTTGAGACAATAATTTGATATTTCTAGAAAACGTACAAGTTAAATTATAAAGACTTGTCCTCAGTGTCCTTAATTTCTTCATGTACCACATAATGGTGTTGATCCTTGAGGACTCGTACCTAATCAATTATGAAAAATAGATGTTACTCATATTTCTGAATAAAAAAATTATAATAAAAATAAATTTTAAAAATATATTAAAAATATACATATTACTATTGATACCTTTTCAGGCTTTCTAGTTGCAACTGCTTTAACAGGAGAAACAACTAAAAATAAAATTAGTCATTGCCTACATTGTTTTTCTATACTGGGTGTTCCAAATAAGATTAAGACAGATAACAGAACTGGCTATTGCAGTTAGACATTTAAGATGTTTTGCTAACAATTTCATATTAGTCATACTACTGAAATTCCATATTATCCTCAAGGACAAGATATTGTAAAACAGGCCCATGGAACTTTAAAACAATATCTTTAAAAAACAAAAAAGGGGGAATCATATCCCCGTACACCATAACAGTTTTAAAAATTTAAAAATTAAAAAATTTGGATGCCAAGGAACTCTCTGCTAAGTGTCTATGACACTCTACAACTAGGCATATTTATGCCTAGGTAAAATAGAAGGATCCACTTACAGGCACATGACATGATCCAGATCAGGTATTTAATATGGGGAAGAGGGCATATTTGTGTTTTTTCTACAGGATGCTAAAAGAGCATGCTAGCTGCCAGAGTGATTGCTGAGACATGCTGATGCTGGGACAAAGGATGATGTTGGCGGTGAGCTTGCTAAATGCCCTGACAATGGTGACAGAAAAGCTATATTGGATATCTGTTCCTGACCTACCTTTGCTTGCCTATATTCCATACTGGACAAGCTGCCTTGCCTCAAGATTTTAGACCTTGTCGGACAGAGAACATGGAGACTGTAGAAACTGCTTCAAAAAATTAGTCAAAAAAAGTCGTTATAATGACTTTTCTCTTTCCTTTAATGAGAGCAGTTATTCTGACTCAATCATGGACTCGTATAAAAATCAATCAAATATTAAAAATGACAGTCTTCATTGGGAAGGCTGGTTCTGGACATTTTCAAAGACATATTTAGAAGTTAGCTGCAGTTTTCTATGATATTATGTTAGCAAGAGATAAAGTTGGAACAGGATCTGTACTTTGAACAAGTGTTAGTACATGTGTTAAGGCTCTTAATTTTTTATTAATTGGTCATGCTAAAATTTTCTTTCTTCTACAGAATTTAATGTAAGTTGTATTGATTATATACTTTTTAATTGTGACAGAGTATTAAAATCTGGCATGTCTGTTATGATGGTCTATCAACTAGCCTTTGTTTTATTGCCTGTGAGTTTTACAGGTATTCTTGGTATTCTAAAAAGGGCTTACAAGTACTAGAAGAAGTGAGTCAGACTTTAGGCAAAAATAAGAGGATAGTGGACTTGATTATTATTGATATAACATCTTTAATTATGTTAATGATGAGCATCACTGCTCTTACAATTGCTTTAACACAAGAAGTTAAGACAACTACTTTTGTTAATCATTTTGCAAAAAATGTTACTAATGTTCTGAGTATTTAAGAGGATTTAGATTGGAATTTAGAACAACAGATTGACTCCCTGCATCCAAACCTCTACAAGTACATTATTATAGACTTGATTTGGCTGATAGAGACCTGGCTAAACCCTATGATGAAGTGTTTCCTTTGAGAGCTACATAAAACTCAGACTTATACACGACTGCTTACAAGCAGCGTGGGTACCAAAAGATGTGCAGGGCTAAGCACTAGAAGGGAAGGACCATGTATTCTGCTTCTGAATCCTCTGTGGAGTAAACCTGATTACATAGAGGTTGGTGTTCAGAGGTGTTCCTTAACCATCAGTACAAAAGGACACCTAGACCCTCTCCTCCTCAAAAAGACACCATTTAAAAGTTATCTAAAAGATGTAAGAGATTTCCTGGAAGATCGGGTCCATGCTTCCCCTCTTTGGTTAAAGCCCACCTGTCTTTTGGAGAGGTCTTTGTTTACTCACTGGTCATCACACAGATCTTAAAATAAACAAAAAGGGAGGAGATGCCAGGAACCAACGCATTTGTAGCCTTCTTATTAGCCTGAGTAAAGCCATTTCATGTTAAAGTTAGGCTTGGAAGTAACAGTAGGCCAAGGTTGCTGTTTTCTGAGCTTTAGGTTTTTGTTTAGGTTCTGTCTCTCAAGAGATGGAATCCTTCCCAGGTCAGGGTGACTCCTTTAAGGTTAGGTGACTAGCAGAATATGGGTGGTTGCCTTGGTAACATGTCCTTGTGGCTAGGAGTCTGTAACTCCTTGGAATTTTCCCACCCCTGTTGCTTTGTCTGAGTCTTGTGGTTGTGTTGTTTAAGCGTCTTTATCTTTTTATTATAAATTGATGGTGAGAATTAAAATTTTGGGGGCTTGATCAGACATCCTGTCTTGCTCCCAGATATCTGTGTCTCTTGTCTCATTTCATCTGTCAGACCCCTACTCAGGTTCACGTTAAAGACCCCACAGGCCTGGGCACTTGCCAATATGATGATAATGGACATTATAATATCTCAAACTGTAAGCAAGCCTCCAATTAAATGCTTTTTTATAAGGTTGTCTTAATCTTGGTATCTTTTTACAGCAATGGAACAATGAGCAAGACAATAGTCAGAGGTAAACTGTTTATTATATCAACCACCTTCTCACATAATTTCAAGACAATGTTTCCAATTATGTTCAGTTGAGTTCAACTTATACACTTTCTAAATTGCTACAGCAGAAGAAAATGTTCACAAATAAGTCTCAGACCTAACAGAAACAAGATTAAACACTGGGAACATAAAATTTATGCTCACAGTCATAATATTGTCACATTTTGAAAAATTCCACAAAAAAGTACATGTATGTGTTCTTGTATCTGTTGAATGTTAGTGTCGTTGCTCCAGTACCCAATCTTTTTACTTCTAAACCTAAAGGGAGCATTAATTGTATAGAAGAGATTCTGCCTTAGGAGTAAGTGTCATTTTCTCTTGGAGTCTATTTCTGATGGAATGAAGGATAGACAAGAGGCACCTTAATTCAAACTTCTGTTATATTCTAGGGAAAAGTAAGGTAGCTCTCTGGTAGTCATGAAATTGGTTGTTGCATATTGTGATGGTCTGAATGAGAGATCTCGCAGAAGTCTTGGGCATTTGAATACAGTTGCTGGAGAGTGTTTGGGAGGATTGGGAGGTGTGGTATGGCTGGAGGAAGTATGTCATTGAGGGTGGGGTTTGAGGTTTCAGAAAACTTGTACCATTTCTGGTGTGTTCTCTGTCTCCGAATCTCTGTCTCTGTATTTCTCTGTCTTGATCTGTCTCTCCCTCTCCCTCTCCCTCTCCCTCTCCCTCTCCCTCTGCCTGTGTGTGTGTGTGTGTGTGTGTGTGTGTGTGTGTGTGTGTGTGTGTGTGTATGGGATGCTCACTTAATACTGACAAGGCCTATATGCTCATCTGCTTCAGCAGCTAGTGGCTGAGATAGCAGCAATATCCTGTGCTGATCTGAGGCTGGGAGAAGCCTCAAAAGTAGAAAGAGGCTGAAGAAAAGGAGGGAGCCAAGTGTGCCTGGTGCCAATGCCAGCTTTGTTTTTCATTTCACTACTATAATATCAGCTCAAAATGGATCTCACAAACCACCACGATCTCTGTCAAGTCTTTGAAAAAGTGATTATTTCTTCCTAAATGTACATTTTGACTGACACCAACAACAAAAATTATAATAAATGTTTAAAATATAGATGCTACGCACTTTATAATCAAGTATGGGTAAACCTTAACATAATCTCCAGTCATTCAGTCATCAAACAGTAACAAATGAAGTGGTGTAAGTTGGAATTCATATGTATTTTGTTGTATTGTCCCTTCAATAGGGTCATAAGTCTTCAAAACCAGCTAAATGCAATACACTGAGTGGCCACAAGGTGTCAGGAGCTACATGCTGCTCCTAACAGAGGGCCCTGTTTTTAGTACAGAATTGAAATGAAGCATGCTTTTAAAGACTTCTTTTGTGAAATTTCTCCAACTCTTTAATTTTTTTTAATACTTTAATACAACTCCCCAAAATCTGGATTAAAATTTCCATTAGAGTTGTTCTATTTTTAGTGTTAAAATTATTGAAAATAACTGTAACATGCTAATTTAAGCTTTGTAATGATCTCTTCAGCTATTTAGCCAAACTAAATCCTCTCAAGATAATTGATATATAACACTGCCATTATAGAGTTTGTCTGTAAGGAAAGGAGTATAGTAGAAAAAGGAGTGAGATAGGTCTGAGTTCGAATCCCTGATGGGACACTTTCTTTCTCTAATGTCCTACTAAAAAGACCTACTACTCTATCTAAGCTTTGGAATCAAAGACAGAAACAAACTTTGTAGTATAACAGAGAGTGGAAAATGTATGTCAAATTATAGCCAAACACACAGCTGTGCACAACACAGCCATATACACACAGAGCTACACACACAGAGCTACACAACACACACACACACACACACACACACACACACACACACACACACACGCTCACACACATACACAGCACTTTGCTCATATTCACTTCCTGTTATCCCTTTTAGACCACATTCTTCTTCTGTTGAACTCCTTGTTTACACCAAATCCCCCTCTTACTTTTTTTTTTTTGTTATGAAAAACTTGAGAGACTTGCTTAGAATAGAAACTCAACTGCTCACACCCTATTTGCTACACATATCAACAGTGGTTTAAAGTGTCTGAACTCTAACCCCAGAATGCATTTTGAACATAACTGTCTAAAATTCAGGCTAATGGTAAAGAGTACTCAAAACTGAGCTGGCTGGTTTGGGGGTATCTGAGACCACAGGGTCCAGTTTCTTTATATTAGAATTATCTCCGAGGAGATTATGATCCCACTAGAAAAACAGACTTACACATTGTGTCAATGAAGCATAAAGCTCTTTTTATTAGTATAATTACCTTTAATGAACAAAACAATGACTCAATAAAAATGTCTACTTTTAAAAAATGAATAATTTTATTTTATTTTTCTAGAAGAGAAGAAAACACTGCAGAGGGAGGGAACAGAGTATCTTCTGGAACTTGTTAAGCCGTAACCCAGTTCTGCTGCTTAAAGCAGATGTTGTTTATATTCAATGCTTTCTGCAGGGTTGTAAGATGTTGTCCTAACTTAGAAAATCTACAATTCCCAAGAGACAAGGAGGGAAAATTCTGAGGGTTAGATTGAACAGTTCAGGAGAAAGAACATGGAAATAGATTTGGGAAGATTGTGAGAACTCAAGTGCCTTTTGAGGTAGAATTTACATGTGGTATTGAAGCACCATAGACTGTCTTCTATGAGGATAACTAATGTCTTAGAACATGGGTACAAGAAGATCTTCAGTAGCTGAGACATTTTTATTAAAACACTTTTGTTGTTTATTTAAAAGCCAACTTTAATCAGATGTGTTGTATTTCTCATTAGCCATATGAAAACATTTAGTTACCATGTTATTTGCTGATGAGAAATGACTGTAGTGCATTCCAACTAGCTCTGCGCAATATTAGAGCACCAGAGAGGAGCCATACTGATTCTCCACAGAATGCAATAAGGCAGTTGTTTGTCTTTCACGTATAGTGAAGGTCTACAGGCAAAGAACAACGTGAAATAACAGAGCCCTCTTTGGTGAGGTTTTATAAGGTTGAGGGCAAGTGTTCTAAGACAGAAATGAAATTTAGAGTTTTCTTTTCTCTCTCTCTGCTTCTAAATAATAAAATGCAAAATTACCAAATCTAAATAAGACAAATTATTGTCACTCACTTAATGACAAATGGTAAATTTGCCCAAAATTTTGGAATAATTTCTAGGCATCTAGTTTGACTGGTATCATGATCAAAAAAGCCAAGAGAAGTAGATTTTGATGGATATATTAGATCCTGACTTTGAAATGTTGATGTTGATACATCCTTTGGTGGATATAGCCATCATTTCATTCATCAATATGCACTTTGATACACTAAAGGAATTCTTTAAAGAAAAGTTTTATAGTTGAACTATAAAATAAAAGCAATCATAAATAGAATTGCAAGATTCAGCAAAAAGACTCTTGAGAACATATGTATTCTAAGGGAGTAGAGAAAAATAGCATGGAAAGTAATTCACTTGGAAAATGTGGGCAATCCGGTCATAGCAAAAAGACTACAAACTTCACAAAGGAAGTATTCAAGATTACCAAATGCTGATGTCACTGCATTTGGCAGGTGTGATGACTGAGGATATGGACCCAAGAGTGGGGAGCAGCGGAGACCTAAGCTCAACTTTGGTGAAATATCAAATCACAGATGTAGGCAGGCAGAAATGCTGAACCATTCAAGGAGGCAGGCTATGGATTTGGGAAGTATAGGAACACCTAAAGGAGGTATTAAATGAAGGTATAGATCTCCACTCTTTCTGCGGGGACAGGAGAGCAGAGACTAATGTTGTTTAGTGACAAAAATGAGATCATGTCTGTGAGTTAAGTAGTCAATTATCAAAGTGCAAAGAAAGGATAAATAATAACAAATACACACACACACACATACACACACATACACATACATACACACACTCAGAATTTGCATGCTTCCTGTTTGGGGCACTATAGCTAAAAAGAAGTAAGTGAAAGGCAGAAAGCTATACAGGCTACAAGGAGGTGTGAAAGGACAAGTAATTTGAAGAAGCAGATCAGGTTGACCTTTAGAATGAACTAATGAACACATTTACTGAGACATAAGTGAGAAAAAACAAAAAAGAGTCATATTAGATCTTGATGATAGTTAAACAAAGGACAAGCTATTCTGAAACCTTCAAATCAAGAAGCACCACAAGAGTGAAAGAAAATGGGAGATGCAGAACCTGGTCGTGTCTATTTATAGTCCAAAGAAAAAGGGCTCATGTTGTCCTGCTTGACAGAAACGTTACTAAAAAGCAGCATAAGCGATCTTCTTGCCTTCAGTACTCAAATGTTTGTGGGTTGAAGAGAAGGCTCAGTTGGTAAAGGGCTTGCTGAGCAAGTATGCATACCCAGCTGCAAAACATAGCACCCATGTAAACGCCAGGCATGGTGGCACATATTGGCACATATCTGTAACATCAAAGTAGGACATTAGCCAGTCTCACAGAAATGGTGAGCTCCAGGTTCGTTAAGATGCCCTATCTCTAAACATATGTTGGAGATGATATTAATCTCTGGCTCATATACACACTTGCATAGATAAGTACAACTATGTGCACATCAGTATCACACACACACACACACACACACACACACACACACACACACACACACATTCTTCAAATGTTTTCATTAATTTCCATGGTTCTACCCAAGTATCTCTATGAAGCTTCATCAGATCAGAAGAATATGTACTTGTAATTATGTATGCTATGCAGAGAATAAGAAGAATAAAACATATGCTTATAAGTTATAATCAAAATTATTCTAGATAGGCATAAAACCAAGAAAACATTTTACATTCTCATACAAAAAAAGAGATTCCTCCAAATGCTCTTGGTTCTGAGTGTTATTGTTTCCACAAACTCATGCCACAACCCACAAAGAATCTAAACATCCTTGCCAAACAAGAAGCTTGAGAATAATCTCCCCAACTTGGTTAGAAAGAATCCCAGAAGGGTCATGAGGAGCCATGCATTCCCTTCAGCTGCAGGTCAGCTAATGAGAAAGTCACACTGAACAGAAGAAGTCTTCCTGTGCATGACATTGAGAACTCACCACAGGAACTAACTTTGGGCTGATGGTTTCCAAAATATTCATTCTTCATTTTATCACAAGCAGCAAAGGACCACTGATGCTGAATACATAGGAATGGGAGGACTTCCTAACCTGAAGATAGGTTTCACAGCTCTACAGAGATACTCTCCCATCTCTTTAATGCAAGGCCATGAAGCCACCAGTGGAAACTCTAAGAGGATAAAAGAATCGCACATAAATAAAGGCATTATGACCTGTCCAGCATGGCTGATCACCAAACTCTTTTATAATAGCTTTCAGCCCTAAAGAGAGAGAGAGAGAGAGAGAGAGAGAGAGAGAGAGAGAGAGAGAGAGAGAGAGAAAGTGTGTGTGTGTGTGTGTGTGTGTGTGTGTGTGTGTGTGTGTGTTTAAGGAAATGATCATTCCCAGTCTTTCTCTACCTGATGCATAGGAATGTTGTAGCTTATAAAAAAAGGAGAACAAGAGCCATAAAATGTGTGTATAGGTTTCAAATAGGCCCCCTGTTACTGAAACTCAGAAATGTCTTTCTTTTCCTACCAGAATCCATGGATTTGGGGGCATTTTTCTCTTTGTATATTTTATGTAGAGAATCCATAGGGGTAGAAAGATGTCTCAGAAGTCAAGAGCAACTTTTGTTCTTCCAACGTTTGGTTCCTAGCATCCATGTCTGGCAGTTCACAATGACCTTAAATTCCAGCTCCAAGGGATCTTGTTGCCTTCCGTGATACCCACATACACATCTCGTACACACAAAATATATACATACAAATAATGTTTTCAATCAAAAGCATTATTTTAAAAAGTCCTAACACTTAGAATTATATTCCAGTCAATGTTCAACAAAATATAAATACTTTATAAATTTGCCTCATTATTTCTAAAAATGTAATGCCCACTTCATTGTTTTTTCCTTTATAAATGAAGTTAAACTTTGTATTTTATATTGAAGATCATTTTCGCACTGTATTACTTTTCTCAATTAAATTAATCTTAGCCTAAATTCACTGGAAATGTTTCTGTTTCTTGGCGGTATGGGTTATATAGACTTAATAAATCATGGGTAGATCAGTTTTAGCACCCTTTTGTATCTTGAACAACTGAAATTGTTAAATCAGACTACTTAAGTATCATTTGCAGTTTTTTTCTCATCTATAAAAGTACATTGTCCAGGCTTTATTGTCTAGAAAAAAATTATGTAAATGTGTAAAACTATCTTTCTATATTTTTGTTCTAAGATATTGGCTGTATTTTAAAAATCAAATTGTGAGTACCAGTCATTGGTTTTCGACAAATGTTTGACTAATGTCTTTTCTGATGTAGTTAGGGTGGCTTCCATCCAATTTTAAATCTATCACACATACTATTCCTTCAAAACAGGATCAGCCTGATGGATTAGCTCTTTTGCAAATGAATTTAAGCCTGGTTTTAACTCTTTGGAGCATTTAAATCACCATTACAATGATTAGCCATCAGGATAATAACAGTAATAAGGAAAAAGACCTTCGGTTTGAAAATGTCCAACGTTCCTCACACATATAGCTGCGTCCATTTGTTATGAATTTCTAAACCTTTATTTTGGACATTAAAGCAATTATAACCTCACATTACTCAAGAGAATGAAGAAATGAGAGACAATCAAGCTAATTACAAACCAATAGGGTCACTTCAATCATGAGGACTAGGAAAGTTAATTTTTACATTTATCTTTTAAGATTTACCTACTTTATTATTTATGTGTATGCGCGTTTAGCCCACATGTATGTATGTGTGCCATGTAAGTGCCTGGTGCCCATGAAGGTCAAGAGAAAGTTTCAGATACCTTGGGACTTACATATGGCTGTGGCATGAGTGCTGGGAATTAAACTCAAGAACTCTGTAAGAGGAACAAGAACTTTGAATGGCTAAACAAACTCCTCAAACCCCAAAGTATATTTTAATAGTATGTTATTGTATATTTATTTATTCATTGAGAATTTCATACACATATTCAATGTATTTTGAGCATACACACACACACACACACACACACACAGAGACACACACACTCTAAGGAGCACCAAATCCAATTAGTGTTGTCCATATGTGAATGAGTGTGGGGCCACCCACTGGACTATCAGCAACCTACCAGTGACCACAACCCCAAAGAAAAATGGCTTACCTTTCCCCACAAGCCATCAAACTTCCAATAGCTATTCAGCTAGGGGTGGAACTTCATGATATCTTCCCATGCCTCTGCTGGAAGGCTGATCCACCTCATTTTGTCTAGGTCTTATGCAGGTGACCACAGCTGCTATGAATTCATAAGTAAAACAGCCAAGTTGTGTCTGGAGATCAGCCTTAAACAGCACCTCCACCAGCCCTAGCACTCTCTTCTCACACATTGTTCCCTGAGCCTGATGGGAGTGGGACTAGGATAACCAGTTGAGTTCTGATTGGAAAATTATAAAATACTGAAAATGTTGTCAAAAGCTATAGCTAGGACGTCATAGGCATTTAGCTAAATGTTCATGCTGTTAGCTGCCTTCTAAATATCCATGTTCACATTGATAGATTGGTGACATCTCAATCTTGGTCAAAGAAGCTTCTCTTTTGTAGGGGGTAATAGTTAATACACACTCATAACTACCCAAGGTGTTGAAAAGAACTGACTGTGAGTGCTCTGTGTCCCCAAGTGGGACATGTACATCGATCCTGCCACTAACTAACAGTGGTGAGGAGCTAGCTGGGCCTCGGTTGTCCATTTAAATGATCACATGCTAATAAGAGCCCATTCAAACTGATTCTACTAGTTAATGGAATCCCAAACATTTAGACAGCATTCTTATTTATTTTTCCTATAAATCAGTTTAATCCTGAATTATCTTGAATTTTTAAAGTCTCATACTGAATCATCCATTCTATTTATCTTGCAGGGGAAGTTGGTAATTGTAATCAGGGCCTGGGTTCTAAGAATGCAAACCATACTAATATACTATATTTTTACAAGAAAAGTTTTTAGACTGAGCTAGAAAACAGAGCTCAAAAAAATGTATGCCCTCCAAACATTCTTGGACCTTTCAGTTGGATTACTTACGGAGAATTGATACCATCTATAAAAAATGATAAGCATATACAGTTTTAGATCATCTGTCTGGCTTTGAAAGTTACCACACAGATGTGCTTGTGTAAGTATAAAATAGTATATGCTTTATAGTAGCACGGAGATCAACCAAGCCAATTTCAAAAGGAAATTGACACTTTACAGCTGTTAGAGAAGAGAGGAGATCCTTCCAGATTGGGGAGTTGACTCTGGTGAAGGAAATTACAGAGAAGAAGAGCAAGAGAGACTGGTGTTCATAACTTTCCTGGGGAGATTTAAAATTAACAACTGCCTCCGACTCAGACAGCATTAACAACCCAAAGCATGAGTCACCAATTTCATCCTCCAGGGTAAATTAAGTTTATCAGCCATCACATTTAGAGTAGTGGAATGGCCAGAGATAGCTGCGTTCGCTAGAGATGGCTAACCTTCCACCTTCCAAACAACAACTATTCTACAGACTCCATGTCTACAGCAGAGTCAACGCAAACTTAAATATAGAATGGTGACTAGTGTTGAAGTTGCAGACACAGTCCAGGCTCAGACAACAGAAACACAGCCAAAACTGGGTTTTAGAAGAAGTGAATGCTGACCTTGCCCTTGCTGGGGATTTGCTGGTCTTGGTAAACAGTCAGACAACAGAAAGGATGCCATTCTCATTGCCATCTGGCACATGGAAAGCTAAATGGCAGCTGGCTTCAGGATGGAGTCACTTTAGCTAGGATTTGCCAATGCCAAGAGACATGAGCACCAGGATGAAACATTGTAGACACTGATGAGAAGCAGCTCACAAGCAACAGATCTCTTAGCAAACTTCCAAATATCTGCATGTTTGGGCTTGACATGGCCAGACAAGAAAAAAATCTGTCAAATTCACATGCACAACATTAAGAAAACTGTTCAATTTTCTACAAAAGCCCTATAAATACTAGATGTGTAATGAAGAGAATGATGGTGGACCAAAGAAAAAGGTTGGGTAGCAAAAAGCAAAGATGAGCAGGAAGAATGTTGGAAGAGATACAGTACCACCAACTGAGACTGGTCCTTCAATAAAAACAAGCCTTGGTTCAGTGAAAGGTAGAAGCTATAGTAGTGACTTATAAACCTCACCATGCAAATATCTCTGACCTTCACAGTTAAATGTTATGTTCTAAAGTCCGGGTGTGGGGTGAGCCTAGGGGTAAAAGGAACAACTGCTTTTAAAAATAGAAGAAAAGGAAAGGCGAAACATTAATGAGACTATCTAGAAATAGAGTTTGGAGTTAGAGAGAACTTTTATGTGAGCAAGGTATTTTAGTCCTGTAGTTTCAAATGATTAGTTTCTATAGAACAATAAAATTGGTTATTCAATAATAGTATACTTTTACAAAAATATTAACATATTAAGAGTGAAGCAGAAGTCATCTTGTTTAACAGCTTCATTAACGTAAACTGCATGATCCCTGGGAACAGCCTTATAAAAGTGTTGAATTGGATGTGAACTTGTTATTATAGATTGGTTGGTAGTAAATTTAGAAGACAGAAATTAAGAAGGTTTAGCTAGGAATTATGATGCATATCTTTAGTCATCGCCCTTACTACTCTGAGGTAGTAAGGTTATGAATTTAAAATCAGCTTACTCTATACAGTAGATTTCAGACCAATCTAAAATAGAAAATATCTTGTCTCAAAAAATAGAAAAACCAAACAAAAACTCCTAGCCTCTTTAGTTTGGTATATTTGTTTTGTTTTTCAAGGTATAATAAGCTAGTTATTGAGTTATTCTGTATTGATACTATCACTTGTGACATATAAATAACCATCTGTAGAGTGCATGAGAAAACGATTCTGAACTCTAGCTGAGTACAGACTGAGTTTTGTGGTAAATATCTGTAATTCCAGCAACTGGGGCATCAGAAAGAGCAGGTATTAGAAATTTAATGTCATTTTCTAATACATAGTAAGCCTGAGGCCAGGGTGGGACATAAATGACCCGTTTGGAGCCTGTAATTCTAGCATGCAGGTAGCTATGGCAGGAGGATTGTCAGGATGTATAGAATGAATCTTATCTAAGAAAAGCAAGCAAACAAAACAAATAAAACAAATGACCCTTTGAAATTTCACATAAGTTGCTATGTATCTAAAAGTAGTACACTTTACGTAAACACAAACTAATTGCAGTCAACATAAATCCTGTATTTCTCTTGTGTTTTTGTTTATTTCGACTAGCTTCTATATATTTTTCCTGAAATTGAAGTGAGAGAGCAAAGTGAAGATTTACTTGCATACGTGGCAAAAAGAATCATCACTAAAAAAAATACACAGAATAAAATGTGTGTTATGGAACATCAGACATTTTGAAAACGGAACTCAGAAATGTATTTACTGCAGATGGAATCTCTGGAAGCATGGAACGTGCTAGCTAGTACACAGAGCTACTTCGCTGCATATGGTGGTGCACGCCTTCAACCCCAGCAGTCAGGAGGCAGAAACGGGTGGATCCTTGAGTTTAAGGCCAGCCTGGTCCATGGAGAGAGTTCTCTGACAGCCAGGACTAAATGAAGAGACCCTGTCTCAATAGAATCTCCCATTTCCCCCAAAATGTTATGTTATTACCTTGCTGGAGTGCTTCTTTGGAGTAGGATGACAAGAAACAGGAATTGCCAGACAACTTGCTATGTGACTCTTTTAATAAAAAATACATTTTGAACTATGTGTATTGCCTTTCCAAATATTAAAACTGACATGTAATCACAAAAATTAAATAACTAATGAAAATTACATTCTTATTACATAATTACTTAATTTTTAACCACTTAAGCAAAGTGTAATTGCACTTCTCTCTTTTGTAATTTAATGAGCTATATAATTTCCCATCTAAGTGAAAACTTGATAGAAATTAAGGCAGTTACTTATTCATTCTGCATACCAGCACACACACATTAAACCAAATCTAATAGAACACTACTTAAACTGTGGAATGAATGAATTATGTTGACATTATAGTTTGTGCTGGCAAGCAGGCCCTGAATTCATTTCACAAACATGATTCTATTAAATTACTTTGTTCTTGAATCAACAGCAGTAATTCCTCATCTTGTTTTGTGTGGTTTTTTTTTTTTTAAGTTTCCCATTAATTTCTTTGTTCTAATTCTGAGGCCGTTCTTTCTGTGATGACAGAATTTTACTTGATATCATCTCCCCATTAGTTCTTACACTCAGAGCTGTGGAAGTGAATTCTATTTCAGAGGTTTCTGTTCAATCATACATTAAAGGATCTACTAGTCATTGTAGTGCCATATTCAGTGCTCACTAGTATCCTTGCTTCTGTGTTCACCTTTCTTCCAGGAAAACAAACTATCTAAATACCTTTTGTTAACTCTTCTGGAAAAATAATGTGACCATTTAAATTGGAACCAACAGAATGGTAGAGCAATATTGAGGCTTTTCCAGGACCAGCTATAGAAACATCTTATCCGAAGATTTTCCTCCTTTTAATCTAATTTTTTTCTATTCATGAACCAAAATTCCCTTGACTTAGAAGAGAAAAATAAGGAAACTGACAAAAGATCTGATCCCTGACTGCATAGAACAGATCTCGCAAACTTCCCTCAGCACTGTTATAGGTATGTTTCCTTTCACAAATTATTAGAAGTTTGTCTACAGGCACAAAAATACAGATGAGAAGATAATTATTCCACTTTCCAGATCCTGTTGACAACAATTCAGTCATCAGATCCTAAATAGAGAGTTCAGAAGATTATCTAGCTGTGCAGTAACTAGTAAGTGGCTTGTTCATTCCCAGCTTCTTCAACTCTCCCTTTTATCATTCCCACCTCCAAAGAAATAAATAACAATGTACTTTCATTATTTAGAACATATTGTTTGGGAGCTGGAGAGATAATTCTGCAGTTAAGGGCATTGGCTGATCTCCCAGAGTGCGCAATTTGATTCCCAGCACCTATGTTGCTGTCCAAAACCCTCTACAACTACAGTTCCAGGGGATAAGATACCTACTTTTGGTACTGCATGCATGTAGTACACAACACACACACACACAAACACACACACACAATCATATGCATAAAACAATAAATAAATTTGCATTAAAAATAAATACAAATAAAATATCACTTTGCTTATTACACAACATAGAAGGTAATTCAGATCCCTTAGTCTGCCATTGCAGGCTTTTTACAGTGTGGTTCACACATCTTTCAAGTGTTACATTTTGTCTCCTTCTCTAGTTATACAGACAAATATCTAGCTTTGATTGTGATTTCTCTGCTTCTTTGTCTCTGTTTCTCTGTCTCAGTGACTTTGTGCATACCTGTGTGTCAACACCCTCTTTTGTTTCTCTGCATGTTGAAATTCTGCTTATCTGTCTTGTTTAAATGAACTTTTGCCATTGTATTCCTAATCTGTACATTCAAAAATAATTATTCTTGGCCCAGAAAATATAGCATGATCTTGCTTTAAATTTCAAATATGGCATCCACTCAAGCTGAATTGTAGTTCTTGCAGCTACCTTCCTACTATGCTTTACTGTTAAAAGACAGTCTTGTGACATGATTCACCCTTCATGGAAAAACAGCTAAGTGGGGTAGGAAGTATTATTATTTACAATGATTCATTAAAACGTGGACCATGAAAGACTTGGGAAGAAACACATCATATACTCTTGGAGGCCTGTGTTAGATAAATTAGGAACTAGGAAGCTGTTAATTGAGACAGGAGAATACATAATAAAATGTATTACTTGAATAGTAGTCCTCTGTAGTTGACCTAGCTATGGTGTTTCAGCTATTAAAATTAAATTACATTAGTTCTGTGAAAAATAGCAAAAGGTAAAGGTAATGTTAAGGAAAAATTCTTTCTTAGAACTTTGTTTAATTTGAGAAGAGACAGGTTGTAAGTAGGGTTAATAGAATCCATAAAATGAAGGCCTGTGGAGATTCCAGTACAAAGGTTTTATGCTCTCAATTATGAAACATATGAATAGGAATAATACCCACTTCAGACTTTGGTAAAGAGTCTACTCCACAAGCATGAGGACAGGAGTTCAGGTTTTGGAACCCACATTAAAGTCAGGTGGGTACTGAAAGTAACAGTGAGGCAGGGAATCCCCAGAGTGAGTTGGCTAACGAGACTAACCAAATTGGTGAGCTCCAGGTTCAACTAGAGACCTTACCTCATTTATAAGATGGAAATTGATGAAAGGAAATATTTGATGTCAATCTCAGTCTTCTACACACATGTTCACATATATGAATATGTACCCTTACATACATGTGTATCCTCACACATGTAAATATTCATATGCACACCACACACACATGCATATACAAAAATAATATTATCCATTCATTTTCCTATTTGACTGTATTGAATTAAGTATGTGTACCTTATCCACTAATGAAAAATATGGAAATATTTTTCTGACCAAAATATTTCTTTCATATAATTTTCATTGAATTACATCACTTCACCCACTTTTATCCCTCCAGCCACTCTCAACCATTCTCCATTGAGTCCTCTCCCATGCTCCCAAAATTATATTCCAAAAAATAAATTACAAATGTGAATTTTCTAAAAAGAAAGGGAGAGACGATAGGAAAAAGAGAGAAAGGAAAGAAAAAAGAAAGGAAGAAAGGAAGGAAGGAAGGACTAAGAAAGAAGACAAAATACTTGGAAGAGAGAAGATTAAGAAGTCTGAGTAATAGAAAGAGCATCTGTGTAGATGCTAAAGTGATCAATACTTACAACAGTAATAGCAGGACAGTGGAAATGAGCCCAAAAGTTGTCTAAATACAACAATACAAAACCAAGAGACCACCCTTCCTCTCAGTGGAAGACATGACTAAAGAACTCATAAAAGGAAAGATGTGTCTCTAGGTCAAGAGGTACACATTCAGCTACAGCAAGGAGACGAGGAAAATAATATCACCTTAACTAACATTCACTAGGTGATAAAGAATTGAACTCAGAGTACAAGTTGACCTTGACATAAGAAAATCATTTTTACTCAAAAATTATTTTTTAATCCTCTTCTCAAAAAGAATAGTGTGAGTGTATAGATAGAGGCAGGATTTGCATCTAACCTCCTGAATTTAATGCAAGAAATTAAACACTAAGGTTACCAACATTTACATAAATAGAGTCTAACCCAACACAATTCTCCACACTATTTAAAATCTAGAAATAATTGGACACATGTTTTATTAATTGAGAGCAAATCTATATTAGAAGCCATGGCCTTTGCATAAAATTATAAAATATTACTGCAAAATCTTCATGGTATAAGGCACATGGAAGGTAAAAACACAGGACTATGCAAATGTTTTAATAGTGAGTGTAGAAAATATCTATGGCTGTTTTTCTCCAGCATGATCCACCTAATTTTCCTTAAATTAGTTTTACTTATATCCTTCAGCATCTATATTAAAACGTTAAAGTATTTATACATGATTTCTAGAGGAGAACTGTGAACTCCATGTCACTCTTAAAGAATTACTATAGCTTTACAGGAAAATATAGTGAATCAACATGAAATGACGGGCAATTAAATACTGTTTCTGTGAGCAAAAAGTATAGAGATAAAGAGAACAATGATATTAGGCAAGACCAGAAAAAATAGATAAGACTACAGATGATCAGCATAGAAGAGGAATGAAGGGAGCTGGTTGCTGGGAAACAAGTCATGGATTTTGTATTAGTTTTTGAAAATATGGATGGGAATTTAGTAAGATTTTATGCTGATAACAAAGATTCAGTGAAAGGAAATGATAATCCTGAAAACAAAAGTAGTCTGGGGGAGTTGCTTTCTGAAGTTCTTTGTAAAGATGTTGATGTGATACTATGTGCACAGAAAATCAAGTAGATGGGTCAATAATTACGTTATGAAATTATCAGAAGATGAGCTAAGAGTAAACGATAGAAGTTATTGATGTAATTTTCTGAGGAAATCAATGATATAAAAATATAGTTAAGTGGAACCTTCTGGTTTCCATCTGTGGGTGGAGACCTCTGCCTTGGCCACCAGGAGTCCATAGCCAACCAGCTCCAGGAGAAAGCTACCCACCCAGGAGCATGGAAAAGCCGTGAGTGGGGTTAAGGGGAGCAACACAGCTCACCTAGACCCACCCGGAACCAGCGGGATACAGGGCCTGAGGAGAACTCGGGGACAGGAAAACTCTGAACCTTCCAATTCCATCTATGAGGGGAGAACTCTGCCTGGGCCACCAGGGGTCTGTGCCTGGGGACCTTACCCTGGGCTCCAGGGCTCCAGGAGAGAGCAGGTATCCCAGGAGTGCTGACACACCTTTGAGCACAGGCAAAACCACCACTTCTGTTCAAACTCACTGGATCAAGAGGGACCCTTGCAGAGCCATCAGGACATAGGAACCAAAGGACAGCTGGGGACAAGATCCTTATGATTTCTGTCTGCACCCCAGAGCTGACCCTGTGCCACAGCTCTCCAAACCCAAACACATCTCAGAGAGAGCTGGTCTTCAAGGAGTATTGACACAGAGGCCTGTAGGAGGGGCGAGCCACAACCAGACAGAGTAAGATCAGCTAACATCAGAGTTAAAAAATGGCAAAATGCAAGGGTAAGAATATAAGGAAGAGAAACCAAGGTTACTTGGCATCATCAGAACCCAGCTCTCCCACCACAGCAAGCCCTGGATACCCCAACACACCAGAAAAGCAAGACTCAGATTTAAAATCATTTTTCATGATGATGATAGAAGACTTTAAGAAAGAAATGAATAGCACCCTTAAAGAAATACAAAAGAACAGAGATAAACAACTAGAAGCCTTTAAAGAGAAAGCACAAAAATCCATTAAAGAATTACAGGAAAACACAATCAAACAGGCAGAATTACAAGAAAACACAATCAAACAGACAAAGGAAATGCACAAAACTATCCAGGAGCTAAAAATAGAAATAGAAACAATAAAGAAATCACAAAGGGAGACAACCCTGGAGGTAGAAAACCTAGGAAAGAGATCAGGAGTTATTGATGTAAGCATCACCAACAGAATACAAGAGATAGAAGAGAGAATCTCAGGAGCAGAAGATACCATAGATA
>CM052718.1:53211297-53288465 GCA_028551405.1 Uromys caudimaculatus | reverse complement strand
TCCCTTGTTTCCTATGCCCCAAAGGTTCTGTAAAGGTCTCTCTTGATCCAGAAGTGGTGGTTTTGCCTGTGCTCAAAGGTGTGTCAGCACTTCTGGGATTCTCTGTTCATGTGGAGCCTTGTGGCCCAGGCTGAGGTCCCCAGGCACCGGTGTAAATCGGAAAGTTCACAGTTTTTCTGTCCCCGGGTTCTCAGGCCCCCGGTCCCTGCAGATCCGGGCGGGTCTGGGCGAGAGGTGCTGCTCCCCTCAACCCCACTCACGGCCCTTCCAAGTTCTTGTGAGTTTACCTTTCTACTCCTGGCACTCGTTGGCTACCGACTCCTGGCATCCCAGGCAGAGGTTTCCCCCTTTCTACGGAGCTCGTTGGCTACCGACTCCTGGTGTCCCAGGCAGAGGTTTTCTGTCATACCTTTCATTACTAGAGAAGCCACTCTGTAGTAGAAACCTAAAATTCCACCTGTTTTCAACCCTCTCTCTCTCTCTCAAGCTGAGTTGGTGCTTCCTTTCAGTGTGTGTCCACTTTTCTACTGAACCTGATTTGACCCAATCTCAGCACCAGCTCATTGCATACACCTTGTGTTGAACCTCTCAGGTGATCACCTGGGTGTGTGATTCCCCACCACCTCATCTTCGCTTCAAGGTTAACATCCATGTTCTAAGATTGTATTCTTTCTTGGACTTTTCACCACACTGATAACTTTAGCTACCTCTATGAAAATCTTCAGAAGACTAAGCTTAGGAAGGCTCCCACTACAGTGGCCAGGGTGTGGGTATCCAGAGCTGTTCTTTCAGCAGCTTTCTTTCTTTCTTTCTTTCTTTCTTTCTTTCTTTCTTTCTTTCTTTCTTTCTTTCTTTCTTTCTTTCTTTCTTTCCATTCTAGGAGCTATCAATTTTATTACTACCATTATCAATATAAAACTACTACTATATAACTCAGTATCAAACACCACTAGTTGTTTGATCGTATTAATTACAGCCGTCCTACTACTCCTATCACTTCCAGTTCTAGCTGCAGGAATTACAATACTACTAACAGATCAAAACCTCAACACAACTTTCTTTGATCCTGCAGGAGGAGGAGACCCTATCCTTTATCAACATTTATTTTGATTCTTTGGCCACCCAGAGCTTTATATTTTAATTTTACCAGGATTTGAAATTATTTCCCACGTAGTAACCTTTTACTCAGGGAAAAAAGAACCATTCAGATATATGGGAATGGTATGAGCCATAATATCTATTGGCTTCCTAGGATTTATTGTATGAGCACACCACATATTTACAGTAGGAATAGACGTAGACACATGAGCATACTTTACATCAGCCACTATAATTATCGCCATTCCTACTGGCATAAAAGTATTTAGCTGATTAGCAACATTACACGGCGGAAATATCAAATGATCACCAGCTATATTATGACCTTTAGGCTTTATCTTTTTATTTACAGTTGGAGGCTTAACTGGAATCGGACTATCAAATTCATCACTTGATATCGTACTCCATGACACATATTATGTAGTAGCCCACTTTCACTATGCCTTATCTATAGGAGCAGTATTTGCTATTATAGCTGGCTTTGTTCACTGATTCCCACTATTCTTAGTTTATACTCTAAATGATGCATGAGCAAAAGCCCACTTCGCTATTATATTTGTAGGAGTCAACCTAACATTTTTCCCTCAGCACTTCTTAGGCCTATCAGGAATACCTCGACGCTACTCAGACTATCCAGATGCCTATACCACATGAAATACTATTTCTTCTATAGGATCATTCATTTCATTAACAGCCATATTAGTGATAATCTTTATGATCTGAGAAGCTTTCGCCTCTAAACGAGAAGTCTTATCAGTCTCTTACACATCAGCAAACCTTGAATGACTACGGATGCCCCCCACCTTATCACACATTTGAAGAACCTTCTTATGTAAAAGCAAAATAAGAAAGGAAGGACTCGAAACCCCTAAAATTGGTTTCAAGCCAATCTCATAACCCCTATGTCTTTCTTGATAAGATATTAGTAAAATAATTACATAACTTTGTCAAAGTTAAATCATAGAATAGAAACCTATATATCTTACATGGCATACCCATTTCAACTAGATTTACAAGACACTACATCACCTATTATAGAAGAACTAACAAATTTTCGTGATCATACACTAATGATTGTATTCCTTATTAGCTCCTTAGTACTTTATATCATTTCACTTATATTAACAAAACTGACTCGTACAAGCACAATAGATGCCCAAGAAGTCGAAATTATTTGAACCATTCTACCAGCCATAATCCTTGTCTTAATTGCTCTTCCATCCTTACGAATTCTATATATAATAGACGAAATTAACAATCCCGTACTAACAGTAAAAACTATAGGTCATCAATGATATTGAAGCTATGAATATACTAACTATGAAGACTTATGCTTCGACTCATACATAATTCCAACAAACGACTTAAAACCAGAAGAACTTCGCCTCCTAGAAGTTGACAATTGAGTTGTTCTACCTATAGAACTTCCAATTCACATATTAATTTCATCCGAAGATGTACTTCACTCACGAACTGTTCCATCATTAGGACTCAAAACTGACGCAATCCCAGACGTTTAAACCAAGCCACAGTTACATCAAATAGCCCAGGACTATTTTACGGTCAATGCTCTGAAATCTGCGGATCTAATCACAGTTTCATACCTATTGTACTTGAAATAGTACCACTAAAACATTTCGAAAATTGATCAGCCTCAATAATCTAGACTCACTATGAAGCTAAGAGTGTTAACCTTTTAAGTTAAAGTTAGAGACCTTTAATCTCCATAGTGACATGCCACAATTAGACACATCTACATGATTTACTACAATCGTTTCATCAATAATTACACTATTCATTTTATTTCAACTAAAAGTTTCTTCACAAACATTCCCAATACCCCCATCACCCCTTTCTTTCTTTCTTTCTTTCTTTCTTTCTTTCTTTCTTTCTTTCTTTCTTTCTTTCTTTCTTCCTTCCTTCCTTCCTTCCTTCCTTCCTTCCTTCCTTCCTTCCTTCCTTCCTTCCTTCCTTCTTTCTTTCTTTCTTTCTTTCTTTTTCTTTAAGATGACTGATGGAAGCTTTTATTCTCTCTATATCTAAATCAATGGCTGCCCTCAGACTGTCATAATTTTCCCTTTGTAAGACCAAAGCGGAGGTCTCGGTGGCTGCCCCTGCCACCCCCAACCACAACAGAAGGGAGACAGTGATGGCTGTCCAAAGGTACCACAAATAGTCATGACCAAGGTCGAGTGATCTTGAGCTTGAGCAGATTGTCCATCTTCTGTACTGTCCAGCAGGGGTCTCTGGGGAGTGGAGCATCTGCAGGTTTCACACTGGAAGCGTTGACCTTGGAGGCTGGCTCAGCACCTTTCTTTTCTGTTGCTTTAGAACTTCGTACACCATCTACACATCACTGCTGTACATCCCATCCTCTTTCTAACTCCTCCCAAATCCTCCCAACTCCTCCCTAAATTTATGAGCATTTACTTTTAATTACCAATGTTATACACATATACACAGCATGTATATGCAACTTTCATTGCTCATATGCACACATGTCCAGAACTGAGCACTTAGCATTGGACAACAACATGGGTGTTTATCTCTGAAAAAAAAATGGAATCTCCCTCTATCAGCAACTGGGGATGTAGTTTCCATGGCCATGTAGGCATGACAACTGGTCTGCTCTCACTTGGAGTGAGCCACTCACTTCCATACGTAATATGATTTCAGTAGTTACTATGGTGGACAGTATTGTTCCCAGTTGGAGAAGTCTTAAATCTAATTTGGGTTGAGAAGTATATTCAAGATGTATAAAAATCTTAGATGAAGCTCTTCATAGAAGCAAGTGATCCATGGAAACTGTGCAAATCAGGATTGGATTCTCGGGCACTGTAAATTTATCCTTCATGTCACTTTGCCTTTTCTGCTTTCTTTTTCCCTTCCTGGCCCAGAAATAGAAAGCTATTCATACAAGCTCATTAAAAATAAATTAATGATGACATTGAAAACACAAAAGCAATGTTTAAGTGATTGAGCGCTCACAGTATTATGGTGCAGCATTTGAAGAGCAATCATGAAGACTTCAGGACAACCTGGCAAATATTTTCTCTATAAGACAAAGAGAAAAATTAGAGTGCAGAATTGATAAGCAGGTCAACTTAAAAGTACAAAATTGTGTGACCATATGAGTGCTATAAGTAATACCTTTCTTTTTTTTAAGGACAAATTACTTTTCCTATCATACTAAAAATCATTTTCATTTTTTCCTCTGTTATTTATTGTCCCATTATGTATTTGCCAAGTTCTCTTTGGTGACTTTGAATTTGAACGTGTTGTTTCATAACTTTGGAATGCCTTTTAAGGTATTCTGTAACTAGAAAATTAATCCAATCAGTCCAAGTGCTCAGTTCTATAAGTGCTGCATAATCTACCTAACAATATACCTAGCCCACATGTAGTTATATAAGACCTAGAGGAAGGTTAACTGCTTCACCATCTTCTTAGTAAGAAAACCTTCAAAGAGTATCGGCTGTGCTATGCCTTCTTGGTTCCTTTGCATTGGATCATCCGCTTTGTATATACTAGTTAACGAGATGCACAGAAAATTATTTATTTATTTTCTCCTTTGCTAGACTATGAAGATATTGAAAATGAAATACTGTGTGTGTGTATATTCCAGAAATATACATTTATTATATAATATACATATACATCATATACATACTTATGTGTATATATTCCAGAAATATAGAAACACAACCTGCTCAGTCTCTATTATGTTATTTGCAGGTATGTATTCAGGGCTGATCATCTTTCAATAGCCAGTTGGCTTGCCTTTCCTTGGGTAGTACTGGTTTGCCCATCCCCAGCATTTCTTAGGTGACTGTAGATTTTACATAGGATTGAGGCCTCCTAGGGTACACATACACCACATCCTATCCAGACTGTCCACATTAGCATGTCCCTTGTTGTCCTTGTTCACTGTTATCCTCTTGTTTGGACAGTCATTTTGGTGAGACTTTATATATTTAGCCTCTGATATTCCTAGGAGATACAATCTTACAGCAAAACCCCTATTCCTCCTGATCTTAGAATTTTTTTACCCTGTCTATTCAACAGTGACCCCTGGAACCTTAGGTGCAAGAGTATATTGTAGATGTAGCCATTAGGCCGAGCTCCACAACCCTGAATTTTGATTGGTTGTGGTTCTTTTTTGTTCTTGTTTCCATCTGTTGCAAAGGAAAATTTACTTGATGAGGGGTGATGACTACATTTATCTGTGAGTACAAGGGCAAATATTTACAAAGCAGTTAAGGCGTTTTGTAAAGCAGTGGTTGTAGGTTTACCTCTAGGATCCATGACTTCACTAGCATTAGGTAGTTATCCAGGTTTCCTGTAAGGTCCTATCTCCCACCCTTCAAATATAGTTTATCTTCTCTGCTCTTGGAAGCTAAGTGTGGTCTGATTTGTTTAGTACTTGGATGGGAGATCATCTTATTTCTTACTGTTGCTCTTAGATCTAAAAGTGTGTCTAGGAGCTGAAGAGACAGCCTGATGGTTAAGAATCCTTGCTGGGTTTTCAGAGGTTCCAGGTTTGTTTCCCAGAACCCACACTGCAGCTCACTGGGTCATTAACACCACTGCCAGGTAATTGTATTTCTCCCTCTGACCTCCTAGTTCACCAGGCACACATATAGTGCACACATACACTTGCAAACATTCACACACATTTAAAAAAATCAATCTACAAATTATCTAGTTTAAAATAGAGTGGGTGCTAGAGAAGGGTGGAAACAAGTGGAGCGAGAAATGGGAAGGACAAACAGCATGAGAGATTGATGCTAATGAGAAATAAATGGGTTTGTACGTGCTGATGTGTTAGGTTCAACTTTGAGCCATAGAAGAAACATTGGCATGGGGCTTTCAAGGGGCTGACACTCATGCCCTGGGATCCATTACTTGAGCTTATTAAACTGAACATCCAACCCTATTATCCTACATCCTCAGTTGTCTTTATTCTGTGATTCATTTTCATCCAGAACAATGCAAGTAGTGAAGCATCATTCTGAGAACTTAATTACCTCTTATTAGCAGTAAAAGAGATGTTTTGAAGATAAGTTTTGTCTCTTATGATTACTAATTACAGATTTTTTTTCTTGTTATTTGTGGCAGATAGAAAAGATGGAGCTTGATGTAAAATTTATCTACAAATTTTTAATTTTACAAGTTAGGAACTGTTGGCCTTGGGGATTGCATACACAGGAAGGAAATTCATATGCATCCATTCTTTCTTCCCCACTCCTTGCCTTCCACCTACTTCTCTCTCACTCTCTTTCATTGTTTCCTTTTCCCTTTCAACCCTTCTCTCATGTACACAGCTTTTCTCTATGTCACCTCTAAGCAATAGGCATTACTTTGCCTTATATTTAATGAATATCAGTCTTAGTGATGAGGGAGTAGTGCTGTTGATTTGTAATCAAATAATTCTTGAATGAGTAAATTAACAAATGAAGTCATGAGGCATCTGCAATCTCAAGTAAATATATGCTACAACATCTGAGTTTTAAGTAATACCTTCTATATCATTATCAATTGCCAATTCCTGTATTCCTGCTCTTTATTCTCGTGTATTCTTTCCCTATCCTCACACATGTAAGTTGATTTGCTTTTAACATTTTTATGAATTAAATGTGTTCTTTGACAATATATATGTATATATTAGGTGTATATATGTAAACAGGTGTACATGTGGGTATAATATATGGAAAGGAGAAGGAGATGGCTGCCTCAGTACTGATTGTTTGTAATAAAGAGCTGCCAGCCAATAGCTGGAGCAGGAGGAAATAGGATGAAATGATTGGGTTAAGTTTACACAGTAGCTGGGGACTGCCCCAGCAAAAGGCCTAAGCTTTAAACTTTATTAACAGCCTCCTTGTCTTATGTATACCTCTGGCAAGTCCAAGAAAATCCCACACTAGAAGATGATATTAAAATCATTAATATGTGTACACAGAGATATGCAGCACTATTTGTCATCAAAGAAAAAAACTAAAATAATGAGATGTGGACATACCACAAAGTGGCTATAATTTAAAATACAGACAATACCAAATTGATGAAGTTTTTGCAGCATTTCAAAGTATTTTATGTTGCTAATGAGAATGCAGACTTGACCTTCCAGTTTGAAGAAAACTTTACAGTATCTAATGCAGCTAATAATTGACTAAGAAACAGTACACTTCAGCATGGCTAATAAATGTTAGTGCCTGTGTCAACTTGAAGCCATGTAAAAGTGCCCATGACTCATTGATGGTTGGCATTATGTATAAATAATCATTGTGGTAAAGAATCAAATTTATCCTGTTGAACATCAAATTTCTTCTATATAAATGCTATACAGTAAATATTTATAACATTTTGAAGGATAAGTGAATATATTTTATTACTTCAAGAAGAGAATTACAAATAAAGAGACACAAAAACTGAAACTGAGCAAAATGCTATTAAACATAACAACATTAAATTTTCTCTTCCGTCAAAAATTCTAAAGATTAAGAAAAGCACAGAGTGAGAAAGGAGATTTGAAACTCAGATCAATAGAAAGTTAAAAAAAAAAACCTTCAAATTACAGGTAGACAACATGAGCAGTGTATTAACAGAACAAAATTGATGTTTATTATCATAAGAGTAGAAATTAAATAAAATAAAACATTAGTTTTACTTTTTCTGCTTGTTTAAAATTACACATGCTCAACAACAAATTAACATTGTCACAAACACAATCACGGACGTTGCACAAAGGAAGATTTCATACATCCATATTAGAACCAGGGACTGGTATAAATTTTCTGAGACATATTTGATGATATATAGTAGCATTAGGGATCTAAATAATGTTCAGTTAGAGGTTTTATGTCTGCATATGAATTTTAGAAAAAAACTCACACTTACGCACAAAAGAACGTAGACAGTATGGAGCACTTTAATGCTGAAAACTTACGCATCGACCAAATGCTTCTCAAAGTGTTTTAGCAAGTTTTTGTATGTATATACTAAAATGCCACAGAGAAATTAAAGTGCATGACCATACCTCCATTTATCATAAGTAAAGCAAGTAAAAATAATGTTAAAGAGAATGAATAGTACCAGCACAACATAAAACATTTGATAATACTTACACAATGTGGCACACCAAATGATATTACATATAGTTTATCAATACATAGTTAAGTAGTCATCAGGGGAAGTCAGGGTCCCCTCTTTGATTCTTATTCTCATTAATGAAGAGATTTAAGAAGGCACTCAAATGGAAGCAGAAGGACAATTTTGTTAGCGTTAAACAACAGCAACAAAACAAACAAACAAACAAACAAACAAACAAACAAACAAACCATCAGGACAGGCAGGCTATAAAATCTCAGCTGTGGCCCAGAGGGAGCCAGTGAAAGAGAAAAGGAGAAGGCCACATCCTTGATGCTTCCATAGAGATCAGACACATGGTGAGATTGGACACTAGAGGAAGAATAAGAAAGCCCCAAGTGTTAAGGGTAGTATGCTTAGAAAAGAAAGAAGAAACAGTGGAATTATATTTTTCTGAGTAATTCAGAATGCTAGTTAGATTTATGACCCTTACATAGTTGCAGCACATACTCTTCGGCACCAGGGACAAGGATTATGGCAAGGAAAAGAACAGTGTCCCAATAAAGAGCCAACTATCCTACCTGCCATTTTGGCATGGCTGAAAGTGATTCCATCTTCCTAGCAGTGTTCCCTTAGCAAAAGCTATTAAACCAGCTCAACTGGGCAGTTAGGTCTGGACCCAAAACCCAAGGGAGAGATTCTATTCTCTTGCCCAAGCATCTTTTCTACTCTAACATTACGTTGAATTTAAAAGAATATATAAAATTGTTACATGTCAACTCTAGAAAAAATTAACTTGAAGAAGAAGTGACAAAAGAAATTAGGGGATCTTATTTATTTATTTTTTAAAATTTTTTGATACTATATTTACATTTCCAACATTTCCCCCTTTCCAGGTCTCTTCTTTGGAAACCCCCTTTCCCCTCCCCCTCTCCCACCTCTATGAGGGTATTCCCCCTCCCACCCACCCGCTCACCCACTCCCGTCTTCCCACCTTGACATTCTAGGGGATCTTATTTTAACTGTGGCTTTTGAAGCGATTTAAATCATATAAGATCAAATATTAAGATACCATGTTCCTGTAAACATGTTTCTATCACAATGAAAACCTAAAATTTTAAACCATTCATATTTTAAATAACTAAAAATTAGGTCTCAGTAGCTTTTATAATATGCCAATTATAATTGAAAAGAAAGATTTATCACTAAATTTTGCTAGTGTTTTTCTTTTGAAGTGGATTGTTTTTATAGAAGCAATTCATTTCAAAGGTACACAGAATGTCCTTTCCTTTCCATTAGAAATTAAGAGGCATTTTACTATGGAATAAAACCAAGTAAAAATTACAGTTGTTGAAATCCACAAAAATCCATTTAAAAAAATAGAAAATAAAGCCCCCTCACCCTTGCACTGCTCTGGAAGGCCAGATCTCTTTCTAGCTAATCACTTTGTTCTACCTCTCTCCTTGTGAACATTACATGTGTGAGAGAGGTTAAAAAGCAACCATCCCCATAGCAGCTCTATGATTGGCAGAGTGAATTACAACAACCATCCCCATAGTGTCCCTGTGACTGGTGTAGTAAATCACCACAATCAGCATTCTTCATTGAGCTCTGTTTTTTTAAATCCTGCCACACAAAGCTTTCTCAGATAATCATCAGTCATCCCTAAAGTTTAAAAGAGAATACAATTTGGGTCTATATTACTTCTTTTTGTTTTCTGTCTTGATTCTTCCTCTTTTTTCTGATTACTGTATTACAAATGAAAAAAAAAGCAAAGTAAAATTGCTAAGCTATGTGATTAGTGAAAAATCTTGGACAGAAACGGGAAGAGATTGCTAAAATGGAACACTTTAATGACATCCTTCAAATGTCTCTTTTACCTCTAAGGCTTTTGTAATTTCCAGTAAAGATGCAGAAGTAAATGAGGATTTCGGAGTATATGGAACAATCATTTCCAATTTCACCTTACATTAAAGGAAATTTGGCTTTCTCGGGCTGTCTGACATGCTTATTCAGACACGGAACAGTCTGCAGTGATACCATCTGAACCTACCCCACCGAGATGTAGTGTATTTAGTCTCCCAGTTCTCAGCTCTTTTCACTCTGTGCTAAGAAGAAGCTACACACTCCCTCTTTTGAATCTGACAAAACAAATGATCAAGAAATCAACTGACTATCAAATTTATCATATAGACATCTTACTCTCCCTTCTTTTACTCCCCACATTGAAATTCTGTGATAATGCTTCAGTTAATGATTATCAGTAGCACAAATCCCTGACTCATGGATTATCAATTACAATTGTCATGGTTTCTGGGTCAGAGCATGACTCAAGACACTAACGCTATTTAAAGACAAAACTCAGAGTTTGGAAGCCATTGTGATGTGGAACTCTAGAGAGAATGTACACAGTAATCTACTGCAAAAATATGGGGGTTGCGAGGGTCAACACTGAAATGATATGAAGCCAAATTCAAATAATTAATCATCTAACCTAATACATGCTACAAATGAGTAATGAAATTTCCATTGTCATTTTAAGATTAACTCACCTAATCTAAAAGGCAAACAAAGATAAACTGGTGAAATATTTCTCCTAGCCAAGAGGGTGCTGAGGAGAGAACTCAAGAGTTCCCATTGTGTCTGCACTTTGGAGCTTATCTGTATGTATTACTTCATTGCCTCTTCCCTTGAGAACAATCCAAGATTTGAGTTTCCAGAAGAAAGTATTTCAGCTATGTACATATTCTAGTGTCTTGATATTTGTAATATTATTTGTCTTAGATAAGAATGATTTAATCAGATAGGTACTATGTTAGTAATATAGTATTATAACTTGTCTAATGTATAATAAATGGTACAGGTGTTATAAAGATGCAGCTATAGCTGAGTTCTCCAACCGTAATAAAATGAGAATACTCTCTTGCTCTGTGCTAGAAAATTATTTCATTAAAAATTAATTTACTACTAACAAACAAAGGCATTACCATAGACGATAGTCTTGTTCATTGGAAATAAATATCATTGAAAAACTAAGAGGCTCAGAGAAAACCATAGCGGATGTTACATAAGAAAGCTACGCTTTCCTATGTGGGATTATTGTCTGTGAGTACAATTAAGAAATGAATGCAAAATTAAGCAAAAAGCCATTGCAAATAAAAGGAATTTTTATCTTTCCACTACCCACAATAGAATAGCAAAACTGAAGATAAGCACCTTTCATAAAGAACAGTGCTTAAAGAGTTCTTTATTACAAATGGGAGGAGCAGTAATTTTTATAAATGTCTAGAGTTAGACTGCATTTGGGAAATGTTCCATATTTTAGAAGAAAAATCTTTAAATTGTTATCATATTTTTATCCTAAGTAACAATACAAAGAGAGTATCTTTCAATGTGTTCCATCTAGGCTTTCTCTAATTATACATGCCAGCTATCTAAGAATTTCACCATTACTTATAGAAGCCATGAAGGTTGTTCAGTTGATAAAATATATCTTGATTCTACAAATCATGGTATACTTAAGTAGCCATATTGTCTGCCTCAAAATCAATAAAAACATGGCCCCTGAATTCAAGAAGCTTGAGGTTAAACAAAAGTGCTTACAAATGGAACTGAAGAAGGTGATTATATAAAATTTGGTCACACATTTATTATGAGTAAATTTAAACCAAAAGAATATAGTGATTTGTGAGATCTCAATCATTGAAAGTCAAAGATCATCATATACAAGAAGATCTTTGAGAGACCATGTAAAAGCAGTAACCAAGTTATTCTTTCATATTGATACTGAAGACATGCAGAGGCATTTTCTATATTTTCAATTTTGTGATCAGGCAATAGCACACATGATAATAATAATTTTATGAATCTATCTAGCAACATGTGGTACAATAATGATGGGTTCAATGCTTAGAGATCAGCCAAAGAACTTATTAGTTCTGTCCTTGTAAATTCATCACTGTGGGATCTTCAGTATTTCACTTTGCATTTTAAGTCCACTTCATCATGACCAGACAAAATAACATACAGACGAGGGAAGTTGTATGCCTTAAATGAGATGGTTTCAAGGACATACTGAATTGGAATTATTAGAATAATCTTTGACATAAAGAATCATAAATTGTAACAAGTCTTTGATAGCTTTGAAAATAAAAAGGTTTTATAATCAGTTTTTAAATTTATGTAGCTTTGATATATACATGCATTGGAAAATTAGTTTAATATTCTAAATAGCTTATAAAATAGATCTTTTCAAAATGTATTTTTAAAAGATATTCTTTCTAAAACATGTAAAATAAAGCAAAATGCAAACCTCACAAGTATAATCTTATCAATAAAATGCAAAGTGTTATTAAGTGTATTTCTGAACACATTGACTAAACTCTTTTAAGCTAATCTTGAAAGAAAATTATAGTCAAAATTTAAAGAATTAACTTCAAAATAAGTTTACTCTTATTGTTAAACATGTAAGGTGCTTGGTAGTCATTCATGTTGAAAACAGTTATGTACTATGACTGACACTGAGTACAAGCAGCAAATGCTACAAACCTTGTTTGCATTGAGTATCTATCTGTCCATGTGTTTTCTCTCCCCTTCTGTGTGTGTGTGTGTGTGTGTGTGTGTGTGTGTGTGTGTGTGTGTGTGTGTGTGCACGCACACGCGTATATGGCATGTGCGTGTGCATCTGCATGTGAGTCTGTTTTACAGTACTGAGATAAAACCCAGGACTTGAAATAGCAGATACATCATCTTTCAGTCAAATACATCCCTGAACCTCAGTCATTTTTTAAATGAACTTTTAAAACTCTTACAGGGTTTGTACCAGCGTTCTTTTCATTTTAAGCACAAGTTCTACTTTGATTCATAAAATTTCAGAGTTCATTTGGATGCTCATGACTTGGAACGAGGGTTGGCAAGCTACAGTCCTCTGGCTAAGTTTGGAATGTGGCTGCGTTTTGTCAGTTCAACCTCATTGGAACACAGCCATCCTTTCTATTTCTAAGCTATCTATGGATGCTTCACAATAAACAGCACAGTTTACTGTTTATAATGAAGACCATATGGGCTTTAAAGCTCAAAATATTTACTATGTAGCCATTTGTTTAGAAGACACAAATTTGCAAATCATAAATTGAAAATACAACACAACATATGGTACATGCCAGGACCATTATTGAGTAGGAAAATTCTTTGTAATAATTTTATGTTCCATCAAATTACATAATAATATTTCCCATATAACAAATAACATTTATCTTTGAAGTAAAATTTCTTAACTACATTTACAATAGTGCTCCACTGTGATGAATGAGGGTTCAATAATTTTACTTTGAGTTCATTAAATTTTGAAAAATGCAGTTAACTAGCTACTATATTAACTAGTTTTTATATGTAAACTATATAATGATTAGAGGAATGAAATGCAGCCAGTCTCAGTTGTGGGAAGGTGTACAAAGGAGCAATCTTGGAATCAAGTTCTGTGAAAGGGTAGAAGCAAATGAGAGAGATGTAGAACACTGTCCTCTGAGCATAACAGCTATCATTCTCATCGGAGAATATGTGGCTGTGTGTAAGAGACCCTCAAGACTGACTCTGTTGATAGCTTAGACTCCTTCATAGAAGGAAGGGTTGAGAAAGTTCTATAGATCCTCATCTAGGACTCAAGCTCTCCCTCCTGTATCTCTCGGGCCGCTGTGTACAGTTCTGCCCCAGCTGCACATATCTTATGGCCTTGGAAGGTCCCACAGTACATAGAACTTACAGCATTAGTTCTATTTCGAGTCATAAAATTTTAGAGTTCATTGGAGCAAGGATTGGCAAGCTACAGTTCTCTGGCTCAGTTTGGAATGTGGCTGGTTTTTGTCAATTCAGCCTCATTGGAACACAGCCATTCTTTTAACTAAAGGGAGGTTTCATCTATGTAGCTTTGAGAAGTTATTGTTCATGCTGAGTGGAAACATTTAGGTGGTGGGTGAAGTGGAAATTTCTGATTTCTTTGACAACTTAGTTGTCACTTAATGGTTTTGTTTTTTTTCTGGAAGCTGTCTTGTGAGAGGGCATGGGATATTTTGCTGAAAACAGATACTTGAGAGGGCACATGATGTTTAGAGAAACTATAAATCAATCCCCATAAACAGTGAGGGGAGGCTCTTGCATTGCTATATTGTGCAATGTTTTGTTGGTCTTTGCTGGATAGAAAGAAATGTGCCAAAGAACTTCTCATGGTAGTCCAGCTGATTCTGGTCCCTTGTGCTGACTTGTGCTAATTTGGCAGAGCCTTGCTGTTTCTGCTGGAATGCCCCAGTGCTACTGAATCATGTTTGGTATTTGTTATTGAGTTGGACTGCTGTTATCCTGACAATGAAGAGTGGAATTGTCTCAAGGAACTACTAAACAACTCCACAACCCCCTTTTCCTATTAACCTTCTTTTCTCCCTACCTCTGTTCGGTGGACTAGAAGGGAGGCTGATGTGTTTAGAAACCCTAAATAAAGTAGGTTCTGAAAAATCTAAGTCTACAAGTGGGGTTATTTCCTCAAGATAATTTTAAAAGATGTTATGATGTGAATTTTTCACAATTGCTCTATGGTTCATTACCTCTCACTCCACTATCAATTGCATTTCTCCCTGACTCTAAGGATCTAATACTGCCAATCCTGGCCACAGTACTATTTTAAGACTTTGTTTGCTAAATAGTGTCTATTTTCCATTAAAATTGGCCAGGAATGTCTTGTGTTGTTATTGAGTCATCTATGCATCAGTAAATATTTCTCCACTGCTTACCCACAATCTTTGTTCCTGTTGATGTTCAGTCAATTACTCTAGTCAAGATGGTGACTCTTCATTGATGACACCTGGAAACAAGGAGGTTGAAATGCTCAGGCATCATTCATTGTTTACTTTGTCTCCTGGCTGAAATAGTCTCCATTTAGGGACCAACATGCACAGATCTAAATTCCCAGAGGGATAAAGCTAAACCATTTAGTCAGACGGAAAGATAGTTTGACCAAGAACTCCTGACTTAAATGAGGTAAGGCTAATGTTAGGCCACAGATTTTAGGGAGATATTCACTCAAGGGATTTGAATGTTCAGGACTAGGAACTAAGAAATATTATTTCCTTCAAGTTTGTACAGTAAGTATTTGGTTACCAAAATCCTCAGTTAGGCCTTCTACCATGATTTTCTTTATGCTGTTATCTCTGAATAATATAAAACTTAACATTTTTAATTACTCTAACAAGTACGTAACTTAGATGCTGGTTAAAAGGACTGTCTTGTATCTCTATCATTCATTCTCAGTCAATTGATCCTTTAAATCAGTGGTTCTCAAATTTCCCAATGTCTTGCCCATTTAATACAGTTCCTCATGTTGTTACAACTCCCAACCATAAGATTATTTTTGGTGCTACTTCATAACTGTAATTTTGCTACTGCTAGAAATTGTAATGTAAATATCTATGTTTTCTGGTGGTCTTAAGTAACTCCTGTGAAAAGAGTCATTTGACCACCAAAGGGACTTGCAATCCACAGATTGACTACTGCTGATTTAAATTGTTATCAACTTTTTTCAATGTTTGAATTCATTATATATTTATTTACATAACAATGACTACTCCCCTCCACTTCTCCTCTGAGAGGGCGAGGCCCTGTGGGTATCTCCTCACCCTGGCATATCAAGTCTCTGTCAGAGTAAGAGAATCCTCTCACTGAGGCCAAACAAGGCAGCCCTGTTGGAGAACAGATATCCCAGTAAGGCTCCAGCTTTATAGAGAGCCTCTGCTCTAGTTGTTGAGGGGCTGAATGGAGACTAAACTGCATGTCTGGAAAGTATGCGCCAGAGGCCTCATTTTAGCCCATGTGTGTTCTTTGGTTAGTGGCTCAGACTCTCAGAACTCCCAGAGGTCCCGGCTAGTTGACTCTGTTGGCCCTCCTGTGCAGTTCCCATCCTCTTCAGGGCTCTCAATTCTTTCCCCAACTCTTCCATAAGAGTCCCTGACCTTTGTCCAATATTTGGCTATAGGTATCTGCAACTGTTTCAGTCAGCTGCTGGGTTAAGCCTCTCAGCAGATAGTTATGCCAGGTTCCTGTCTGCAAGCATAACAGAGTATCTTCAATAATGTCAGGGATTGGTGCTTGCCCATGAGAAGGGTTTCAAGTTGGGCTAGTTATTGGTTGGCCATTCCCTCAGTCTCTGCTCCAACTTTGTCCCTACATTTCTTTTAAACAGGACAAATTTGGTGTCGAAAGTTTTGTGGGTGGGGTCCTGCCTGGCTACAGGAGGTGGCCTCTTCAAGTTCCATGTCCCTACCATTAGATATCTCTCTGCTATCACCTACAATGACTCCTGGGAACATCCCCTGCCCGTGGTCCCTGAGATTTTCTAAAGACTCCCACTCCCCACCTACTGCAGATTTCCATTCATTCTCCTGGCCCTCTGGGTTCCTCTCCTGTCTCCACAAACCCCTGATCCTGCCCTCCCCATTTCCTTCCCCTCCCCTTTCCTTGACATTTTCCTCCCTCCCTCCTTCTGCCTCCTGTGACTATTTTTCCCCCTTGTAAGTGTTATTCAAGCATCCTTGGGCCTTCCTTCTTGGTTAACTTCTCTGGGTTTGTGGGGTGTTTTATTGATTCTTGTGAATGTCACATCATACACCCCAATTCTACTTTTCTCCATATCCTTTCATACCCACGTATCTGCCCTTGCAACCTCTTCCCCCCCAAAAAAACCCTAAAACTAAAATTAAATAAAACAACATAAAAACCACTTTCTTGTGGAAGCTGTAGTGTCACAATATGTCCCACAGTATACCCTTTTGTCCACATGTCTTCACTTGCAAATGTTCATTGCAGTAAGTCATTGGTGTGGCTCGAGGCTTCTGGCTTCTGCTAACATTAATATCTGATCCTCACTAGGGCTTCTCTTAGGTATCATGTTGTTGTCATGGAGACCCTACAACTTTGAATATGCAGGAGCAGCCCTTTCATGCATTCTAGCAGTTCATAGATGAGATTAATATTGGAATGGACCAACTAAAAGCTCTCAATCTGGGCCTGGGTGGTAACAGAGTTGGTCAGCCCACCAGCCCTCCCACACCTCCAGGGTGAGCTCTCCCTCACTGCCCCAACTAGCTCACCCAACGCTTCAGCTGGCAAGGGGTAGGGCCAGTTCTCTTGCTTTCATGCCTTTAGGCCTACTGCAATTTTATGCTTGCATTCAGTCAATGATATGACTCATCTTTAAAATCTCAATTATTTCTTCTTCGATTGATTGGTCATAATAGAAGCTCTCTATGACCTTAGATGTGAGGTGAGTGAGACATTCTGGCTCAACAGTGTCTAACATTTGAGTATTTGAGTGCAGATGATCAGTCCGTGCATACCGTTAGTATCATCTCATTCTTCTAAAGCTCTGTCCTGAAGTGCCATTATGTTTTACTGTGGATTGTAATATGGTCTCTTTGGCCTTGTGACTTGGCCTGATATTATTTGTAGATGATCAACATGATATTCTGTGGTATCTCCAGTTTGTACTCATGAATGCCTTATCAGTTTATAGTTGCTCTCACAGGAACAGATTCTTTAAAGATTTGGAAAGAAATCCTACAACTTCTTCCGTAAATATATAAATAAAGCGAAGCTATCACTATACTAGTTAAACCAGATAAATAGGAATATCTAGGTCATTTAAGAATGACATGGTACAGGAGTAAAGTTTTCCAGAATTTGTTGGTCAGGACCTTCTGAGCCATGGTATCCAAATTGTAATGTGAACTTCCAACCACAAAAAAGAATTGGACATCATGATGTATATTTGTTTTTATTCTTGATTTCTGTGCACCTAGCCACTTCAATCAATAAGTTTTAGCATTCTAACACTCTAAAAACTCTAGAAACTTAGGAAGAGATTTTTATTATTTTTGGCACAACTCCCTAAGACATTTTTGAACTTCTACCATATCCCTCTTTCCTTGATCTATATTATATTATGTGACAGGAAAGTTAACCTAGGACAAGGTCAAAACCATAAATGTGTACTGTTTTCTGTTATCTGGGAACACTAACGGCCTCTGCTTCTCAGACCATATTAATCTGTCCAAGCAAAATGTCAAGTCTGCCACAGCAGCTGTAGGCAAGACCATTAATCAGTTGGATTTTCAGGAGTCTAGAGTTATTTTAGTTTCTGCATGGGCTACACTACAGGATTACATAGAGACATAATAGAAAGTATGGACTACCTTTTGCCACCCTTCTCCTTCTGATAATTTACAATGCTGCCTGCAGGAGGTACCTCCTGAAGCTTCTACTTGACCTTGTTCATTACGATGTAATTCAAGGGTTACCTACCCAATGAGGGATTATTTCCAAAAGTTTCTATGCCAGTTAGAGGAATGGAGAAACGATCACGGAGTGCATAAATGCTTCTGGTAGACTGACTCTGAGAGGACCTCAGAACGTGACTTTTCATGTGACTGCTGTAGGATCTCACAGAAGCCAAAGGTTGTCTTTGATGGTAACATTTGCCATGGTTTCTGCTGAAGTGGATTTTGCCAAACATAGGTAGTAAAGAAGTGCCTCATGCTCCAATTTTTAACGAATTCTTATGATTACACTGAACATATTTATATAAGGTTTTTATTTAAGAAGAAATACTAGATGGAGTCAGAGAAAGGGAGCCTCACTTGGCATTAGTAGTTAAAAAGCAAACAAACAAACAAACAAACAGTTCTTTTCACAGACAATGTGCTCTATCTCTTAATTGAATTGCCAAGATTTGTGTTTTGAATCTTAATTCAGCAGAAGTTTCTGGCAGGATCTTTATCAAGTTACCATAGTCATTGGACTTAGCTCTGTGTCAGGAGACTCAGGCTGTGTGAGTTTAACAAGAAGAAAGCTTCAATAAACAAATTGGTATTTTCTGGGTCTAATGGTACATGCATGCCCAAAATCCCAGCACTCGGCAGCAAGCATGAGGACCAGTCATGTCTCCATAGTGAAGCCCTGTCTCAAAACCCAAAATCTGAAATAAATAAAAAGGAGCATCTTTTCTCTGTTTTTCAGGATTTTAAACACTAAACAGCATACCACAATGTCTACTTTTCTCCATCTTGGCCAAAACTTTTTTAGAATTTTAGATATTCCCAAAATCAGAATGGTTTCATCTCTTCATATGTAGGTTATAAATAAATGCTTGTTTTGCTAATAAGCTCATTTGCTAAAAAATCATAATTTAGTCATATGTCTAGTTGATTTATACTTATATAAAACTATGAAAATTCTTTTTAGAACTCTTCTGAAACCCTTACATTACAAAAGTTCCCAGTTACACAGAATGATTGATCTTATATCACTAATCTTGATTTTTTTTTTTCTTGGCTCTCTTCTTACAAAAGAGTGAATTTTTAATCTTGTTACATATATTCCAGTACATGAGGCATGACTGTCTTTGTGTCTCTGAATGCTTTATTTTAATTTAATAAGTCTTAGATTCTTTTAAAAGTCTTAGGTTATTAAAGACAAAATAGATGAATGGCCAATGTGCCAGAGGCAAAGTGTCTTTACTTAGAAGCATAAAATTAATTGAAATCACTTTGTCCCTGAATAAGGTACTCCTAGCAGGATTATGCAACATGGCTGTAAACCCAGTCATTTTGTTGCTGTGAAGTGACAGATACAATCTACGAGTCCTCACATTTGTGAAGCAGGCACTTAACTGTCTCATCTCTTGGGCATTGTATTATGATTTACATACTTGCTCATCCTGAATTTCCTACCAAAATATATATTGTTCAAGGACAGAAACTCCATTAGCTTTTTTTCCCTCTTCACATGTTCTTAACAGTTCTTTAGAAGATGCAAGGTGCTGGATGAATGCTAATTAAATAAATAAGTGAATAACTGAAGAGAAGATAAGTGTGCCATATGACTGGCTATGTCTAAATCAGATGATACAAGACTCCCCTCACATCACATAAATAGTATCATCCTGAAATGTCATAGTGAATGCGAGGCTGGGGAGGGCAAAATACAGACGGTTTTCTATAATGTATCCTTCTTTAGGTGTTCTTGGCCTTTCCTTACACTGAGACACATGTCTCCGGGATGAGATTGAGGCACACATCCTGACCTGTACCAAATAGTTCAGAGAGTTGAAACTAATTTACACTCCTACTGATACTGATGCAAATTGGTTGAATAATAAGATAAGCTATTTAGTGAAGACTCCCATGCATTTTCTTAACTGCTGGTATTACAAAATTAGAAAGACAATTAACTTTCTTTTTCAGAATGAAAAGAACATGAAAGAAAACCATGCCTTTAATTGATTTGCTGATATTGAATTTTATTTCCCTGAGGGAATCATTAACATATTACCAAGGAACAGAAACACATTTCACTGGACATTATCAGAATCACTAAAACATAGTGGAAAACAAATCTGTATATCAAGGAGGTTACCACATCTGTATCACGGAGGTTACCACATCTGTATCACATGCATAAGATCCTTTAGATAGATCAACTGTTTTGTTTTATTAAATATAATCAGCCATCTATTCTTTTTATACTTCCTTGCCATAAGATCATTGGCTCTGAATCAGATAGAAATAACGAACATTGAACTTCAGGGAACATTCCCTGCTACCACTGAGGAAACAGCACTCATCATAGTCTGTGCTGGGTCTCATGCTCAATTGTTTTAGGCATTTATTTACTCTAAATAATTGTCAGAGACTAGACTTATTACTCTTATTTTAGAGTGGAGAGAATCAAAGTACAGGGGGAGTAAAAAAACTTAGTCCAAAATTATAAGAATCAAAGCCAGGAGCAATTGATATTGGAAGCCAAGGAATTTGGACCATTTCTCTATGAGACAGCCAGCAAGTGTGATGCAACTCCACACTGTGGAAGAGATTCACTCTACAAGGCATTACTTAGAAGAGCTAGCTAAAGCTCAAGGGAAAGTATGTGAATTTTCTGAAACCAAAAGGAGATGAATGCTGTTATTTAGGTTAGTATAACAACACACAAGAGGACTAGAACTTAATTAACACTGCAGTGCTTTTTCAGTTGGTTCAACATATATATATATATATGTGTATATATATATATGTATATGTATATATATCATATATAACTAGATAGAGTTTATATATATGTATATATATATGTATATGTATATATATCATATATAACTAGATATAGTTATAAATACTTATATTTAAGAGTAATGCCACTTTTAAGAAGGTAAAATATATCATGTAGCATATAAATATTGTCTACAAATTGAAACTATAATGTAACTTCAATTAGATTATTTGGGAGATTTTATTTCTGAGTGTTTAGTGTGTGGGAAATAACAATAACATTAAATTTTATACTGAAGAAAATCTCCATAAAGTAGTCAAAAGTGAAAAAAATGACTTCTGTTCTACCTCACAAAATAGAATAAAGCCACTGCAAATTTTTCAATATTATAACAACACATTTGTAGCTACTGGATTAATAGACAAGGGAAGGGAATGCATAAATCAGTCTTACTCTACATAATAACTAAACTGTCATATGTGTATAAGTTGGTTGATAGCAGTCAAAGCCCATATACATATACAGACTTATGCAATCTTACATAAGACCTGAGTTTAACTTTGTATATAGTATCATTTTTACTATTTTCTTTTTCAGACAGAGAAATGCTTTGTTTCTTCCTCATCCTTTCTCTGTTGCACTGTAACTTTTGTCCCTTCACTTAAGAACAGCACTTACAGAGGCTTGTGAAAAACAATTTTGAAGTGTTTGTCCCTTAACATATATGTGTGTCCTTGGTCCTAGAAACCCTGTTGTTGGAAACTCCCAGCAGAAATAAAAAACAAAATTATGCTAAACCCCAACATTGTTGATCTAATAAAAAAAAACTAGGCACAAAGTTTGCCCACAAAATGGGCAATGTTGAATGTTAAGGATGAATTGAGTTATGAAGTGTGTATTTTGAATAGAAACATATATAAACATACAACAATATGACCCTATCATCAAAGAATAAGAATGAATAATATCTTATGTGCTTATTTGTTCTATGTTGTTTTTTGCATTGGGCATACAATAGTGTATAGTTGAAAGCCAAACCAAAGACTGGAGAGAGGCCAGCAAGGATTACCAAGGAGCGATGATCATAAGTGATATAGCAGGAGCAACAAGACAAGATCTAGAAGCTTGATAAAGAAAGCCATTTAAAGGCTCTTTAGAAATGGCTCTGTGAAGGACATTGTCATCAAGACTAGGATTCTGACTTCTTTTCCCAAAAGCCACGTGATGTGAAGAGAAAACCAGCTCCTACAATTTGCCTTCTGAAAATACAGGTCATGTCACACACACACACAGACACACACTCACATACATACACACAAACAGAGAGAGAGACACACATTTAAAAAGAAAAGTCATTCAATAAAAGGAGAAGTTACATATAGTAAGCAGAAGTCAACAGTTTCTACAACAGAAAACATGTTCATGCATGTATGATCCCTTCAAGGTTATCTTCAAACTTGAAGAATTGTATGGAGAAGGAGGCTTGTCTCTAGGAGCTTCAAAACACAATGGGAAAGTCTGCAAAATAAAAGCCATCCAAAGTTTGTCAAGAGACAGTTCTACTCATAATTTTGAAAGATCTTTTCACATTTACTATCAAATTTATTTTTATTCATTCATCAAACACAAAAAAATGAAAAATCCATAGCTACAGAAAATTAACTTTACACCATCCTTCATGATTCAAGTGTCCATTCCTGCAGCAGTCTTTCAACAATCTTTAAGATTTACTTATTTCTACACTATGTATCTATCTGTTTACATGCAGATTATAAAGTATATTATATATTATAGACTAGGATCTGAATATATGGAAGAGTATATAGTTTTTCCTTTTGAAAATGCATGGATTTCCTAAATATTAAACATTCTGGATTCTTCCATTTTTCAGCAAAATTTTATGATTTCATTTTTCTCTGTTGCTGAGTAGCATTCCATTTTACATGTGTTCCTGGTCTTCATTATCCATCATCCACTGAGTGACAACCAGCCCAGTTTCATTTCCACAGGAGGAAGCTTCAAAACTTCAGAATGGCTGCTCTAACTAGACAGAAGTTCATTGAGGTGCATAGAGTTTAGGTCTGTACATCTGCAAGATATCTGATATTTGCAAGTTCTTCACAATAACATCTCAGCACATAAATTTGGGAAGGAAGAAAGTGTGTAATGGTAGGTAGAATCTTTTTCTCTTTTACTTTTTCTTTGAGTTGAAGGTGCTGATACCTCAGGACAGATGCACAGATGCAAGCCAATGAACACAGCCTGAAAAAGGAAAAGTGACATAAGAGAAAACTGATGCTACTAGTGGCATGCTTTAAACTAAACACATAGAGGTGGCTTTTCATAAAGAGGTGGATGGATAGATTAATAAAGGCACAGTAGGCCTGCAGCATAGTGAACAAAGAGGAAGATAGCTGTGTTGATCAGCTTTCCATCACTCTAAGTAAATACCCTAGAAATTCATCTGTAAGAAGAAAGAGTTAGAAGCAATTAACAAGTGCTGTGTGAAGGAAAATTAGTTTTTCCCAAAGTAGGCCAATTGGATAACCCTGGTTCGTTATCCAGCTCTGAATGGTAAGTCTTAGAAACAGGCATCAAGGCAATAAGTGAAGGGCCTCAGTGGCCTGTGTTTACGTTTACTCCTTTTATGTATACATAATAATAATGATTAAATAAGAGAGGGCCATGAATTTGGGAGAGGGCAGACCTGGGAATATAGGAAGGAGGAGAGAGGAGGAAAAATTATGTATTCATGTTTTAATTATTTTTTAAAGAAAAATTTAAATAATTTATTTTGCTTTGAAGTTTCAGAGCTTTTCACCTTGTGATTTCTTGCCTAGATGGTTTTGAAGACAAGTTTTATCTTCCCAGGATGTTTCTAACCATTTTATTCCTATCTCCTAATGTTCCCAAACCATCACAAAGAGCAGAAGTAGCTGGTGACCAATGATTCAATGCATGTCCTTTGGGGAACGCTGTAGATCATGAGAATGGGAAGATGGTTAGAAATGTTAGCAGTGGTGGTCAGTTGAGTGTGTATGCTATGGTATCCTCTTTCTTACATTTTCACTGTGAAATTCCGAAGCAAGATCATCAGCCGATGGTGAAAGTGGAGTGGAGTGTCAGATGTTTGAAGAGAAAAAAATAACTATAAAATCTGTGGCAACAGAAAATGACTGCAGGAATACGGTGAAATTTTTGGACAGTCTAATCTTCTTCATGGCATTACAGATTTAAAGGAAGTATGGTTAAGCAAGCCTTCTCTATACCCATAGTCCCCTTCTTGGAAGTAAAGTAGTCCTAAGGAGTTGAATATAAATAGGGTGGGTAGAACAAAGATTGTTCGAGTATGGAGGAGATGTAAGTGAAGTGCAGAATAAAGGTAATGGGATCAAGATATGATAAATCCCAGATCGATCAAAGATTTTCTTGGCATGGATGTATTTGAAGAAATGAACAAGAAAGATGAAAGGCAAGGCAGCATTCAATTAATACAAAGTGGAAATTTTGAGGTGATGCATAGTTATTGGGTTTTTGTTTTGTTTTGTTTTGTCCAGAAAATGATCTTGGACTCAAAAGTAGAAGTAGGGAAGGTTCAACGTCCTCAGCGAAGAGGGATTAAACAGACAAGGAAACAAGATGAGGGAGAAGATTGCACACCTGAAAATTGGACTCATCAGAAATTATAACAAGAGTGGGATGAGAACAAAACATGTCATAAAGTCTTCCTGATGTGCTGATGCAATTGCTCTGTAGTTAAGAGCATCAGCTGCTCTTCCAGAGGGCCCAGGGCACATGGTTCACAACCACTGGTAATTCCAGCTCCAGGGGATCTGATGACTTGTTCTCACTTCTATGGACATTAATTTCTTGAGTGTGTGTGTGTGTGTGTGTGTGTGTGTGTGTGTGTGTGTGTGTATGTGTGTGTGTGTGTGTGTGTGTGTGTGTGTGTGTGTGTGTGTGTATGTTTCCTCCCACACATATATTGAATTAAAAATAAAACCAAAATTCTTTTAGCAAAATCTTTCAGAGCAGCCTAGACTCCCACAGGTGACAGATAAGGGAGGGGAATGAACAATAAACACAGTGAACAGTGGGAGCTTTGCTGCAGCATGAGTGAAGAGCAAAGCACTTCCCTGCTATGGGAAGTAACCCAACCGAACCACAGTAGTGCTTCAAAGGGCTTTAAGGGAAGAAGACTTCGCAGGAAAGGCTCAGATCTGAAACAGAGCAAGCAGATCGTTGTAGTCTGAGTAATCGCACCCCGTGGAACTAGTTCCTCATCCCCCGAACCACTACATCTTGGCTGATTTGGAAAAAGCATCTTTGAAGTTGGGATCCAGATGCTGAATTAGGGAGTATGGATCATCCAAGAGGTGCTCAATGGGATACACAAGTCCACATAGGACACGGAGAGGGAGATTCCACAGATTTGTGATGTAAAGGTGGGTCAGACAGAGATGTGTGCTGTTTTGTTTGGATTTTGGCAAGTTGTGACACACAAGCTAAAGAATTCTAGTACTACAAGAAGCCATAAGAGGCAAGAAATGCGATCTTCCTAGTGGCTCTGAAAGAAACCCAGCCTTGCTAATGCCTTGATTCTATCCCAGTGGTTCCAGATTGGGCTCATTGGCTATTAACTTTCAGAATATATTTACATTATTTTAAATAGCCAAGTTTGAACTAATTTGTTAGAGCCACCACAAGAAGCAAGTGCACAAAATTCAAACATAAGAATAAGAAACATTTTTTTTGTTTGTGATAGATGAGATAGTTAGAGAACATAGGAGAGGCGGGATTAAACAGGATGTATTTTTTGCAGAGACTGTAAGAAGTCATTTATGGCAAGGTCTTGGAGGATTAGTGCAGAACCCTTGGGCCACCTGTGAACACCAGTTAAATAAAGATAAGGACTCTTGTTAGATGTGGTGGAATTAGCCCTGGTTTCCCACTCAGCAGTGTTTGAAGATGCGTGTGGAAAAGATGAGGAGACTGTTGCAGTAGACAGAATGTTGGATCCACACCCAAGTCATATGGTAAAAATTTACCTCCAAGATGCTATTTGAAGGAATGGGGTCTCTAAGAGGAGATTAGGTCACAAGAGCGGAACCATCATACATATGATGAGTGCCCTTAGCAAAGTCATCCCAGAAAATCCCTTCATTTCTTTTGCCATATGTGCATATAGGTAGAAATAATTCTCTATGAACCAATAAGTGTGCCACAAGTGTCCTGTATATTACTGTACCTTGTTCTACTTTTGGCATCTGCAATTTAGAAAAATAAGTGTCAGTTGTTTATAAGTATATAGAGTTCTGCTATGCCTGCCTGAGCTGACTCAAACAAATATCATATTAGCCTACAGTATACAGGGTTTTGGAATCTCCTCATTAAGGCATGAACAATACAGAAAAAAGGACTGAGAATATACGGTGTCTTCTGAGTCTGTGTGTGTGCCAGAGTGTGTGTCTGTGTGTGTGCCAGAGTGTGTGTCTGTGTGTGTGTGTCTGTGTGTTGTGTGTGTTTGTGTCTGTGTGCATGTGTTTATGTGTATGTGTGTGTTTGTGTGTGTATCTCTGTGTGTGCCTGTGTCTGTGTGTGTGTCTTATGTGTGCTTGTGTCTGTGTATGTGTGTGTTCTTGTGTCTCTATGTGTTAGTTCATGTGTGTGAGCATGTTGTTCATGTACCTTTATGCATGAGTGTGTGTTTGGGTGTGCATTTGTGTGTGTGTCTGGACTGAACTGGAAGCATCCTCACTGAAGATTAGCTCTGAAACTGTAGGAAGGGGCTCCTTTTATGAACTTCCTTCACTCATACATAAGAAAACAGTTATAGAACTGTGCTTGAAGTTTTTATGAGATTTTCATTCATCTGTTTTATTAATTCTATTGGGCAACCACAGTATGCATTCCAGTCCAAGATTTGGCAACCAAATCATTTCCTTTCAAACCATGGATATGCTGGGTTCCCATCACACAGTAAACACTAGGCAAAGGCATAAGGGGATGAATTATTGTTACTGAGGAAACTGGTGGGTTTATAAATGAACGGTGTTTCGAGTTAATGATTGAGAGCGGAGAAAAGTGATAAAAGGCTAAAATGAATAAAGGAAGGAAATCCCACTGCTTTCTGTTGGACTTACAAGGCTTAAAGTATATTGGACAGAGTAAAAGAAACCCAAGAAAACAAAACAAGAGAAGAGCAAGGGCCAATTGATAACATCCATGGACTTGCAGAGTCAGTATAGAAAATACTGAAATCAGGATACTCAGAGAGTTTCTTAGAATATAAATTCAAAATGTTAGATTCTGTGGTAATAAAATCCACAGGTCCATCAGATTTCTGCTGCAGTAATAAAATACACAAGATAATCAACCTAAAAGAGAAATTTTTTCTTGGTATTATGCTTGGATGTTTGCCTTAGTGGCTCATTGCTTTGAGATCAGTGGTTAGACATGGTGTCATGGTGAGGGCAGGTGGCAGAGTGAGTCACCTCCTGGTGACTTGGAAGTAAGAGGAAGAAGAGGGGTTAGGATCCCAACACCCACTTCAAGAGCATATCTCCAATGACCTAACGTCTATGTCATAGCCCCACCTCTTAAAGGTTCCATGCTCTCCCACCAATGGCACAGACTGAGAATCAAGCCTTTAGTTCATGGACCAGTTGCCTTTAACATCTAATAGTGATATAAGATAAAATCATGAATTTGAGAAAGGGAAATTTACATAGAAGGAATTGGAAAGACAGAGTTTGGGGTGGAAATCATGTAAATATAGTATGTATAAAATTCTCCGCAAAATAAAATATTCAAAACTATATAACAATATAGGAAACTGATTTCATTAATGCTAAAATATGTATCTCTGTGGGAAAGATAAAAATAGCAGAAGGAATACACACTTATATTATGCAAAACAAGTATGAAATCAGGTGAAATGTAGTTGGGTCTTTACAGATATTTTCAGAAACTATCTGAGGCAGCAAAATATCTGCGCAAAAGCCAAGTCCATATTTCTTTGCCTGTCTCTGCCCAGAAAAGCTGGAGAACAGAAGTGCTGGCTTTTGATGTCAGCTTGTTCAAGGGCAGTTTTCGCATTCAGAGAGGCGTCTCAGCCCTAATTCACAAATGCCTCTGTTTGTTTTCATAATTTCATTTCAGAAAGCACAAATAAATTCTTAGCAGGCAGTGGCTTATTAATTAGATAAATTGGCTTATAGTTCTCTTATCAATCTTTTAAATGAGGAATCGAATGAATTATTCAAAGAACACACCACAAACTCTATGCAAGAATATATATTAGAATAATGGAATTACTATTTTCTGTCTCTAAAGTATCTGCATAATAATCTGATTTGAAGTTGTAATACTGTAGTGTTTTAAGCACAGTAAGCTATCTTTCACAAGCTCATTTGTGTGTGTGACTGACAGCAATGTAACAGGGGAGTGTTAAATTGCTATATATATTAATTGTCACTAATTAGGGTAGATTTTTCAGAAAACAATATGTTCATTTTCATTCCAATACAATTATTTCATTTTAATATGTAATGCTTTGATTTGTACATCAAAATGAAGAATAAAGCCAATAAAACAAAAGTTAAACCTTTATAATAAATTCCTTAATTTCTGCTGAGTAATTTTACCTCCCTGCACAATCCCCACACCCACTCCACGTATTTAACTTATAGATGCTGTCATCTGAGACTATTTATTTATCTACTATTCTTTTGGTGTTGGTTGTAGGAAATGAGTAGGCTATGTGTTGTTATTCCTGAAAACTGCTACGTTTTTAGAAATGTCTTAGATTAGTACCTTTGGGAAGTAGTTTCCACTCTGGAGGAACTGGTAGAGATATTAACAACAGAAAGAGAATATTAAGAGCTGAATTATGTCTGCTAAAAAAATCATGTCTGAAACTCTGATCTTAAGTACCCTAGAAAGTAATGGATAATTGGATTTGAGTGTATTGTGGATTCTATTCAGACATCTGATGGGGACTTGAACCATATTCCGTGGGGGAGAGACTTCAGGGGAAGATTAAATTAAGAAGACATTAAACAGAGGCCCAATCCAACCTTCTATTGTCCTTCTGAGAAGAGTAAATTTAGTTCCAGCATGAGATACTGAGAATACTAACAGAAAACACCACATCTGGAGGCAGCGGGAAACTGGCCAAGGAGAAAGCTTAAGAGTATCCATCTCTGCGTCGCTTTGACTTTGACAGTAAGTTCTGTTGTCACCTAGTCCGTGGAGCTTTGTGATGGTAGTCCCAGCGAAGAGATTGCTGACCTCAAAACCCTTTTCCACCATGACTTACGTTAGAATAGGTGAAAGCAAAATTTATTTTGCAAAATAAAAATTTTATTATTTTGCAAAAGAAGAGAAAGACTGAACTCAATTCAATAACAGGAAGGATTTTTGGCAGAAGGGGATGTGATAGTGGAAATTACTGGAGATCAATAGGGGACAGATTAATCAGTCATGCATTCTAGCACAACTAGATGTATCTACGTATTTGTATACGTTCTGCACTTAGGCTACCCCTGTTTGCTAATTGTCAGTCTTCAGAAGTAGACCCTTACCCTCCCACAGATAAGGGGAGAAGGCTGCTCTCTCCTTCGGTGTTTCCATACAAAGAGATGGTTCCCAGGTCACTGAGCGCTGATCTGTAAAGATGTAAGCAAGCTGGGAGGTTTCCATACACATCCACCCTTTAGTAACCTAGGGGCATTGGTTACAGGATCCCCCAGAAATACCAAAAAGCGTAAATACTCAAGTCTTTTATGTAAGATTGTATTTACTTATAATTCATCTGCATCCTTCCATATCCTTTCAATCACTATTAAATTACTTATTAATGAAAACAGTAATACAAATAGCTTTTCTTAAAGCTGTATTTACAGAAATAATGACCAGAAAATCTGTACACATTCAGGACAAAGAACTTTTCTGAATTATGTGTTACCAGTAGTTGGTTGAATCTGCTGATGAGAAACCTAAAGGTTCAAGTGCAGATAAATAATTTACATTTGCGTGTTTTGTGGAGCAAATTTGCTAAGTGGGGCAGTAAGGGATCTATAGTCAGGAAGGGAACTGTATTAAGGTGGATCAAACAGAAGTGAATGCTAGAGCCATTCAATCAGCCCTGTTATAGGTTGGTCTTTTAGTCTTGGAAGACTCGGTTTCCCAGAAATTGAATTGGTTTTGCACTCTCACAACTTAGAATACTAAAGGCCATTTTCCTGGTAGTACATCCCAGGGTACTTAACTAAAACAATCCTAGCCATCCACAGAGGCAAGGCAGGAGCAATCAGAAGGCAGAGGCATGGAAATTACTCATCACAAATGGATCCCTAGGTTGGATTCCACTTCCCCATCTCAGGACAATCAGGACCAAGTAATTCCTCCTTATGTGCTTGCCACAAAAAACAAAACAAAACAAACAAACAAACAAAAAAAATTGTTTTGTTTAAATTCTCAGTCTCTTTCTTCCTTTTAAAGTATCCATGCTTTAAAATCATTACTGCCATAGAAAACAGTTAATGATTTGTTTTCCTTCTCATGTCTCTGTGAGAAGGCACTGCAGCATTGAGAGAAATTCTCTGCCTGCCTTGCAGCCCCAGGAAAGTGAGTTGCAGGTCTGAAAGCATCCACAGGTAGATGAGCAATTACATGTAACCACCTTGTACAAAACACCAGCGGGACACAACTGCAGAAATGCACATAATCACCACTGGAGCTACAGCCTTGAGTAAAAGCTATGGAGCAAATTGACTGTCTGTGGTTGCTAGCAAACGTCATTCATGAAGATAAGTCCTGGGTTTAAGGCTCAGTGTGTCTGCTAAACCCTAGGGGAGCATCGGTTCTTTACAAGCCACCGGTGGCTGTGCTGAAAACCTCCGCTTGTCTTGCAGTAGCTAGCTAAGTAACTTAAATAGAACAACTGATCTTCCCCAGGTGTGCTATTATGGAACTACCTAGGTAGAAGATTTAATGCTGTGATCTTTGCTTCATTGCTTGGCTGGAAGAATAGAGCTTAAAACGGAGATATGTCAGACATGCAGATATGCATTGTCTCTTCTATTGTATAAATATTTTATGATAATTATTGACTTCCTCTCAGGAAAAGCACATTTAAACCTTGCTCTGAATGGCATCAATTAGCTTTCTGCCCTTAGTGTAGATACAATTCTGATTTCTCCAAATTTGATGTAATAGAAAAGGAAGGAAAGAGAAATAGAGAGTAGTTAAATTCTCCATTTTTTTTTTTTTTTAAATGACACCATGCTGGAAGAACAGTCTATAGAAGGATAAGTTGGAACTTCTTGAGGATTTGGAAATTATACCTAAAGCCTGCTGGAGAAAGCAAAAATGGCAGTTTGGGCTATGCTCTCTAGCACAGAGCTGGCCTCTCCATATAAGGGTATCAGGTACCTGCTGAGGTCAGGCTGTGCCTGACTCTATGTTACTCCATGTTGTACAAGCACTGTTCTACCAGTACGTGCATGGCCTCAGGAGACTCCAGCTTACAAACAGCATTGAACTCCATTTTGAGGATGTCTGCAGCCTGTGTGTGGATCCAGAAATGGCATCATCAGTCAGACATCTCCCACCCATCCCAGACTGTATCTACCTACTCCTAGGAACAGAAAAAGATCTGCCTTGTAAGTTTACTGTGGTGAACTGAAGCTCTGAACACACACTGATGTATTAAAATTACATCATGCCGGGCACTGGCGGCACATTCCTTTGATCCCAGCTCTTGGGAGGCAGAGGCAGGTGGATTTCTGAGTTCGAGGCCAGCCTGGTCTACAGAGTGAGTTCCAGGACAGCAGGGCTACACAGAGAAACCCTGTCTCGAAAAACCAAAACACAAAAATAAAAAAATAAAATTACATCAGGAAAAACATGACCAAGAAGCCGGGCAGTGGTGGCGCACGCCTTTAATCCCAGCACTCGGGAGGCAGAGGCAGGCGGATTTCTGAGTTCGAGGCCAGCCTGGTCTACAGAGTGAGTTCCAGGACAACCAGGGCTACCCAGAAAAACCCTGTCTCAAAAAACCAAAAAAAAAAAAAAAAAAAAAAAAAAAAAAAAAAAAGAAAGAAAGAAAAACATATCCAAGAACTTCCAGGACATGCCAGACCAAGGAAAGGTAGTAACTCTCTCACCTGAACGCTAACACTAACACTACATGTCATAGCCCCACACAACCTACCGTCTGATACCTTGTGTGTGGATCAAGGATCAAAAATTCCTTGACTTGGCTTGATCTCCTACCATTGACGTGATCTAACTGAACTTGTCTTTGTCTACCTGTTCTTCAATCTGGACTGGACCTAGCCCATCATTTTCTGATTCTGATGTGTTTCTGGCTCTCAAATTCCCAGGTTCAGCCTTTCGTCTCTCAGCTCAACTTTTCAGCTTTGTGTACCAATGTGACTCCAGCAGCAGCTAGCTGCTGGCACTGGTTAGCTCGACTGCCATCAGTATAGATTCTTTCTTAACCCATCTCTGAAATTTCTTAAAACTTAGCTACAGCTTCCTTCTGTTCTGTATCCAGTATATATGCATAGAGATGTAGGTATATTTACTGTACACTGTGTGGTGAGAGTTAATAGTATTAATTAAGATTAAAAACCTACATTCACCTTGGCCATACTACCCAGGTGGACAGATTATATGACAAATTGATATCACTGAAACTTCTAAACCTTGGGAATTTATTAGTACTCAAAAAATTGAACACTATGGAAAGGCATAAATATGTTCATCTATGTTTCTGACAGGGTGCTCATAACAGTATCTGCCTGCATCTGAAGCTCTGTGGCCCTTAGATGCAAGGCCTGGTACAGGAAGGCAAACAAAGCAGACTTCATCTCCTTCCCATCCTGTGTTTCACCAACTTTGATACTCTGTGGTTTTGGGTGCATCTCTAGGCACACATTTTGTCTGCTTTTGATTTTATCTATCATGTGCTATAGAGATCGTTTCTCTGAATTGAAACCTTTTGGGGGCAGGGATTTAGGAAGAAAAGTTCTTTCAATTTACAAGGCTCAGAAGCTCAAAAAAAATATATATATATATACACTTGTCAAAGTCTTGCATGCAGTAAACACTTGCTGAGCAAAGGAAACTGTCTACCTTGTCAAGATGTCTCCCAGTCTTACATGCTCAGAGCTCTACTGAACAGCGTTTCCATGAACCATCACCTTTGCGGGTGTGAGTTTTTTACAGTGACTATAGCTCCCTTTAGGTCGCGCAAGCCTCTTTAACTCTTCACATATACAATCTCCAATAAACAACCCCAATGTACTGGCCTCTCTCTCTCTCTCTCTCTCTCTCTCTCTCTCTCTCTCTCTCTCTTTCTCTCTCATTTTATTTTTTCTCTTTTCTTTTTTATTGATTATTTTATTTATCTACATTCCAGCTGTTGCCCCCCTCCTGGTCCCCTCCCATAGTTTCTCATCCCATTCCCCCCTCCCCCTTGACTCCAAGAGGGTGCCCCCCTCTCCCTCACCCATCCCCTTTCCCAGGGGTCTCAAGTCTCTTGAGGGTTAGGTGCATCTCGAGGATCAATGTCAGAGGAGGCAGTCCTCTGCTGTATATGTGTGGGGTGGGGGTGGGGCGAGGGACTTGGGTGTTAGGAATCCTTTCTTTGATCTGTTATCTGTGCCCTATCTGGGGTGAATGGGAAATTGCTAATGTCTAATCAGAAAAGCCCCAAAAGACATGGCTGCAGTGCACCAATTTGGCTTTAACACAATGCAGTGATTTGACCCTTAAGGCAGTAAAAAGCGCTGGCTGATGAAATTGCACATGGTTTCCTTGACTCCAGCAGGATTCAATCCCCGTGCATCTCTTTTCTTGGGAAGAGGCACTGAAGCAGCTAACGTTTGAATCAGACAGGAAGGAAAGGTGAGTCACCTCGAGGCTTGATGGTATAGAGGGAGAAACTAAGGCAGGAAGGAGAGTTAGGGTCATAGGGAGTGTTTTATTTAAAGGGAGCCTGTGAGATGTGGAGAAAGGGAATTGAAGCAATAATTGTGAAGTGCTGAGTGGAAAATATAAAAGAATGCAAACATAAATGTTAGCTGTTTAAGAAATATTCCGTGTCTGGCTCTGCCCTGAGCATTATGGCATTTATCCCTTCATGGTGCAGACTGTACCCTATGACATAGCTCAGGGACCTGGGGAGTTGTATTGGTTGTTTTCTACCTCCACCTGACCAGGAACCCTGCCAAACACAGTAATATTGTTCCCACCAGTAGATGCGCTGAAAATCCTAAACCTGCCTACAGGTTTGTGTGACAATTTGGGGCTACTCTAAATGGAAACTGCGAGATATCATTTATTTCAAAGTAACTCCTGCCTGTCTTGTATGTGTTTCCAGTCTGTTTCAGTAGATTAAACAAAAATGGAAAAGAAAAAAAGAGAGAAAGAGAGAAAGAAAGGAAGGAAGGAAGGAAGGAAGGAAGGAAGGAAGGAAGGAAAGAAGAAAGGAAGGAAGGAAGGAAGAGACAAAGAGAGAGAGATAAAGAAAGATCATGAAATAAGAGCGTTGCCTAGGATTTCAGTTGTATAAAGCAGGTTGCATGGCAACTAAAATAGCTCAAATTCTCAGATTTAAGTGTGTGCTGATTAATGTCAAGGGGTCATAGGCACAGGCACAGAGCTAGTTCCGTCCTATAAAATGTTACCTTAGTAACACTATTGGAAGGCTTTCTTGAAGCTTATAATGAACTTTTTAAAAAATTAAAGCCAGTTGATTTTCCAATTAAATTCAAATTGATTCAGTTTTCACAGGTGTCATACTATAGAGTAAACTGGATATTTATGGGCTGCTTTATGAAAACCATCTAATTTTATTTTCAAAATAATTCTTTATGATAAAGATTTAATTTTGTCTTTTGAATCTAGAAAGTGACAGGGAAAATCCAAGTTTCTTCAGTTTAGTGATAGATATAACTTTGGTTTACATACTTGTAGCATCTTTGTCATTACTTAACATGTTGTTTTCCTTCCTTCGTCAGGAATTCTTCCAGTGTGTAACTTGATGCACAGATGGCCATTTAAATTTTATATTTGAGAAGACTGGTTCTCACAATATATTTCCATGGTCCTTCAGAGAGAAAATAACAGACTACATTACAACAACTGTTATATGATATTACATTAAAGTAACTTATAGTCAAGAATTTAAATTCAGCTTCATTTTTACCTCCTCTAAGCTCTCTCTCTCTCACAGTGTATTACTTCCCAACCTCAGCTAAAAGAGAATTATGCCACAAAACCAAAACATTTTTCTGTCATCTTCAAAACTGTCTTTTCATTTCTTCCTTCTCAAACTATATTTTAAAATGTACACACTGATAGAAAATTACCTTGTAACATGACAAAACAAGATATGGCTGGCTAATTTGTGAAGTCATTCAATACAGCTAACACTCACATGCTTCCTAGGAGACAGGAATTCTAGATCAACAGAATCAGATTTTGTTAGAATATGAACTATTGAGGTAAAGATGGTGAAGGAAGTTTACATTTGAGACATTGCCTTTCCCACCATCCTAAAATCTTATACTAAGTAAATAAATCTGGGCAATAATATAAGACAGAACTCTGTGTTACATCCACATTCTTATATTTTTAGCAAATACAAAACCTTACGGTAAAATACTAACAGAGCAAGGCCTTATTGTTTTCTGAGATAACATAAACATTCTTTAAGTTTCTTTAAGCATCAGAAAATGGAAAGCCTTTGTGTTAATGGCATAGAGAATCTTATATATATGAGACAATATTATAGAAATAACACAAAAATGTTATTCTGCTTGGGGTCTTTATTATGACATTTATATTTATTTAATATATTTTAAACTTTACACTAAAGACCATATATATATATGATTTCTATAATCGCTACCAAAGAAAGTGATTATCTTTGAAGCCAAAGGAAGTTTTTCTTTGGCACAGAAATTCCAGCTTAATTTCTTAGATTGCTTTTCTAATAAAGATGACAATATTCTTTCTACTGGCTTAATAAAATATTGGCCTACTTTTGCTCTAAATTTAACCATTGATCAATCACTGTAGCAAATGGAAAGCTGATACCCTAGGAAGGACAAGCTGAGTTTGAGTTATTTGGGCTCAAATACTTATTGTGGCATAGGGGTAGAAACATGTGGGTTGAAAAAGGACAAAGAAGTTCTCCAGGGAAATGCTAGATATATAAAATAGAAATAAAAAATTAAGCTACGTGCCTCAAAGAGTAATATACCTTGATTTCTTGGAAAATCATTTTAATGCAAAGAAAAATGAGAGCATAAGTTAGGAAATGTACAAGAAACATTATACTTCAAAGACATAACTGTTGGTTAAGATATGAGTAAAGTGACTTTGATGATCTACAAAGAATAAGGTGTAGACCCTATAAAGCAAAGAACACCTTTACTTTGAGGTATATCTAGTGTCAGATTGTGTTGAAGCAAAGGTTGGCAGGAAGAGAGTGCTGATTGAGCAAGCTTTGATTAATAAAACAGTGACAGCAAAATCACAAGTCAGAGAAGACTAACTGGGCTACATCCTCCAGGTTGGCACAATCTCTATAGTTCTTACTTCGGAGACTATGATGCCAGCAGTGAAGCATCCGGCCAAGAAGTTTAAAGTAGGACACAGCTGATTCAACCTATGGAAGTCATTCAACACTATGAATCACTCCGTTTTTACAAGCTGGATCTTTTCTCATAGGATATGAATGCTGTAGCTCTTCACTTTGAGAAATCTAAAGACTTGGGGCTGGGATAGCCTGGTTAACGTACCAGCACTTCAGACTAACTTTTGTTTTGGAGCAGAGGAAGTTCAATATGAAGCTAAACTGTGGAAAGGGTAAGTTGACCAGAAAGCTGTGAATGGTAGGGTACAAGTAAAGAGCAATGCCCAGATCTGAGCCAGAGGATTCCCCAATAAAAGGCAGAAAAGAGACGTTAATGGAGGACCTAACATTCTAGGCACCACATCAAACTCCAAGAAATATTTTCTCTTTTCTTCTCCAGGAAAGAGTAGACAAATGGAGACAGCAAGTCCGTAATTTCAGTGTTCCCCACTCTCTTGGTGATACAAGAAAGAATGAGCTCAAAGCAAAATTAGTGTTGCAACCCTGTTTGCTCCCAGGGATGAGAGAATCTGCAGGTACACAAGTGATACTATGTAACTACTGCCTCCAGTTATCCCTGATTGGTGAATAAAGATGCCTACAGCCAATAGCTGTAGAAGAGAGATAGGCAGGGTTTGGGTTCTTGGGCTTGGGGTCTAAGAAGAGACCATGAAGAGGAGAAGGAAGAAGGTGGAGAGAGGGAAGATGTCATGGGGTAAGTAAGTCATGATAACTTGGCCCTGAGGGCTGGCTAATTAGAGTTAAGAGCTTCCCAGATGAAACATGGCAAGTTATAACCCAGGGTTATTGATAGGGAAGTAAGTGCTAATGGCTTAGAGGGTAAATATCTGCCCAGTTCTAGTGCTGTTTTAGGCATATTATAAATACACAAGTTTTGTAACTTTTATCTTGGAACTGAATGAACGAAAGCAGGGTACATACCCCTGACTGAGATTAAATATTTACTACAACATGAAACCATCAGGTTCTACTCACATCTGCAAGCTCTGCTAATAATGGCGGATTTGCAGGGAGGATATATGTAAGTTTTCTGACACACAGAAGAACCATGGCTGTGCAGATAGCTCAAGAGTCAAGAATGAGCAATGTTCTTGCTAAGGACCTGAGTTTCGTTCCCAGAACCCACATGCAGTCACTCACAGCTATGTGTCACTCTAGCTCTAAGAAGTTTGAAACCTTCTTGTAGATTCCACAAGCACCTGCATGCAACATGCACATACCCACGCACATACACAGAAATAAACGTTTAAAAATAAACCGTTGTCAGGTACAACAGGACCAAAAAGGTGATATAAGCATCAATAAGAAAATAAATGATGCACATGACAAGTATAATACATTATTCCCTAGTGCATTTTAAAACATCAAGAAACAAAAATACAGATCTTTAAGTCACTGAGAAACATAACTGCTTAAGAAGTGACACTAGATAATAGAAATTTGTTTGAATATATAGGTGTATTTTTAACTTAACCATAAGTACAAATTTAACAAAATTTCTTTCATTTTTTATGTTCTTTTATCTTGTAAGTTAGCACTTGTATCTATTCTTTGAGAATCTTAATCATATGTTCAATTTATTTTGATCATGTCAATTCTCCCACCTCTGCTTCCATCTACAGAGATCTGGTTCCCAACTTTATGTTCAATGCCTCTCTTCCTCTGCCTCATCTATCTCACAAAGTTCAATTGGTGCTTTTCATACCTGTGTGCACATAGCTGTGGAGCTATCTATTGGTGAATGGAAAACCTACCAGTGCCCATACTTTGTTCTTTAAATTTTTAAATTGAGAATCATGGCTTTGAATTATCTGAAGCAGAAATGTCACCATGCAGAGTAACTATATCCCTTACTTACTTATTATCTGGCCACATAGGTAGCAGTAATCTGCACCTTCCATTGAGTTCACTGTCACCCAGTATAGTGGTTTGATTAGGTTAGGATCCCATAGACTCATGTGTTTGAGTGCTTGGCTCATAGGAGTTGCACTATTAGGAGGTGTGGCTTTGTTGGAGGAGGTATGGCCTTGTTGGAGTAAGGCTGTCATTGTGGGGTGAGACTTTGAGGTCTCTATTTTCAAGCTTTACCAGTGTGGAAATTCAGCCTCCTCCTGGCTGCATTTGAATCTATATGTAGAACTCTCAGCTCCTCCAGCCCCACATCTGCCTGCACACTGCCATGCTTCCTGCTATTATGATAATGGACTGAACCTGTGAAACTGTAAGCCAGCCCAACTAAATGTTTGCTTTTTAAGAGTTGCCTTGGTCATGGTATCTCTTCGTTGAACTGGGGTATTGTTGTGTTGTGATAGACCTAACCATGCTTTTGTTTGGAGGAATGTGGATTTTGGTACTTTGGTTTAGTAAAGCAGTGAAACACTTTAAGTGGGCATTTGGGGCATACATACTATTGGAACATGGAAGACAGTTGTACTGAGGATGATTTGAATTATGGGGACTTGGCTCAAGAGATTTCAGAGGAGAAACATTTTTGTTTGTTGACTAGATATCATTCTTATGATATTTTGGTGAAGAATTTGGCTGGGTTTTGGCCTTATCTGAAGAGTCTGCCTGAGGCTACAGCCTCAGTGAAAAGATTTAGATTAACAGCATTGAGAAAAAAAAAATCTCAAAATTGCCTAGCATAGACTCTGTCCTGTGGTTCACTCTTATATAGAGTGTTATGATAAAATATAGCAAGCTTAGAAAAAAATACAAAGTGTATGGTTCAAGGATTAAAGGGGCACCAGGAAGTGGAATGGAGTTTATCTTGTGTTCAAGGATATTAAATGGAATTAAGGGAGTGGTGATCTCAAAAGTCAAGATCCCACCTCGCTAATCTTATTTCTTATGCATTTGCAGTTGTACACAGGATAGTTATATCACATTGGGCAATATTATGACCTGGTTATTATTTTAATTTAACATAAGGACCTAAGGAGAAATTGTGTACATGTGAAATTGACAAGGGATACATTGTGGTAGCTATTCTTGGTTGTCAACTTGTCTATATCTGGAATGAACTACAATCCAGAACATATAAAGATTTTGTGAAAAGTAATTGGAGAAAACCTTAGGTCTAGGCATGGAGATACATGCTTTTAATTCCAGGAGACATAGGCAAGTAGATCTCTGAGTTCAAAGTCAGCATACAGAGTAAGTTCTGGGACAGCCAAGCTTAGTTAGTGAAGGAAATCATTGAATGTTACACCTCACTACTAAGATTGTAGTCTACCATGTGTGGACAGCTTTTCTGAGCTTAGTACAAAATGGAGGACTCCCCTTTCTTTGAGAGGCTTCCTCTTCTCCACCTGATCAGAGGAGCCTAACCCCAGTCTTCTACCTGAGGAATGTCACATAATTCTTGGCAAGGGATATAGGTTTAACTTCCTAGAATGCCTCTCCATGCAAATGAGGTATTCCCACAATGTGAAGTCTCAGTCAGTGAAATTTCCCCCTAAGAAGAATCCCTTCCCACCCTCCAAGTTCATATATTTATCCCTTGATTCACACTGAATAATTGTATGAGCACACACTGTTTTCTGAAAGACCTGTAACCCTGAAGAGCTGCAACACTAAAATCTTTGGAGATTTTCCCGCCCCCTGCCATGGCATCTACTGCTGGATGAGGATCCTGCTGACCCACCCATTTTGGACTTTGATTCATCCTTTCCCACCTGGTGTGCTTTGTGGCTTGGACATACCAAGGGAAGACAGGGACTGTATAATTTGGCTCTGCCCCATCCTTCTCCACATGGTGTGCAGGAATGCCTGGATATACCATAGGAAAGACACAAGGAAATGTAACCACAATGAAAAGCAGAAATCTGGTGAAGATGTAATTAAATGAGGGGGAGATGTTCCAGTCCCAGCAAGCAGCAGAACCTGGCAGCTTTGGCCACAAGGTTCTCGCTTTAGAATCAAGAAAGGAATTTCCCTCTGAGCTAAGGAAGGTCAATAAGTCCAGGTCTGTGGCAGGGGTGTCCCTGCATGAAGGCCTAGAAAGGCCATTGTGTGAGGTGGCTAAGGTTGTACCTTGTTCTGGCAGCCAAATTAGTCATGTGTAAGAGTCACAGAGGTAGTACTATTATTGAAGGCATGAAGGGGTCATAGAGAAAAGTCAAGGCCAGGAGGCCAGGAGAGGACATTGATAAAGATTCAGCTTCAATGTCAGTTCAAGGCCCAGAACTTTAGGGGTTATACAAAGAAGTTGAGGCTTGGCACCATGAAGAAAGCTTAGGAGAGGCTATTTGTGAAAGTACAAACCAGTTGTAGCCGAAGACCTGTTTATTGAAGATTCCAGTACCACAGGATGACCACCAAGACCAGTAGCAGCAGCAGCTATGTTTCAGAAGTTGTGAACATGGATTGCCTGGGAGACCCCAAGTGGTTAGAGACAAGAGAGCCATGGGATATCTACCAAGAAAAGCTGCCAAGAGGAGTGGAACTAGCCCAAGAGAAGGAAGGTGCTGCAGTTAACGAAGATAAAAGAAGTTGGATATCTGAAGAGCATTTTGACGTTAGACATGAAGATTCAGAGTTTGGAATTTATCCAGATAGTTTTTGTCTTGCTTTGGTCCGGTATTTCCTCACTGTGTTTTGGAATGGTAATGTACACCCTATGCTATGCTATGTTGGAAGTATATAATCTGCTTTTTTGTTTTGATTCTATAGGGGATTACAGTTAAGAGATTGCATGAATCTCAGAAGACACTTTGAACTTTGGACTTTTAAACAATGTTGAGAGTGTGATAGACTACAGGGAGTTTTGAAATTACATTAAATGTATTTTGTGTTGTTATAGCTACAGTTCTATGAGGCCAGTGGGTGGAATGTAGTTGTTTGAATAGGTTTTGCTATCATAGACTCATGTGTTTAAATGCTTGGCTCATAGGGAATGACACTACTAGGAGCTGTAACCTTGTTGAAGATGTGACCTTGTTGGATGAAGTGTGTCACTGTGGGGGCAGGCTTTGAAGTTTGCATGCTCAAGCTCTTCTCAGTGTGGAAATTCAGTCTCCTCCTGGCTGCATTTGGATCAAGATGTAGAGCTCTCAGCTCCTCCAGCCCCGTGTCTGCTTCACAATGCTGTGCTTCCTGCCATTATGATAATGGACTGAACCCGTGAAACTTTAAGTCAGCCACAACTAAATGTTTGCCTTTATAAGAGTTGCCTTGGTCATGGTGTCTCTTCTCAGCAAGAAAAATCTTAATATATCCAGTGTAAAAAAAGAGAGAAGAAAACTATGAAGCTGTTTTAAGATGATAATATTATAGAGTAATATTGGAACAATGTTAGTCTTATCAAGACCATTCAGATTACATTTTCTACTCATGTTAAGAAACTGTTAGCAAATTTATAATTCTACAATTTTATCACTATCTACAGATATGAGTTCTGATGTTTGTAGAAAATTCACCTCCAAATGAAATCTGTGTCTCCTATCAAAGACACTGTCTCTGTCTCTCTTTCTGACATACACACACACACACACACACACACACACACACACACACACACACACACACACACATACACACACACAATTTGTCTTTAAATCCAGTGACTGTTTTTACCTTTTCTGCCATGTGGTTAAAAACTACTTGATTTAATTTTTTTTAACATACTTATTCTCTAAACACTTCCATCACTCTTCTGATACTAGGCCTCATTCAGTTCACATCACTTAAATGTGAGCTAAAGGAAAATAGGCGCATTTTAACAAAGGTCTTTCTTTAAGTTAAGATACAAGGAGCATTTGCCTGGCAAGCCCAAAGTCTTGGCTTCAACCCACATTACAGAAATATTTTAATGAATTAAAATATAAAAGATAAATCATCTCTATCACACTTTCTCTTTTATTTTTTTTTACTATAGCTGGAATCAATTTATATACCTAATACTGAGTTTAATCCTTAGTTAAGATAAGCAGTAAATCATGTACTTAAAATAATTGCTGTCTAAGTGGCCTGCTGAGGGGTAGGGTAAAACCCAATAAACAACTATTGGTATTTAAATCTAAATTCTAAAAGAAAAGAAAGATAATTCATATTTGTACTTTTAAATTATTTTTATTAAATTGTTTATACATTAATATAAATTATGCATTTATTTATCTTTATTTAAATTAATTATTTAAGATCATGTAAACAAAGTTTTTATAAATGATTAAATTGCTGATGTGCAGACAGATTTAAGTCCTGCCACCATCAGTCTTCCCTGAAGGGCTTCTAAAATACAAGAAGGCAGAAGCCTCTTCCTCAAGCAGAGGCCATGCCTGCCTGCCTACTCCCAACAGCCTCTTCTCTCCTCACCACCCACACCTCTCACTGAAGCTCCCTGTTCCAAGAGAAATCACACCAGTACCCAGATCCTCAGGTAAGTCCCCTACTTGAAGACCACCAACACCCCTCAGCACCCTACCCAACCTACTCCCAAAAGTTCCTCTTCTTACTACTATACTCCAATCCACATTTCCAAGGGAAGTTCCCTGATCCACCAGAAGCCACACCAGCACCCAGGAGCCCAGAGGACTCTTGGTTGACCAGAGGCTATACTAGCACAGAGACCCCAAAGCTGGCAGAACTCCCTGCTTGATGAGCCCAACCCCCACGTCTGGCCTTCAGAAGTCCAGCCCCCAACTCAGTTGGAGACTGTATATTCAACCACAGGCCATTCTGGCAAGAAGACCAGTGAAGAAACAGAAATCAAGGAACAAAACACCCATTCAACAAAGATAAACTCAGAAATCAGCATCTAGGCCTATAATCATTCTAAACACCAGTGAAAGAACACAATTAATAACAGATTGGGCTGTGTCCTTACCAGAACCCAGCTATTCTATTGCAGCAAGCCCTGAAAATTCCAACATAGGTAAAGCACATGACATTAAAACAAACTTTATGGAGATAATAAGGTTCTTAAAGATGAAATTATAAATCCTTCACAGATATTGAGGAAAAGACAAACAAAAATAGAAAAAAATGAAGAAAAATTCCTTAAAGAAAGTCAGGGAGGGCGCTAAGGGGGAAAACAGTTGAAGGAAGAATAAAACTGTGCAAGACTTGAAAATGAAAACAGAAGCAATAAAAAAGCATAAACTGAGGAACTTCTGGGAATGGAAACTTTAGGTAAGTAAATAGTAACAACATGCAAACAGAATACAAGAGGTAGAAGAGAGGATCTCAGGCATTAAAGATTTGATAGAAGAAATAGATACATCAGTCAAAGAAAATGTTAAATCTGTAAAAGCACCTGACACAAAATATCCAACAAATCTGGGATACTATGAAAAGACTAAACCTAAAAATAATAGGAATAGAAGAAGGAGAAGAATCCTATATCAAGGGCTCAAAAATATTTTTTTAACAAAATCATAGAAGAAAAGAATTTTAACCTAAAGAAAGACATGGCTATAAAGATACAAGAAGCTTAAAGAACACCAAATTTATTGAACCAGAAAAGAAAGTCACCTTGCCACATAATAATCAAAACATTAAATGCACACAACAACAAAAGACAATTAAAAGCTGTAAGAGAAAAAGACCAAGTAACATAGAAAGGAAGACCATATTAGAATGATGTTTGAATGGGGAATCTAAAAGTCAGAAGGGACTGAACAAATGCCTTGCAGACTCTAAGAAACCATGGATGCTAACCCACACTACTACTATACCCATCGAAACTTTCAATCACCATAGATAGCTGAAGAAATGAAGATATTTTATGATAAAGTCAAATTAAAATTTTTCTATCCATAAATCCAACCGTACAGAAGATACTAGAAGGAAAACTCCTGTGATGAATTATTGTTACAAGGTAGCCACTGGACAAAAATTGACTATTCATCTACAGACAAATTAATGTCCAGAAAAAGGACATACTATGCAGAATGATAATCTCTGCCAAGACAGGGTACTTAATCCTTCATAATTCCATGTTACAAAGCTCTGTCAGATGATCCTGAGCCAAACGGCCACAGACTGATGCTCCAACATGTTGAGAAACAGGAGACTGTGTAGGTAGGCAGCTGCCTTTACAATTTGTTTCGGTTTTGGAAGCTGTGGTAGTGCTTCCTATATTTTCAGGTAAATTTTATGTCATTCTCGGAATTCTGGTGGGATTCAAGACTAACCATAGTCTCTTAGCCAACCCAAACTATTTAACATTGAGAGGATAGATAGATAGATAGATAGATAGATAGATAGATAGAATTAGAGATAGATAGATATATGAAGATAGTTTTTCAGATAGTATACAAACTAAACAAAGACACAACAGGTGTAAAATTATAAGCCTTTATGAAGTTAGGATAGATGGTAGAGTGCTTTATTTATTTAACTGACAAAAATTATGGACTGGGTATTAAGTGTATCTTATACTTTATAAATTGCAGAATGGTAATAGTTGTGCTCAATTTATATCTGAGAGAAAAGAGCCTTTTAATGGACAAAAAGGGGGAAATGTTGTGGATTGCTGTTTGTATGTTCTGCTCCCTCAAGAGTATCATATTCAGGTGCAGTCAGGTGAAATCTTAATTAGTCAGATAAGGCTAGAGCCTGTTATTGGGCAGTGGAAGGAGGGGGCAGAGCTTAAAGTTTTAGAGAGGGGAGAGACAGGGAGGGAGAGAAGATGGAGGAAGAAGATGAACCAGAACCATGTGGTCTGAAAGAGCCACAGATAGCTATGGATAGCATAGAAGGACAATAGAGAAATATAGGGTACATTTGCCCCATCTAGGTGTGCAGATGTATTTATATTGATTGAGTTTTGAGCTCTTTGTGTGGGCATTTTGTGGATTGAGGCTCAGCCGCTAGCTAGCCATAGGAACCGTGGGGGTGCGCAAGACCACCATTGCTGGTACATAGCTGGACATAGTGTGGATTGTCTTTTATAACTACATGCTGCAAACTCCAAACCAAGATTGTTAACTACACCCACAAAAACACAAGCAGTAAATAACCCGATGCCAACAAAACCAAAAGAAGAAACATACACATACACACACACACACAGAGACACACACAGGAACACATGCATATACACATTACCACTAATAACAGCAACAAAAATCACAGGAATTTAGAATCACTGATCATTGCTACCTCTCAATCAATGAATTCAACACCATAATAAAAAGGCACAGACTAACAGAATGCATGCAAAAACAGGATCCATCCTTCTACTGTATAGAAGAAACACACTTCAATATCAAAGAAAGTCATTACCGCAGAATAAAGGGTTGGAAAAGGTTTTTGGCAAATGGACTTAAGAAACAAGCTGATGTATCCATTCTAATATCTTAGAAAATAGATTTTAAACCAAAAGAGATAGGAAAGGATACTCTGTACTCATCAAAGGAAAAAAAAATCAACCAAGATGATTTTTCAGGTTTTAATATCTATACCCAAAACACAAGGGCACACAAAAAAAGCAACACCATTACTAAAGTTTAAATTACACATCAACCCCTCCCCCATATTGAGAATTGGAGTCTTACTAATAGGTAGGTAATCCAGACAAAAAGTAAACAAAGGAAAACTGTGTTATGAACCAAATGGACCTAATAAATATCTACAGAATATTTCACCCAAACACACAAAAAAATATACCTTCTTCACATCACCCCAGGGAATGTCCTGCAAAATTGACCAAATACTCAGTCATGTAGCAAGTTTCAACAGATATAAGAAAATTGGAATAACCCCCTGCATCTTATTAGACAACCACAGATTAAAGCTGGCTATTAGCAACAACAGAAAGCCTATACACTTGTGGAACATAAACAGATCTCTACTAAATGATTAATGGGTCATGTCAGGATTAAAGAAAGAAATTATAGAGTTTTTAGAATCACCAAAGAATCATTAAGTCATATTTCAAAAAACTGTACTCTACCAAATTGGAAAATCTAAAAGAAATGGACAATTGTCTTACTAGATACCACTTATCAAAGTTAAATAAAAGTCAGATAAACAATTTAAATAGAATGATAGACCCCAAGGAAACAGAGCAGTAATTAAAATCTCCCTACCAAAAAGGAACCCTAGGGCCAGACAGATTTAGTGCAGAATTCTACCAGACATTCAAAGAAGAGCTAACAGCAATACTCCCTGAATTATTCTACAAAATAGAAACAGGAAAGAACCTTTCCAAATTCATTTTATGAAGTCACAGTCAGCTCAATATACATGAACACACAAAGATTCAACAAGAAAAGAGAATTACAGATCAATTATACTCATGAACATTGATGTAAAATTACTCATTAAATTAACTGCAAACCAAATCCAAAGATACATCAAAAGATCATCCTCCATGATCAGGTAGGCTTCATCCCAGAGATGCAGGTGGGGTTCAATATAAGAAAATCAGTAAAAGTAAATCCACCAAATAAACAAACTGAAAGAAAAAACACCACATGATCATTTCATTAGATGCTGAAAAAGTCTTTAACAAATTCTAACACCCCTTCATAATAACAGTTTGGAGAGATCAGGGATACAAAGGCATGTACCTAAACATAATAAAGGCAACTCTATGTCCATCATTTAATTAAATGGCTGGACACTCAAAGCAATTTCACTAAAAGCAGGAGCAAAACAAGGCTTTCCACTCTCTCCAAATCTATTCAATATTGTACTTGAAGTTTTTGCTAGAATGACAAGAAAACTAAAGTGGAAACACACATAAGTGATCCCCAAAAATCTACCAAGGAACTTACACAGTTCATAACCACCTTTAGCAAAGTTGCTGGATACAGAATTAACTCAAAAAAGCAAATACAAACAAGCTAACTAACAAACAAAAAACAGTAGATCTTCTATATACAAATGAGAAGAAAAGCATGGAAACAACACATTTCACAATAGTCTCTGATATCTTGAAATATCGAAGGGTAACTTTAACTATGTGGAAGACCTGTATGACAATAACTTCAAGTCTTTGAAGAAAGACTTGGTGAAGATCTCAGAAGATGAAAAGATCTCCTATGTTCATGGGTGGTTAGAGTAACATAGTAGTAATGGCCATCTTATCAAAAGCAATTTAGGGATTCAGTGCAATTCCCATCAAAATTCCAACACGATTCTTTACAGACCTTGAAAGGATAATTCTCAATGACATGGAAAAACAAACAAACAAACAAACAAACAAACAAACAAAAAACCCAGGATAGCTAAAACAATCCTGTACAATCAAAGAAAGTCTGGAGGTCTCACTGTTCATGGTTTCAAGTTGTACAACAGAGCTATAGTAATAAAGACCATATGACATTGGCCTGTGGCAACACAGGTATGTTGATCGATGGAACTGAACTGAAGGTCCAGACACAGATCTGCACACATATAGATACTTGATGATTTCTGATAAAGTAGCTTGAAATATATAGTGGATAAAAGACAGCCATTTCAACAGAATGATTGTGCTAAACATCATGAAATTTTAGGTAAACGGATGAAACTAAAAATTATCATCCTGAGTGAGGTAACCCAGACCCAAAAGGACATGCAAGTTATGTACTCACTTATAAGTGGATATTAGCCATAAAATACAGGATATCTATGCTATAATCCTTAGACTGAATGAAGCCAAATGACAAGGAGAACCTATGGGAGGATGCTTGAATTTCACTCAGTATGGAAAATAAAATAGACAACTGAGGTGGATGGTGGGAGGGAACTGGGTGGGAAAAAGAATGGGGAAGGAAACAAGATAGGGGTATCAGGTGTACAGAGATAGGGGAGAAAGAACAGAAATCAATCGGTGGTGGGCAATCAGGATGTAAAATCAATAAACTCCTCCCTTCAGAGCTCAGGGAATCTGGTGGAAGAGGAGGTGAAAAGATTATAAGAACCAGAAGGGTGGAGGGCAGCAGAAGGATAAGGCTCTCTGAATCAACTAAGCAATGAGCTCACAAAGTCTGAATAGAAAGCACAGGGCCTGCCCAGGTCTGCACTAGTTACGGTGTATATGTTATAACTACTAGCTTATTATTTTTGTGGGAATCTTGATTGTGAAAATAGTAGGTCTCTGACTCTTATGCCCGCTCTTAAGGCTCTTTTACTCCTGTTGATTTTCCATGTGCAACTTCAATATGACAGTTTTTGGTCCATCTCATTATATTTTATATTGTTAAATTTTGGTGCTATTTTGTAGAACTTCTTTAATGAGAGACCAAAAGGGAGTGGATCTTGAGGAGAAGATAAAGGCATAATGTGCCTGTGTACTGTGCACTGTGTAAAGATTGTCCTTGTGTTCTTCAAATGCTGATTTCTCTGCCCTCATATCTTGCTTCAATACAGACATGTCATTGTAATGCTTATGTCAAGAATGTCCTTTCTCATGTTTGTGTAAAAAATGCTTTCCATTTATTCTCTGCCTTGTCAATAAAAGCTGATCAACCAATGGCTGGGCAGAATAGAGAATAGGGTGGGACTTCTGCCAGCCAGGAATATGGGAGGTGGTGGGAGAAGAATAAGGAGATTCAGCCACAACAAGAAGAGGAGACATCATGGGAAAATATACTGAAGAGGTCAGCTCAGAGCCATTGGAAAATTTCACCAGGCACCCCTACCCTCCTGGAAGAGACAGGTCAGAAGCAGGTAGGCTGAAAGGGGCTGATTAAGCCCCTACTACCTCATTCCCTAAAGACCAGTCATTTTAAAGGGTGCACTGTTCCATCAATCATATTGTGCCTAGTTGCTGATGCTCTACTTCACCCCTGGAAACTGTATAAAAACTTGCAGAACAGACCACCTGGGGTTGCCCCCTCTCCTTCGAGTCTGGGACAACTCCAGCATACTGGAACAATAAATTCCTTTTGCTTTTGCATCCATTCCTGGCTCCTCATTGTTCCCGGGGGGGGGGGGGACAATAATTAAGGCTCAGCAGAATCTTACATTTGATGCATTGGCCAGGAAGAGACCCCCTGTGGGAACGCACCAGAGAACAGTGGGTGGGAGGAATGGCTCGAGTAGGCATCGCGGTGGTTTGTCTCATGGTTTGTCAGAGTCTGAGTCTGTAAGTCTATTTGAACTTTCTGTTTGCTTGCAAGTGTCTGGGGGCTCCGAGAGCCTATGGTGTCTGGTGCAGTCAAGTGCAGTGGGCAGATGTGCCTTAAAGTCGCAACCTCGGGGACTCTGGAGGATGCTCCAGAGACTCTGGAAGGAGCCAGGAGGGCTCCGCTTCTTCTGGAAACTGCAAGACAGTATCACTGGGAGCCATCTTGCTTTAACCTGGTTTATCTGGCTCCTGCAGTATTGGCAGTGGCACCTGGTCTGTCTCGGCATGGCTCGAGCCAATCGAACAACTTTGTTCTGCATCTGTGGAAGGGGCAAACTGTCTATAATTGTGCCCATGACTCATGGAATGGGCAAACTGTGTGTTGATTGTCTTTCTCTGTGTTTGTTGGTGTTGGTATCTCACTCTGTGTTCTTGGACTTGGACTGATGACATGTTTTGGACATTAGACAGACTGAATCTACCCCCATTAAACATCCTAGTTAACCACGGGAGAGAAGTTAAGAAAAGAGTAGAAGGGCAAGTTAGTTACTCTCTGTTCCTCCAAATGGCCTTCGACTTTCAGATGATCAAAGCAGTAGAGGAGAGAGAGAGTCTTTAGGCCAGGATCCCTCAGGCACCCAGACCAAGTGCCCTTTTAGTTACCTGGAAGAATTGAGTGAAGTAACCCCTCATGGATGAAAGCCTTTCTTTCCCCATGACCCACCTCACAGGTTCTAGCCGTCAGGAAGAAGGAAGCATGGGAATAGGGATCTGGACCTGAGAAGAAGTCGATCCTCTAAGACCCTTCAGTAGTGGTCCTGTTGCTCCAAGACCCTCCTTTTGCATATCCCACTACCCTTTCCCCCATGGCCCTGCCAGCATTGGCACCGGCTCCAGGATTGTCAACCCATTTGGGATTGGGGCCACTGGAACCCCCCTTTACCGGAAGGAGGAGTGGGAGGAGACCCCAAACTTCCTGGTCTATCATGGGCACCCAAAGTCTGAAAGCCACCTCCCTTGATATCATGGTGGCTCTCATACTAAGGGCATATGGGCCTCTAGAAAAGGGCAATCAGTCTATGCAATATTGGCCCTTCTCTTTGGCCAACTTGTACAACTGGAAGGCCCAAACGCCCTCCCCACCTGCCTTCCAAGGAGCTGATTAATCTCTTTGAGACTATTTTATTTACTCATCAGCCCACCTGGTATGATATCCATCAACTCATGAGAGTGCTCTTCACAACTGAAGAGTGAGAGAGGATAATGCAGAAAGACAGAAAGAATGCCCCCTCAGACATGGGGACATTATCAATTGACCAGGCTATTGTTGATAGTGGGTTTCCCTACTAGAACTGACTGGTACTTTAATATGGCAGAAGGTAAGGGGCACTTGAAGGTCTACCACCAGACTTCATTGGCAGGTCTCAAGGGGGCTGCATGGCAACCCACAAATTTGACCAATGTATGTGAGGTTAAGCAGGGACCAGATGAGTTTCCTGCAGCCTTTCTAGAGAGGCCCATGGAGGCATTCCACCAATATACACCATATGACCCCAGCAGCAAAGAACAGAAAGCTACTGTGACAATGGCTTTTATAGACCAGGCTAGTAGAGATATCAGGAAAAAGCTTCAGAGGCTACAAAGACTTACAGAATAAGCCGTTGAGGGATTTAGTGGAGATGGCTGAGATTCTCTACCATAACAGGGAGACAGAGGAGGAGAAGGAGCAGAGAAAGAGAAAGAAAGAAAAGAGACAAGGAAGGAATCTATAGAGAGTTTGGCTATAGTAGTTAGAGAAAGCAGAGGAGAGAGACAGAAAAGAACCAGTGTGCATACGCAAGGAGAGAGGCCACTTAGCCTGGAAGTGCCCCAGGCCTTGAGAAAAGCACCCACAAACGGTAAAGGTGTTAGCCCTGGGGGAAGACAGTGATGAGGGAGGCCAGGGTTCAGACTCCCTCCCTGAACCCAGGGTAACTCTGATAGTGGAGGGGAAACCCACTCAATTCTTGGTGAACACAGGAGCCCAACACTCGGTCCTCCTTCAAGCTGATGGGCCAGTCTCCAGCAAAAAAAATCTTAGGTCCAAGGAGGCACTGGCACTAAAATGTATTCATAGACTACCTGAAGAACAGTGGACCTAGGGATGGGTGAAGTATCCCATTCATTTAGGGTCATCCCAGACTGTCACTACCCTCTGTTGGGGCAAGACTTTCCAAAATGGAGGCCCAGATATACTTCCTGCCCAACGGGCTACAAGTAACTGGCCCAAAAAGAGAGCCCATGGATGGGAGAAAGACCTCTCCAACTGACCCCTGCTGGGAGTCAAGGCTACCTGCTTTACAGATGGGAGCGGTTTTCTCCATGCTGGTCAGAGAAGATGCTGCCATGGTGGACAGCAAAAATGTCTTCTGGACTCCTGACATGTCAGCACAGAAATCTTGGATCTCTTGGATGCCCTGATGAAGCTGGCAACTGTGAATAGGAGACTCAGTGGCCCGAGGCAATAACCAGGCAGATCAAGTAGCTGGAGAAGTGGCTATGCAAGAGCTTATCCAGGTTATGAGTTTGTAAGAGGCACCCGCTAGGGAATGGGACTGGGCTAAGGGATGCCTCACTTAGAATATACTGAAGAAGAAACGATTCAGATTGCTAGCCACCCTACCAACTGTCACCTAGACAAGGAAGGGCAATGGCACACACAAGAAGGATGCTCTCCAGAAAGCAAGCAAAAGACTTATTAGGCCAAATGCACAGATGGAATCATTTAGGGGATAAAAAGCTTGTCCAAGCAGTTAAGGGATCGTAAGTATATATAATAGACCCCAGATTTTGAGCAAGAAAGATAGTAGAACAGTGTAAGATATGCCAGCAAGTGAATGCTTATGCAGCAAGAGTAAACAGGGCAAAACAACTAGGTGAGAACAGCCGGGAGTATATTGGGAGATCGATTTTATAAAAATTAAGCCAGGAAATATGGTTACAAATACATTCTAGTGTTTATAGATACTTTCTCTAGGTGGGTTAAGGCTTTCTCCACAAAGCAGGAAACAGCTACCATGGTAGCCAAGAAGATGTTAGAGGAAATTCTCCCCAGGTTTGGAGTGTCCAAGGTAATTGGATCGCACAATGGCCCTGCTTTTGTCTCTAAGGTAAGTCAGGGATTGGCAGAGATATTGGGGACTAATTTGAAGCTCCATTGTGTATACTGTCCCCAGAGCTCAGGGCAGGTAGAGAATGAACAGAATCCTAAAAGAGACCTTAACTAAATTGACCTTGGAGATTGGCCTAGACTGGGTGGTGTCCCTCCCCTTGGCCTTGTTCTGAGCCTGGAACACCCCTTTCCATTTTAACCTGACCCCTTTTGAGATCCTGTTTCGTTCCCCAGCTCCCTTGGTGTCCACAGAGCCCTCCTAGAGGTATCCAAACTCACTGATAGGAACCTCTTCTTGGGGCTCTAAGCTCTTCAGTCAATACATGAGATTCAGCCCAAACTGTCTGCCTTAAATACTCCATGGATGCCAGAGACTGCTCATCGCTTTGAGACTGGTGACTGGATCTATATAAGAAGGCATCAGGTACAGTTGTTGGAAGCTCAATGGAAGGGATACTTCCTGGTGCTGCTAGCCACTCCCACAGCCCTTAAGGTAGATGGTATTGTGGCCTGGGTGCACGCTTCCCATGTGAAACCTACAGACACCTTGCTCCCCAGAGACCCCTGCTGGAAGGAACAGAAGATGGGCAATCTGCTCAAGCTAAAGATCACTGGACCTTGATCATGACCGCCTGGTGTTACCTTTGGATTCTGGTTCCTTCCTCCATCCTATGTGCTCATCTGCCAAACCTGTTACAGCACTCACTGTCTCTCTTCTTTTGGGGTTGGGGTGTCCGTAGCAGCCACTGGGACCTCCACTTTGGTCTTACAAGGGAAAAATTATGACAGCCTGAGGTCAGCCAGTGATTTAGATATAGAGAGAATAGAAACTTCCATCAGTCTTAAAGAATCATTGACTTCATTAGAAGTAGTACTACAGAATAGGAGGGGATTAGACTTAACTTTTCCTCCAGCAAGGAGGGCTATGTGCTGCCTTAGCTGAAGAGTGTTGCTTTTATATAAACCATTCTGGGGTTGTTAAAGATTCAGTGGCCAACGTGAGAGAAGGGTTAGCCAAGTGGAAGAGAGAGAGAACAGAGTCAGGACTGGTTCAAATCTTGGTTTGACTCCTCTCCTTGGTTAACCACCCTCATATCCACCTTGTTAGGATCCCTAGTTGTTCTCCTGCTATTGTTGACTTTTGGCCCCTGTATTTTGAACCACTTAGTTATTTTTTTTTTATTAAGGGACGCATAAGTACAGTACAGCTAATGATCTTAAAGCAGAGATACAAAGAACTAGATACAGAAGACCAGGAGTATGAGCTATCAAAATACCAGCAATAGCTTCAGGATTGAAGCATGCACAAAGAAAAAGGTGGAATGAAGAGGTCAGCTCAGAGCCATTGGAAAATTCCACGAGACTCCCAAGCACATAGGCACCCCTAACCTCCTGGAAGAGACAGGTCAGAGAGCACGTGGGCTGGAAGGGACTGATTAAGCCCCTACTACCTCATTCCCGAAAGACCAATCATTTTACAGGGCACACTGTTCCATCAATCATATTGTGCCTAGTTGCTGATACTCTATTCTGTCCCTGGAAACTGTATAAAAACTCACCGAACAGGCCACCTGAGGTTGTCTCCTCTCCTTCAGGTCTGGGATGATCCCAGTGTGCTGGAACAACAAATTCCTCTTGCTTTTGCATCGATCTCTGGCTTTGAGTTGTTCACTCGGGGGGTCAGCAGAGTCTTACATTATCTGAAGCCCAAAGAGCTAGACCAATACTAAAATACAAGAATCTCGGGGATTTTGGCTGAGAGGTGGCCAGATTAGTTTAAAGGATTAAAATAAATCAATGACTACCCAGGTATTGCTGTAAGGCTTGATTAAATAACTCTTGGTTTCTCTCTGTCATATTGGGGGAATTAGCTAGGATAAAGGAAAACAGCTGCATACATTTATATTAATATTAATTGTTACAAGAGAGGAGGTAGGAACTGGGAAAAGTTGAGAAGGGAAAACTATAATCAGGATATATTCTTTGAAAAGAAATAATCTATTTTCAGTAAAAGAAAAAAAATGAGATGATTGTCCAAAATCACATAATTCACTATAAAACAGGCAATGGCTAAGCCATCATTTTATATTTATTACAGGTACATTACAGCAGGTAGTGTCCCAGTTCAAAATGACTTTGTACATGGTTAGTGATCTTCAAATTGATTCACGAGTAGTTCATTTTTTTTCTTTTCCTCTTGTTTTCTCTTGTTTCCTGAATTGCCTTTATGAAACTTAGACTCTTTGTCTCATCTTAATACTTTTTTTAAAAAGTGCTGAAGACATAAAACAAATTAGTTTATGTATAACTTAGATGATTATAACTGGTAGAAAGATGGGAATAAATCATGTATACAATCCACTCAGAAAAAAAGATATCAAACTTAACTTGTCTCTAGCTGAAAAGGATTTATAAGCAACAGGTGACTCCTACAAATAAGAACACAAATAATGTCTTACAAATTGCTTTCCTTACAATGGCAGACACTGGTGTAGCAACAAAACAAATCTCAATTACTGATATGCTATAACTTCATATTAGTAGTTTCCACTAAATTTAGGGGAAAAAATTATATATCTTCTTAATAAAAGCATTTCCAAATAACTGGACCTTTCACGACTTTAAAACCAAAGTTAATATGTGCAAGAAGCTTCTTTTTTCTAAGAAAATTGCAGAATCAGAATCCTCAAATAAAATGTCTTCTTTCAGCATTCATGAAAACTCATGGATTCCAAGTATTCATTGCAACTGTTGCTCTGTTCTTCAAGCATGTACTTGTTCATCACTGAAAAACTACATTACTATTTATTCTAAAGTGCTCTATGTACAGATGGGAATCTGAGAAGAGACCCCTCACCACCCAAAATCTCAACATCTCTTTTCTTTATGTTGAAACAGAAACTCCAAGCCATGGCTTCCCAGATTACTGACTTTTCCCATCTAATCTTGTACTCACAAGTGTCTTCAATATGAGAAAAAGTCTGTGGCACACACCTTTTCTGTTTCCCTGAATAGGGTATAATCATTAATTTTTCCTTACTATTGTCTGACACGTACAAGCATGCTGGCTCTGGAGTAGACATGCAGGGAATGCCCTAGAAGAAAGTCAAGAAACAGGATAGGAGAAAACTTTTTCCTAAATATATGAGTGAGTGAGTGATACTTGGTTCCATTATGGTGCCCTCAAGTACCCCAGTGCATCATACAAGCAGATTCACTTACTGTAACAAATTTACACACATTATTTTGGTCCATATCCCCAAATAATAGCACTACTTCAATTTGAGTACTATAATAACAAAGAGCAATAGAACATTCACAAATCCCAATAGCACTCAAGATGAGTCAAGGCTTCAGAATAATGGAGAATCTTCTCCTTAACAAAGAGATTATAGAATTTCCTTTTCCCAGAATAATAAGTTAAAGATAAATTCTACTGGGCATGATGATGAATATCTTTAATCCCAGAACTCTAAAGGCAGAGGTAGGCAGATTGAATTCTTGGTCATCTCGGACTACATAGCAAGCTCCAGGCTAACAAGGGCTACATAATGAGGCCCTGTCTCAAAAAAGAAAAGAAAATTAAAGATATTACTCAAAGATTTTTGTGAACTAACTATGATTTAAGGTTCTAATCTACTAAACTACATAGAATATACTACATAGTAAGTCTCAAAGAATCAGTAAATCTAAGCTAAGAAAACAGTCTTAAGTCATATACAGCCTAGATATTTATGCTATGTTGGAACTATCTCTATGATAACACCCCAGATAAATATAATAATGATATATAAACATATTGTATCTGTCTTATATGTTGCTACTGTTTCCATCACTACCATTTATTCTATAATTGCATGTCATGTATGCCATCCTGGAGTTTTATACCTTATTACACAGCAATTGGACTTCTTTCCAAATTTTCTTACTAGAAAACTGCATCCAGAAGCAGTGATTCTCACATTATGTATCCTTTTGTAGAATTTTATTAAAAGTTCAAGGTTAAGCTATGAATAAAATTAAACTTAAAGATGCTATTATAAACCTGGGAATATTATAGTTCTTAAAAACAGGTAAATTCTGCATTATATCCATAATATTCAAAGCTCAGTTTCTAGGGTTCACTGTCTGCTGTATGTATTTGAAGTCACTTGAAGACCAGTTCTACATAGTCATAGATCATCTGGTACAAGGCTGCATAATAATCACAGACTTTGTGGACATATTTCCAAGAAAACTGTGGTAGTAGAAGCCTATAAACTTTCACATAGTTTGAAATCAATCTTAACACTCAAGAAATCACTACTGCAACAAACTCCTTCAAATTAAAAGTTCTTATCTTCTTACATAGTTTTCAAGACAAACTTTCCTGATTGTGTAATGCAATACACTGCAAAAAGTGTAGAGAGAATGGGTTAGAGGGATGGCTCAGCTGCTAAAGGCTCACAACTAAAGCATAGAATAAATTCTAAGGAATGAAATAAAATGCTGTAACAAGTGATTTAAAAATGAATAATTTTAGAGACTCAATTTCTACATTTTAAAATCTATCATTTCAAGCATTGTAAAAATCCGAGTAGAAGTGTAGGGGTTCTAATTATGAAGCTTATATACATACCTCTGAGTATACTAGTAAATCTAATGGGGTTTTAAAACTAAAAACTACACGCTCAATGCAATTATTTATGGCATTCTAAGCACAGAAGAAAATGAATGAATTTTGACTTAAGTGTGCTCTTAATCATTTAAAACTATGCTAAGGCTTATTGAAGTAAAGAAGGAGAAGATTCACTATCAGAGAAATGATGTGTCCATTTTTACAAGATACTTAGTATAGTAAAATGTAGAGACATAGTCACAGTGTAAGTATATTTATAGATATTCAAACTGACAAAAATTATTCTCAAACTGTTCAAACTTAAAAGTGTATATAATACAGTACTTTGGGCTGAAGACATGTCTCGCCCATTAAAAACTATTTTTACAACTAAGAAGACAAAATACCAAAATGCCTAGGAAGACTGGGAAATATAGCTCACATGCACAGGGCTCTGGTTTTAATCCCCAGATACTCTCAAAACAAATCAGTGTTCAGAGTGAGAAAAGGTAATGCATGAAATGTCATGATAGCTATTTTAGTCTAACCTACACATAAGGCTCAGAGGTTGAAGAAGAAGCAGATCTCCCTTGTTCCTTCCTAATTACAAAACACAAGGTCTGCAAAATTATATGTGCTCAAAACTATTGATAAGTATGTCTGTTCTCAGTCAGTCAAAATCAGTTTGAGATGTTACTCCATATTGTAGCCCTCCACTTTCTACCTAGGAGTTATTAATGTTGAGCTAGATTATCCCACAGGCTGACGAGCCTCCAAAATCAGTCTCTGATCACCCACATTACACAGCCAGTTACAGCCACATTCTAAAGCCCATGAATCACTATATTCCCAAAGACACTGTTACGTATTGATGTAAGCTTCTCACTTCTCAATTGTCAAAGGTCTCGTGGTCACTCAGCATTTTATTCTCTACGATAATGCCTGCGATGTTTCTACCATCTTATCATCCAACTGTATAGCCCTCAAACACTAGCACACCTTTTCTCTCTCAGAGTATGAGTGGCTTCTTGAATGCTAAAACCCCTTTCTTTCTTTTTTTGGATATATATACCTCCTCTTAATTTTGCTCTTGTGACTTCAAGTTTCCAATACTCTGTTTGGATTGGTTTTTACCTATATAATCAGTACTGTATTTTTCCATATGTCTTCGCAAATGTTTTGTCTCTATTTCATTCTCTTGCTGAAAGATTCATGTAGCTATTGTTCAATAAAATAAGAAGTTCTATTACACTTAGAGAAAAAAAATCCAGTCAATTTATCTATACTGCTTCACCACTTAACCACACTTGCAGTATCTTAGTGTTATTTTTATTTTCCTGACTGTAAAATGTAGATATTAATACTTAAATGAAGAGATCTCCAAAGCTTACATATGAAATGTTTAAACCAATAGACATTAAATGAATGGAAGTAATCATTTGGCAGAAATACAAAGTCATAATATCTTGTTTTTTAAAAAAAAACAATATCAAGCAGGTCAAGATATCTTACTTCATTCAAAATATTCATTACAATCAATTATAAAACAAAAAATTAAGATAATTGTATTCAATTTTCTTCTATAGGATTCTTATACAGGTGTAGAGAAGAGCCCTTTTAAAAGCTTCAAAAAGTCTATAAACTTTATGTTCAATTAAAAGCACATATAAGAATCCTCTTTCCCTTCTCCTTTTAGGGTACTGTTCTGCTTTACTGGTTATATACTTCAGGTTACCTATTTAAATCCCAAAACATCCAGAGATAGAATCTAAAACACAAGAAGGAACATGTGGCACTTGGTTCTCATGGTCTGCGTCACTATCTTTTAGGATGCTGCTCCCAGGAAATCTAAATAGTATACTTATATAAATAAGCAAGATCTCCATAGTGACAACACCAGTTGACACATTAATATGAAAAGGGAGACTTTCACAGGATCCACAGGCAATGATAGGATGCTGAGAGAGGGAAAACCAGTCTGCTTCAAGAAAAGCCCCCTATAGGTTTTCAATCCCAGGTGGTCAGTCCTAAACACATGTACATGTACGTATATACTGTGTGTAACAATAATAATTAGGAGAGATCATCAACCTGAGAGGCAGTGAGAAAAACATGGAGTTGGAGGGCAGAGAGGAGAATTGAAAATGTAAATATCACATTCATGTATAAATGTCTCAAAAACTAAAAAGCTAATTAATGAAAAAATAATTATTTAAAAAACATAAAAATACATACATTCAATCTTAATGGACGATGGGTTGTTTTATATCCAATAGATTTCTAAATTGTCTCATATTCCCTTATTAAAATTTCCATATATTTAAAAGTGCCATTCTACTATGCTAATTCAACACATAAAATTATACCATAGAACAAACTCTTTAAAAATATGTTTTAAGTGCCCTGAATAAGCTACATCACTGACTTATGTACTTATATAATTAATTCCATATTGACCAGCTTATTAAAGAAGAAACACCTTGGCTTCTGGTTTCCATCTGTGGTGGGAGACCTCTGCCTGGCCCACCAGCGCTTCATAGCCAAATAGCACCAGGAGAAAGCTAGCTTTCTAGGAGGGTGGAAAAGCCTGTAAATGGGGGTAAGATGAGCACCACTGCTCAGCAGGACACACTCAGAATCCTTGGGACACAGGGACTAAGGAACAGCCAGGGACAGGAGCCTTCCAGTTTCCATCTGTGGCAGGCAACCTCTGCCTGGGCCACCAGGGCTCCATAGTCAAATAATGCCAGAAGAAAGTTAGATTCCCAGGAGTGTGAACAAGCCTGCCTGCTCAGAGGGACCCACCTGGAATCCCCACGACACAGGGATTGAGGATGGGTCTTCTGGTTTCTTTCGGTGGCTGGGGAACTGATCCTGTGACACAGGGCTCAATACTCAAATAGTGCCAGGAGAGAGCTGGTATCCCAGGAGTGCCAACACACCTTCAAGCACAGGCAAGACCACCACTTCTGTTCACATTCACTGGACCAAGAGGGACTCTTGGAGAGCCATCAGGACACAGGAACCAAGGGACAGCTGGGGGCAAGATCCTTCTGGATGCTGTCTGCACCCCAGAGCTGACCCTGTGCCACAGCTCTCCAAATCAAAATTCCTCTCAGAAAGAGCTGGTCTTCAAGGAGTATTGACACAGAGGCTTGAAGGAGGGACAAGCCACAGTCAGAGAGAGTAAGACCAGCTAACACCAGAGTTAACCAGATGGTGAAAGGCAAGGGCAAGAACATAAGCAACAGAAACCAAGGTGACTGGTCATCAGAACCCAGCAGGCCCTGGATATGCCAATGCACCAAAAAAGTAAGACTCAGATTTAAAATCAGTTATCATGATGATGATAGAAGACTTTAAGAAGGAAATAAATAACTCCCTTAAAGAATTATAAGAGAACACAAGTAAACCACTAGAAGCCCTTAAAGAAGAAACACAAAAATCCCTTAAAGAATTACAGGAAAACACAATCAAACAGGCAGAATTACAGAAAAACAATCAAACAGGCAAAGAAAATGAACAAAACCATCCAGGAACTAAAAATAGAAATAGAAACAATAAAAAAATCACAAAGGGAGACAACCCTGGAGTTAGAAAACCTAGGAAAGAGATCAGGAGCCATAGATGCAAGCATCACCAACAGAATACAAGAGATAGAAGAATCTCAGCTGTGGAAGATACCATAGGAAACACTGACAAAACAGTCAAAGAAAACACAAAATGCAAAAAACTCCTAACCCAAAACATCCAGGAAATCCAGGACACAATAAGAAGGCAGAACTGAAGGATAATAGGTATTGAAGAGAGTAAAGATTCCCAAATTAAAGGGCCAGTAATATCTTCAACAAAATCATTGAAGAAAGCTTCCCTAACCTAAAGAAAGAGATGAACATAAACATTCAAGAAGCCTACCAAACTCCAAACAGATTGGACCAGAAAAGAAATTCCTCCCATCATATTATAGTCAAAACACCAAATACACAAAATAAGGAAAGAATATTAAAAGCAGTAAGGGGAAATGGTCAAGTAACATATAAAGACAGACCTATCAGATTTACACCTAACTTCTCACCAGAGACTATGAAAGCTAGAAGATCCTGGGAAGAACTCATACAGATCCTAAGAGAAAACAAATGCCAGCCCAGGCTGCTATACTCAGCAAAACTCTCAATTACTATAGATGGTGAAACCAAAATATTCAATGACAAAACCAAATTTACACAATATGTTCCCACAAACCGAGCTCTACACAGGATAATAGATGGAAAATGTCAACTCAAGAAGAGAAACTACACCCCAGAAAAAGCAAGAAAGTAATCTTTTAACAAACTCAAAAGAAGATAGCCAAACAAACATAAAAATAACATTGAAAATAACAGGAAGCAACAATCACTATTCTTTAATATCTCTGACATCAGTGGGTTCAATTCCCCAATAAAAAGACATAGACTGACAGAATGGATCCAGAAAGAGGACACAGTATTCTGCTGCATTGAGGAAATGCAACTCTGTTTTAAAGACAAATACTACCTTAGAGTAAAGGGCTGGGAAACAATTTTCCAGGCAAATGGTCCCAAGAAACAGGCTGGGGTAGCCATTCTTATATTGGATAAAATCGACTTTCACCCAAAAGTCATCAAAAAAGATAAGGAAGGACACTTCATACTCATCAAAGGAAAAATCTATCAAGAAGAACTCTCAATTCTGAACATCTATGCTCCAAATGCAAGAGCACCCACATTCAAAAAAGAAACTTTACTAAAGCTCAAAGCACACATTGCATCTCACACAATATTAGTGGGAGATTTCAACACCCCACTATCATTGATGGACAGATCTTGAAAACACAAACTAAACAAAGACATAGTGAAACTAAGAGATGTTATGAACCAAATGGATTTAACAAATATATATAGAGCATTTCATCCTAAGTCAAAAGGATATACCTTCTTCTCAGCACCTCATGGTACTTTCTCCAAAAAATCATATAATTGGTCACAAAACAAACCTCGCAGGTACAAGAAGATTGAAATAATCCCATGCTTCCTATTAGATCACTACTCAATGATAACTTGGTCAAGAAAGAAATAAAGAAAGAAATTAAAGACTTCCTAGAATTTAAAGAAAATGAAAGTACAACATACCCAAACTTATGGGACACAATGAAGCAGTGTTAAGAGGAAAACTCTACCACTGAGTGCCTCCAAAAAGAAACTGGAGAGAGCATACACCAGAAACTTAACAGCACACTTGAAAGCTCTAGAACAAAAAGAAGCTAATGCACACAAGAGGAGTAGAAGGCAGTAAATAATCAAACTCAGGGCTGAAATCAACCAGGTAGAAACAAAAAGAACTATACAAAGAATCAACAAAACCAAGAATTGGGTCTTTGAGAAAATCAACAAGATAGATAAACCCTTAACCAGACTGACTAGAGGTCACAGAGACAGTATCCAAATTAACAAAATTAGAAATTAAAAGGGAAACATAACAGCAGATTCTGAGGAAATTAAAAAAATGATCAGATCCTACTACAAAAACGTATACTCAACAAAACAGCAAAATCTGGATGAAATGGACAATTTTCTAGACAGATAACAAATACCAAAGTTAAGTGAGGATCAGATAAACCATCTAAACAGTCCCATAATGCCTAAAGAAATAGAAGCAGTCATAAAATTATGCCAACCAAAAAGAGCCCAGAACCAGATGGGTTCACTGGAGAATTCTATCAGGCCTTCAAAGAAGACCTAATACCAATACTCTTCAATCTATTTCACAAAATAGAAACAGAAGGAACACTACCCAATTCTTTCTGTGAGGCCACAGTAACACTGATACCAAAATGTCACAAAGACTCAACAAAGAAAGAAAACTTCAGACCAATTTCCCTTATGAATATTGATGAAAATACTCAATAAAATTCTCGCAAACTGAATCCAAGAATACATCAAAATGATCATTCACCACCCAGGGATGCAGGGATGGTTCAATACCCGGAAATCCATCAATGTAATCGACTACATAAACAAACTCAAAGAAAAAAACCACATGGTCATTTCATTAGAAGCTGAAAAAGCATTTGACAAAATTCAGCATCCCTTCATGATAAAAATCTCGGAAAGATCAGGAATCCAAGGCCCATATCTAAACATAGTAAAAGCAATATACAGCAAACCAGTAGCCAGCATCAAACTAAATGAAGAGAAACTCAAAGCAATCCCACTAAAATCAGGGACTAGACAAGGCTGCCCTCTCTCTCCCTTTCTATTCAATATAGTAACTGAAGTTCTAGCTAGAGGAATTATACAACAAAAGGAGGTCAAAGGGATATATATTGGAATGGAAGAAATGAAAATATCACTCTTTGCAGATGATATGATCGTATACTTAACTGACCCGAAAAATTCCACCAGAGAACTGCTGCAGCTGATAAACAACTTCAGCAAAGTGGCCAGTTATAAAATTAACTCAAACAAATCAGTAGTCTTCTTATACTTGAAGAATAAACAGGCTAAGAAAGAAATTAGGGAAATGACACCCTTCACAATAGTCACAAACAATATAAAGTATCTTGGTGTGATTCTAACCAAACAAGTGAAAGATCTGTTTGACAAGAACTTCAAGTCTCTGAAGAAAAAAAATAGAAGACCTCAGAAGATGGAAAGATCTCCCATGCTCATGGATTGGCAGGATTAATATAGTAAAAATGGTCATCTTGCTGAAAGCAAGCTACAGATTAAATGCAATCCCCATCAAAATTCCAACTCAATTCTTCATAGACTTAGAAAGAGCAATTCTCAAATTCAGTAGGAATAACAAAAAACTCAGGATAGCAAAAGCTATTCTCAACAACAAAGGAACTTCTGGGGGAATCAGCATCCCTGATCTCAAGCTGTACTACAGAGCAGTAGTGATAAAAACTGCATGGTATTGGTACAGTGACAGGCAGGAATAGAATTGAGGACCCAGAAATGATCCCACACTCTTACACTCACTTGATCTTTGACAAAGGAGCTAAAACCACACAGTGGAAAAAAGACAGCATTTTCAACAAATGGTGCTGGTTCAACTGGCGGTCTACATGTAGAAGAATGTGAATTGATCCATTCCTATCTCCCTGTGCAAAGCTCAAGTCCAAGTGAATCAAGGACCTCCACATAAAGCCAGGTACACTGAACCTAATAAAAGAGAAAGTGGGGAAAAGTCTGGAACACATGAGCACAGGGGAAAAGTTCCTGAACAGAGCACCAATGGCTTATGCCCTAAGATCAAGAATCGACAAATGGGATCACATGAAATTGCAAAGCTTCTGTAAAGCAAAGGACACTGTCAATAGGACAAAACAGCAACCAATAGATTGGGAAAAGACCTTTACCAATCCTACATCTGATAGAGGGCTAATATCCAATATATACAAAAAGCTCAAGAACTTAGAATCCAGAGAAACAAATAACCCTATCAAAAAATGGGGAACAGTGCTAAACAGAGAATTCTCAACTGAGGAAATTTGCAGGGCTGAGAAGCACCTAAAGAAATGTTCAACATCCTTAGTCATCAGGGAAATGCAAATCAAAACAAGTCTGAGATTCTACCTCACACCAGTCAGAATGGCTAAGGTCAAAAACTCAGGTGAAAGCAGATGCTGGTGAGGATGTGGAGAAAGAGGAACACTCCTCCATTGTTGATGGGATTGTAAGCTGGTACAACCACTCTGGAAATCAGTTTGGCAGACCTCAGAAAAATGGACATAATACTACCTGAGGACACAGCTATACCGCTTCTGAGCATATACCCAGAAGATGCTCCAACATGTAATAAAGACACATGCTCCACTATGTTCATCGCAGCCATATTTATAATAGTCAGAAGCTGGAAACAAACCAGATGTCCTTCAGCAGAGGAATTGGATACTGAAAATGTGGTACATTTACACAATGGAGTACTACTCAGCTATTAAAAACAATGACTTCATGAAATTCACAGGCAAATGGATGGAGCTTGAAAATATCATCCTGAGTGAAGTAACTCAGTCACAAGTGAACGAACATGGTATGTACTCACTGATAAGTGGATATCAGCCCAAAAGTTCGGAATACCCAAATTTCGCTTCACAGTAACTTTTGGACTGAGTGTGAGGTCCCAGATGGAGGAGTTGGAGAAGAGACTGAAGGAGCTGAGGGAGTTTCCAGCCCCATGGAGGGAACAACAGTGTCAACTGGTCTTACCCCCCAGTGGTCCTGGAGACCGGACCACCAACCAGAGAATACACATAGAGAAACCCATGGTTCAGACCACATATCTGGCAGAGGAGGGCCTTGTTGGCCATCAGGGGGAGGAGAGGTCCATGGGCCTGAAGGTATTAGAGGCCCCAGTATAGGGGAATGCCAAGGTGGGAAGACAGAAGTGGGTGGGTGGGTGGGTGGGTGAGGGAATACCCTCATAGAGGCAGGGGATGGGGAGGGGATGTGAGTTTCTAAAGTGGAGACCTGGAAAGGGGGAAACATTTGAAATGTAAGTAAAGTATCAAAAAATAAAAATTAAATAAAAATAAATAAACCATTGCTGTTATTTTGAGTCATTGAGTTCTGAAGTGCATGTATTGATAATTTAAGTAGACCACTAAACAGAGTACAATGGGTTAAAATAACACATTAATTTTTACTTTCTAGTAAAAAAAAATCGAACATTTATGTTCCTAAATCATTTAATATTATTGAAAACAAACTTCAAAATAAGTGTTTTTGAGTCAGAACCTTGTAAAGTCACTCTGACTTGGTTACACCTAGAGAATCCCATGCCTATGAAACAGAGCCAAAATTAATCCTTTATTTTGAACTCTACTTTCAAAGGGGATCAAATTTTATCATACCAAATTTGTTTCCTTTTTTAAAAAACTATTGATGCTCATAGAAACTAAAATGAAATCTACATTTTTCCAATTATTACAATTTAGACTCATTTGTCATGAACTATTGTTGGGTTAGGGTGTTGTGAGGGTCCCACATCTGATCCAAGGCTTGGGCCTCTGGAGGAGATGAGATGCGGAAAGTTTGGGGTGTCAGGCTGTGAGAAGCCGCAGGATGCCACCTAGGGTTCGGGGAGCACGGCCTGCAGTCCTGGGAATTGCACAGAGTCAGCTCTGTCTGGTTCTCAGGCTCTTGGGCATCCCAGTAGCTGTTGGATGCCACAGAAGAGCTGAGAATGGAGTGTGGGCCTGTGGGCTGGATCTACCCCAGGGCCGAGGGGTAAAGGTAGAGAGGAGCACAGCTGGGTCCCACCGGGAACCGAGTCTTTGGCTTGTCAGCAGCTAGCTGGGTTGGTAGAGGCCATGGCTGGGAGAGCTGAGATCCCTCTGTGGCAGACTAGACTCGGCTCTTTAGACGAAGTACTGTTCCATCGTTTGCCACTGCGGATCCTATGAAGAGAGACAGTCCATGGTTTTAGGGCATTTATTGGCATGGTGAAGAGTGGTGATGAGTGAAACCATACCCCACAACCTTAGGGCAGGCCTGAGAATAAAATATCTTTTGCAGGGAGGAGTGGCTGGGAAGGGGAAGGGGAGTTTATTGGCTAAGCCTCTAGGTGCCTCATTAAAATGGGAATGTCTTGAGGCTACATGACCACACTTCTACCTGTAGAGGGGCTTGGGCATCGCCCTTATGTGACAGATGGTCACATACCTATGGAGAGCTGCAGCCTGGTGTCAGGAGCCTGGGGCCCAGGAGCATGGCAAAACACCTGCCATCCCTTATACGGTTGTCCCCTGCTGGGGAACCCCCTACTGGGGCCCCAGAATTTTAAACCTTAGCTCAACCAGAAACCAGGGTGCCTTTCACAGTTCCACAAACTATCAATATAAAATTTTCCACTAAATAATACGCACATAAAGCCAAATGTTTAAGAAAATGGGATGGGTTCAAAACCCCACTTTCTATTTACTTGTACAAGAAATTCTAGTACTCCTTACTCTGAAAGAGAAGTTGATTACTTCTCATGATGTATACGGAATTAAGAAAAAAATCTTTGTTGTATTTCATTAATATTCAATCTACATATGTTCTAGAACTCCCGGTCTCATTTAGAAAATGTATTGTTGTTACATAAGAAAAGAAAGTAGGCATTTATATTTAAATGTCTGTTATCAGTCATGGGAATAAATTGGGAAGAGCTATGAAAATAGTATATAAAAGGAATCAAAGTTTTTCATTTATTTCATAAAGTGAGCATAGAAATTTTCTACAAACTATCTCATTACATAAGATTAAAATTCATTGCCCATGATAAATTTAAGGAGAATCAATTCAGTCAATAGGTCTCCCCAAAATAATACCTAGACTATAAAAACTCTTGGCTAAGACTTAAATACTTAAAAATTAAATGTGGAGGAGGTAGACGCTAATCTACTTACATTGTGTGCTGGCTAACCCAGAGCAGGAATAAACTTCTGCCATTCGAGAATTAAGAAAAATAAGAAAAATGTGTATAGAAAAATCAGAAAGACTTTAGAACTTAAATATATGATTGTATTCTCAACATTCAGAAACAATCTTTAGAAAAAAAATTCCCCCTAAATAAGGTATTTGTAGACATTCTCCACAAAATTATAAGCCATATAGGGACCAGAAGATATGTGTTGTGTATCACATAGAAGTAAAGTGTAACAACTACAGCATGAGATAGATGGAATAAGGGAGTCATGTGTCACAGGAGAATTCGTGATTGTGAATATCAGACACGAGGATCTCTGAGGAAGAACAGACATCATTTTTAATTCTGCGTTTCTAAAAAATCAGAATAAAACAATTTGTTCAATGATGAATTAAAAGAGAAGATTGGAATAGAATACACCCCTCCCAACTAAAAGTTATTTAAAATAATTTAACTTTCTTAATTCACCAAATACCATATGGAGTACAAAATTGATATGTTTTAAGAGGAAAGTAAACAAAACAGTGGACCAAACAGGACTCTGATGATCTGAGAAACACTGGGGAGATGCCAATGAGTACACAGAGGCTCACACACACACACACACACACACACACACACACACACGCACACACACACAAACACATACACACATATACACAAGCATACAATGTGTCCTCTTGTATATCTGTGCATATTATGCATATTATATACACATTTGATTTATTTTTAGAATAATATATGTGATAGCAGATTTTTATTTAAAAGTATGTACTGTAAAAAGAGAAGAATAGTAATGAGGGGAAGAAAAGCTAGAATTCTTTGGATACTACTTGTAATTTTATAACTTATACATGTTTATTAGTTTGATTCATTTTATTTTATGTATGATACTTTTGCTGGGTTGTAGTTATATATACCATGTTCATTATTGTGTCCACAGAAGTAAAAAATAAGGGCATTGTATCTCCTGGAACTAGAGTTATAGATTATGAAATACTATGTGGATGCTGGAATTCAAACCCTGATCCTCCTAAGAGGAACAAGGGCCCTTCATCACTGAGCCATCTTTTTAGACTCCAATGAATAAAATTTATTTATTTCACCATTTAGCATATTTAATATTATATAATTATTAAAAATTAAAATTAAAGGGGAAATGCAACAATGTAACTATTTGGCAGTTGAGTCAACTCAAGAGATGAACAATTATGCATGACTTTAACATTTACATATTCAACTGAATATCCCTATCAAGACTTAGGTGAAATTCAGAAAAACTGAAAAAGAAAAAGTACTTTTGGGGTAATCATAGGACTAGAGGGATGTTGTTATTTTGAGTTTGGGTGTGCATAGTTTGGAAAGAATTATGTAACTAATTATATTGAGACTTAAATTTCTGACATCAGAGAGAAAAAAAGATAAATGAGACTGTTAGTAAGATTTATGACATGAAACAGCCAACTTCTGGCCCTGAAATTGAATAGGAAGTATCATTATAAATTCAAGATGATTTTCTTTTAACAGCTTTACTGAGGCATATTATACATACAAAAAAATCTGTGTACTGGGGTGCTGGGGATGAAAAGGCAATAGAGAGGGTAGAAGCTGGGTACAAGTGATCTGATGGGAGAAAATGAGAAAAATGGGGAACTCTAGTTAGGGAGATAAGTAAAGAAAGAGAGAGGAGGACAAATAACAGTAAGGATGTCTGAAAAGCTCGTAAGGGATGATATTATTGACCCAAAATTACAGGTAAGTTGATATTTAAATATGTTTAAATAAAATTTTCTCATCTGGGTGACAATGTTTATTCCAAGAGCCAAAGACCATTGAACAAAAACCCAACCGGGCACGAGAAATTGTTATTTGAATTGTTGGTCAAAGTTGTATAAGAGACTCCCAAAAACTCACAGGCTAATGTTATCACCCTTGAATGTCTATCAGAGGTAGAAAGTAAGTTCTTATTGAAGGAACCATGTATTCTAACACAGGACTGTAAGACAGAAGTGACCTGAAAACCTCTGCCCAGAGGACTAACTTTCATGGTACTAAAAGGTCCCCATGTAAGCTTCCAAGAGAGAGAAACAACCAATAGTCCTACCCAGCCATTATAATTATGAAACACACCAAAGCCAAGCATGCACGATCACCTTGAGGGCCATACATAGCTTAACAGTAACCAACAGCTCTCTACTTGGACTTAAAAGCCATTAAACAAGAGAAGAATCATGACTGGCACTGCAAGCCTACCCATTGCTAATAAATCTTGGAGGAGAACCTAAAAATTCCATTGTACTTAACTAGAATAATCCTTAACTACACTCTAAGCCTTTATCTTTATACCCAGATATAAATGTAGCCCTTACCCTGCATTAAGAAAACCTGTCTTTGTAATATCAGAGACTATTATAGAAAATCACAATTAATCAAAATCAATTTGCAGTTGTAGGGCCCATCTATATTTCCAATATAGCTGCTAAACCTAAGGGACAGGGATCATTGCAGAAGAGGGCTGGGGAAAGCAAAATTGTAAAAGCCACATGAACAGAGAGTTTGCTATCAGGCTGTGTCTACTAAGAGTGTCAGAATTTATACCCATAAATTACCACCAACATGATTGCATAAACATTGCCTGAGCAAGCATAACAACAATACGCATACTAACATGGATGAAGGATTGTACATAAAGAACTACAGACAATGAAGCAATGCTAGAGCGAGGGAAATAGTCTTCCCTGGGGAAGAGTACACGAACTTGCTGTCCAATATCAAATTATCAATACTGCAAACAAACATGCAAGTAAACATTATATAGACTAAGCAAGTTATATTTATGTATTTAGGAGTGTGTGTGTGTGTGTGTGTGTGTGTGTGTGTGTGTGTGTGTGTGTGTGTGTGTGTGTGTAACAAATTAATGGGAAAAAAGGCTATGAATCTGAAAGAGAGCAAGGAGGGTTTTATGGGAGGGTTTGGAAGGAGAAGCAGGAAGTGATAAATGGTATAATTATAATGTCAAAATGTAAAAGTTTAAAATCTAAGAACACTTAATGTATGTAATTTGATGAAGTTGGACATATGTCGGTGTGTATATCATCTCAACAAAGTAATTAAGATATTCAACATACTTCAATGTTTTCTTGTGTTCATTTGCTGTTGTTCAGTTGTTTTGGGGGTAAGAACACTTAACATGAGATATGCCCTATAACTATAAACTTTCAGTCTTGTGACATTACTAAGTTCTAGAAATGCAGAAAACACAGTGCCGATAGTCAACATCATACAATTTTGCATGTCTGTAATACATACTATACTGATAAATTACCACTTGCTATTTAAGCTTGTTGAGACTAGATTCTGGAAATAAGGAGGGATCCCCTTTCCTAAACTCACCTGTGCCAACTGTCCTTCAAAACTCTATCCAGAGAGAGGCTGGCTCCCTAACTCTAACAGGGGGGAAAGCAGCAAACAACTAGGAGTATTAAAAACATTGTGTCCTTGAAAATGTCTGAATGTAAATGATTTCCAGTTGTGACTACTATTGTCTATCTCCAGGAATAAAACTTCCTATATTGAGAACAAGGAACAGGAAGCTTATATATGAGCAAAAAGATCTTAATTGGGAAATCAATGAAATACCTTTTGGCTTCTCTATGTAATTTGTACTGAGTGTTCTTATTCTCTGACTTAATGAGATTGTCTTTGTTTTTGCTCTTGAGAGGGCTACTCGCTTAGCTTTGTGTCTCTTTTATGACTCCTTTACCCGAGTTATGTCCTTCTTCATCACATATTTACCCTTTTCTTGTTTTCCTTTCTAAGTTCTGTAATAGTATACCATGTACATTTGTTGCATATGTGTGCGTATCTGTATATTCTACAATGATTTGTTTGCTGGTTTTAACTCTGTCATGATTTTTTATGTGTGTCATAGACAAAAGCATGAAATGTAGTTGATGATGAAAATGTAAAATCTAAAGTGAAACTCCATGGTTTGTGACTTGCAGTTATGACTGCATAAGATGTGGCCACGAGCTTGATTGAATGGCTACATTAATCTTTGTAAGTGATTTTTTTAATTTGCAAGTTCTTTACAAAAATGGGTTTAATTTTTTAAAATATATGGTAGCTGCTTCAGTCATCTGTGCCGTATATTACACATGACTGGTTTGATATTCAGTCTATTTGCTCATTCCATTTATCAGTCTCTTGCTATTTGTGCCTTTACTTTTGCTTGTTCCCTTTATTTATGGCTTTATAAACTCATTCACTTGGTACAGAAAAGCATGGCTATTATAGATTGCTCTCTGATTGTACAGAATATTACCAAAAGATAAGATCCGTGTAATGATATAAATTTGTTTCCTATTGTGTTTATTAGAAAAGCCTAGTGGACAAGAACGCTGTAACAGCAATAACATTCTAGCCACACATGATAGCCTTTCAATGATTATTTCTCATTTTTAAAGAAAACAAAGCCAGGAATCTTTATAGAAATAACTACCATTGTCAAATGCAAAAAATATATATATAAGAAATCTGCAGTATTTTTTATGAGACATGAATGAAAAATTAAATACAAACCAATACTTTATCCCTTCTCCCAAATTACAGGAGCTAACTTAAAAGAATTCTTGTAGCAATTTGTAATGAGTAATATTAAGTTGACGAGATTTAGAAATACTGAAGGCAAACCTCTGGGCATGTCTAAGATTTTGTTCATTGAAGTGGGAAGCCTCCCCCACCACAAAGTGTGGATGAGACCATTTTATGTGCTGTGAAGCAGTAAAGAATTAAAATGAGAAAACAAGCCGAGAGACAGTCGTAATCTCTTTGTCTCTGCTTCCTGACGGACATCCTGGGCACAACGTGACAAGCTATTCCTTGCTTACACTGCCATGCCTTCCACACCACCGTGGGCTGTAGCCCTTCTAACTGTGAGTCAATAAGCTCTCCCTCCCTTAAGTTGCTTCTTGTCAGCTATTTTGTCCCTGCAATTAGAGAAGAACCCAAAACACCATTTAAGGAGTAAATTGAACATCAATAGGAAAATATTCCTTTAAGTTAAATAAACTTGATTCAGTAAAGTCATTAACTATATTAAGACAGTGAGTCTAGCAAACTTATCCTATGGAAGGAGACATTATTTTTCCCAAGTCTGTTTGGCACCTAGCAACTATGAAAAGACATTTCAGGACAAATGGTAAGTAGTGTCTGTGTTCAAAATCTTCAGAAATGAGGCAGCAAAAGATAGTTCCCTTTCAGCACGCCCCCATGCCTGTATCCCAGTGTCAAGGCAGCACATTGAGAGGGTATATGTTCCTAAATCTTTATTCTTTTTACTGAGTCACAATCACAAACCTACAAACTCTTCCATATCTTGTTTTTAACTACAAATTCAACCCCCACATCACCTACCACTCAACTACTCGTCTCCATTTCAAAGTAAATGTTCAGAATGGTTTACTTCATTGACTGTCACTCTGTCCTTAGCCCTACTTTACTCTCTCAACTTCTCTATACAGTATCATAAGTAACTCTTGCTGAGTAAGTCTACTAAAGAATTCACAGAGGTTTCTTACATTTCATCTGAACCTACCCAAAAATATCCAAAGCCATCACATCCTTTCTTCTTAGAAGGTCTCATCAGCTGGATATGATCAACATTTCCTGAAATTTAATCCTCTCAAGGTTTCTTCTCAGTCTCTATACTGGGATCTTCCTTTTCTAGACACAATGCTAATCCAGGAGCATGTGGCTTGGGAGGTCCAGAGTCAGCTTCTTAGATGGACATCTCACATGGACTATTGTTCTGTTATGTCTATTGAGAAATTCTTAGAGTCCTCTGAATTTTCACTTTACTCCAGTCCTTTCAAATAATATACTTGGTCTTGTCTGTTCAAGCTGAAGTACTGTAATAGTGTAACGCTAGTCTTCTGTTACTTCCTTCAGTTTCTCTTCTGGAATCTTCCCTCTGTTTCTAAAGCCTATAAATGTCCAAATAAAGCCTATACTGCTCACTTCTCTGTAAAATTTACTTTCTGAAGACATTCACATCTGTAAGCTCAGGTTTCCTTATGTATGTTTGTGTTGCCCTGTTCTCATCCCACTGATCCCCTAGCTAAATCCTGTCAGTTTATTTTGAATCTATTTCGTAAGTGCCCAGATATAGTCCATTCTCCATAATAGTCCGTGTTATGGCCATCTCTCCCCAGACCAACAGGCTATTTAAGTATCTTTGTGAATTTCTTCCTATACTTTTATCACAAAATGTATTCTTTGTAGTCCAGCCTAGATAATTATGTCAGCATGCATGTGTACAGTCATTTATGCATTGCGAGTATAGAAGCCAGAAGTCAAGGCTTGGTATTTTTTCTCAATTGTGCTCCATCTTTTTTTTTTAGTCAGGGTCTCTTACTGAACCTGAAATTCATTGATTTATCCAGACTTACTGACCAATGAGCTTTAGGAATCCCCCTGGCTATGCTCACTAACTCTGAGGTCAAAAGAACGTTTCACCATGCATGGCACTGATGTGGCTCCTGGAGACCTGAACTAAGCTCTGCACTGCTTTTACAGAAGGCACTTTATCATCTGAGTCATTTACCAGATCTGTAAAAATAGTCTTTAAATTTTTGTTGAAATTTGCATTTAAAAATTCAACATTGCATTAAAATAACAAAAGCAGCATGGAGAATGTTAGATATACTCTTATCTCAATTTCCCAATTATAAAATATTTACTATATTGACTTTATCATTCTTTCATATATTTAATATATGTTATCTTAGCATACAAGCACACACATAGAATATGTACCAATATAATTTTCTTTTGCTGTTTTCCTTAAATATTATTTGAAAGTAAATTGGAAAAAAATACCAAATTACCTCTAAGCATATCAAGTTCCATTTACTTAAAAGGAGAATATGTTCTTCTCAGTTTGCAATCAAGAAATTAATGTCAATGATATGATTCTGTAATACATAGAATGTAATCAAATTTAGTCAATTATTCTAATAATATCTCTTTAAAATATTCCTGTTTCTGATCCAAGAACCAAGCTAAGATCTGCTTTGCATTCAATTGCTTTGTTTGTTTCTTTCATCTAAAATATTCTGTTCTGCTGCACATTAAAGAATTGCTAACAAAAATTGAGATGTGTCAGAGGATACAAGTGTAAGTTTAAAATATTACCCTTGATTGATCTAATATCATATAACTTAAGTATCAAATGATACATTAGGTTAATATATTAGAGTCAATTAAAAAATAAGAATGTATGCTCATCCTGATGAAGATTTGTTAACACTAGTGACAAACTAAAGAAAGAAGGAAGTCCTTTAATAACTAGAATATCAGTCAGTCAGTCACTAAATCTAGAAAAGTAATAGAATTTGGAATTTTTCAAAGAATGACACATTGCATAGCTGGCCATTTGTCACATGGATGAGGACGACACAACGGTGCCATAGAAGCACAGACTGCATCTCTCTGTGGTAGAGATGATAAGACCAAATGCTAGTCCCTGAAGCTTCTTACATCAGCTATGACCTGGCCCTCTCAATCCATGTTGCATTCTCAAGTCTCTTCTACATTTTGTGTATAACTCTGTTCTTTTAAGCCACACTGAACTAATTCCATCTTCTAGGGAAAAATTTCATTTACCTTTGGTCCACATTAATTCTTTCCCCTCTGTGAACAGTTAGCCCATAGAAACATTACTTTTCACTTGACAATACCTACCTATAGTCTGATTTAAATACTCATCATTTTTTTTATGTTTGATTTTTGGATCATTTATATTGTCAAATCCTTATGTTATAGCCTAACTGAAAAGAGCTCTATTTTATATTAAGCATCCATCTTGCTGTTTGGCTCTGACTCCCATCCCTGGAAGATAAGTTACCAGTAAGCCTGAATCAGTGATCCCCATCCAAAAACATACAGCCATGACTATATACTTGTTATGACATGACTAACTCCTTTTCTGTGACTTGCTTCTGCAGATACTCAAAGATTGTTTTGAGTTGCCTTAACCATTTAAGTTGGCAGAACAGAACAGTTTTTGCTTGCTTACATGCATGCTGAAGGTCTTTGTGTGGATTTTCCCTTTTAAAAGTCTTTCCCATACTCATCCTTTATGGCAATCTCTAATTTGGCTCAGAGATGGCTAATCCTGCTAGCACTAATCAATGGGTATTTTTGTTTTGTTTTCTTTTGTTTTTGATTATTTATTTATTTTTTATACTTTATTTACACTTCCAATGTTTCCCCCTTTACAGGTCTCTTTGGAAACCACCTATCCCCTCCCACTCCCCCGCCTCTATGAGGGTATTCCACCTCCCACCCACCCAACCACCCACTCCATTATTCCCACCTTGAATTCCCCTTTACTGGGGCCTCTCCTCCCCCTGATGGCCAACAAGGCCCTCCTCTGCCACATATGTGGTTCGAACCATGGGTCCCTCCATGTGTATTCTTTGGTTGGTGGTGCAGCCTCCAGAAAGACCAGGGAGGAGGGTCAGGCCAGTTGACACTGTTGCTCCCTCCATAGGGCTGCAGACTCCCTCAGCTCCATCAGTCCCTTCTCCAACTCCTCCAACTGGGACCTCACTCTCAGTTCAAAAGTTACTGTGAAGTGAAATTTGGGTATTCCGAACTTTTGGGCTGATATCCACTTATCAGTGAGTACATACCACGTTCCTTCATTTGTGACTGAGTTACTTCACTCAGGATGATATTTTCAAGTTCCATCCATTTGCCTGCAAATTTCATTAAATCATTGTTTTTAATAGCTGAGTAGTACTCCATTGTGTAAATGTACCACATTTTCAGTATCCATTGCTCTGATGAGGGACATCTGGGTTGTTTCCAGCTTCTGGCTATTATAAATATGGCTGCTATGAACATAGTGGAGCATGGGTCCTTATTACATGTTGGAGCATCTTGTGGGTATATGCCCAGGAATGGTATAGCTGGGTCCTCAGGTAGTATTATATCCAATTTTCTGAGGGTCTGCCAAACTGATTTCCAGAGT
>CM052718.1:53161230-53210797 GCA_028551405.1 Uromys caudimaculatus | reverse complement strand
GCCCTTGGTCTTGCTGGCAAATGACAGATCCTACTTCTTCAGGAGTCCAGTGTAGACTGAAGACCACCATGTCTCTAGGAGTCCTTCAGGACTCCAGCACCAGATTGGGACAGCTGAGACTTCCAGTCTTGTTGGCTAAATAGTTACTGAATTCTTGGCCTTTCTACCAGGGGACAACCAGTTCACAGCCTGTAACCACTCAAATAAATTGATATATGTGCTGATTTTTGCCCAATCAAGTTAGAACAACTAGGTCAGAGAAAAGATATTAGACACTGGGCAGATCATTCAAATCCATTTCAGCTTATCGAATGTAAAATAAAGTTATTAGTGGCCTTTCTTTAAAATAAAATTCTGATTCTAGAAGATAACTTGATGCTATGCTATGGTTTTATTTTTTTGTTTTTTTTTTTTCTTCCTTTTTTATTTTTGATACTTTATATACATTTCCAATGTTTCCCCTTTTCTGAGTCTCCTCTTTGTATACCCCCCATCCCCTCCCCAACCCGCCTCTAAGAGGGAATTCCACCTCCCACCCCACCCCACCCCGTCCACCCATCCCCATTTTCCCGCCTTGATATTCCCCTTTACTGAGGCCTATGCTATGGTTTTAAATAAAATATTAGATCTCTTTCTCACCCTTCCAGGTAAATCAGGATTGGTCTAGCCATTATAGTAATATACTTATTTTACAAATGATAGATCTGAAGGAGGTTTACCACAGCTTTATAGCTAACGTGGAGGAATGGAAAGAGCATTTAAAAAAGAAAACACTCATTAAAAGTAAATATATTCTTCTTTATCTCTCTTTCAGTACAGGAGTCTGGAGATATGCCTGGAAGTTCTGTAGTAGCCATGTAATCATAAGACAATAGGGTGATATTAGGATAAAAATGATTTCTAAAAAGGAAATGTAGGAATACGAACAGAGACCTGTGAAGCCTGTGCATCCTAAGAGCAGAGTCTTAGGGATGAACCTATGATATCAGTTCTTTTTTTATTATTCTATAATTACTTAATTAATTTTTAATTTATAATATAATTATATCATTTCCCTTTCCCTCTTCCAAACTTCTCCCATGGCCTCCCCGACTTCTTCCCAAATTAATGGCTTTTTCTTCTTTGTTTATTATTATATATTTATTTTTTAAGCTATATACTAATATATTACATGTATATAATAATAGTAATAAAAAAGGAAGTCAGTTCTCTTTATATGGAGTCAGACCTTGATTTCTAAATATATACACCAATATAAAACAAATGACATTCTTAACTGGTATAAGAAAGTTCAAGTAAGCAAATAATTGTATTTCAACACTCATCTTAATAAGCATCAGTCAAAGTCTAACAGGAAGTACACATAGTCAAATAAAGTTGAGTTCACTGTCATTACATCAAATGTGATATACACCACGGGGCACTCAATGATATTTTATTAAGAGGATATTGACAGGGAGTTGTTACTAATTTTGTCAACAATATTTAAAGTGGGTACTTGCATTGGATTATTTTCTCTCAGAAATGAGAGGTAATTCAATGGTTGGATATTTAAAATAAACTGTCTAGGATATGAGAGGGGGAAAGTGGGGCTCACTTTAACTAATTATCAAATGGTTGATTATATTAATCAGAAAATAGGTTAGCTTGTTTTTCCTGTGACATGTGCAGTGTCCTATGGTTTGTGTATGTTCAAAAATGTCAATGAAGGGTCTTTATTGTCATAGTCTATTGCCATGTTCTGTGAAATCTGTCTCCAAAGGAGAAGATTATCTTGGCCTTGATATACAGGCAAACTGCTAACCAAAGTAAGGCCAAGAGAGAGTGAAAGGTCTCAGAGACCTCTTTGTTCCGTGTTCTTCAGCTTTTAAAAATGATATATCACATTGTAAAATCTTTAACTCTTAAAAATCCATATGTGAGATGCTGGAAAATCTGAGCAAAGTGATAAAGAAGATGAATAACACACTTGAAGTTTAAAGCCTGTTTTTGATAAAGTATTGTAATGGTAAAATAACTGTTATGACCAATTAGAAGTGTATGGTGAAAGCAATAATGGAGCTAAAATTAATATTTGTAGCATTTTAAACACGATGATGAAGATGATAGTGATTAAAAATGGAAGTATGAAAGGAAGAATTGGGAGCAATATGTTAAGGCTAATTTCAGAACATAAAGATGATATCCAGGTCATCTGAGCAGAAATTCCCAAATACGATTGGAACCTGAGTCTGGTTCACAAACAAAATGTTACTGCTGGAGTTAACTCAGGAGGACAACCAAAGACCGAAATGGTTGAAGACTGCAGTGTAGATTGCAACAAAGCCATAAGCATCCCAAACTTTTATTTATACATAATACAGAGTCAAAGATTTTGAATTGTTCATACACATAAAGAAAAATATTAGACTAATGCCTGTATTGAACCAAGGTATAAGGCAAGTTCATTGAATGTATTTATAATTTGGAGTGCATTGGTGCTTGTGTATATATTTGATTTAACAAGCTCTGTTGCCATCTAACAGAAAATATATACTCTTATAGAAAATTAAATTCTTATATTTTTCTGACACTGAAATGATTTTCAAGAACCCTTCCAACATGTAAGTGCTTAGCGTATTTTTGCAGTATTCAGCACAGCTCACATCTTGTGGCTTCTCAATAGTGAGATGTGGTTGAACTCTGTGCTGTGCTATTATTCGGGTTAAAAGGGCTTTTAGCATTTGTTTGTTTGTGTGTTTGTTTGTTTTTTATCTTCTCTAGGAAGCCTCAATACTATGGCTGAGATCCAGGGCCCTACTGTGTTTTTGCTGAGTTTTGTCAAAAAAGAGTATGATTCCTCCACCAACTAGCTCAGTTAGAGGGAGTGGAGCCTTTCCTTTCTTCAGTTCTCTGATTTGGTTGGGATGTTGAAAGGACTAAGTGATTATTTTCACCTTGTATCAATGTTGATGACAATTTCCCAAACATTGAAAGCTCTAGAATGACAGAGAATGTTAGAATTCACCACTCTTCCTTCCTTGGAATATGGAAGAAACAAGCATATATTTGGAATCAAACAGGCAAAATTCATCCTGCACCATCTTTTAACTGGGAGCATTTTATTTTTAACTGGTTTAAATGTCTTTATGATGGGTTCTTGAGCACCATAGATCCCCTCCCTCCTATTTATTGCTTTATACCTGATATGTTCAATATTCAATAATTTCTTTGAAACCTTGCTTTCTTTTATTAGCAGTGGAAGGATGGGGTTGGAAGTCTAACCAAAGTTCTAATTCTGAGACTGTCATTGTTGATACATTTAAATATTTGTGACAGATGAATTCTGTTTATCAGGTTATGTGACCCTGTGAAAAAAATATGCATAAACCTGAGCACTGTTGCTATCACAGATCAGGGTCTAAGTTTTTGTCCAAATGAATTAATTCATTTGAATAGCCTTCGGGCCTAAATAAACTTCCAATTTTGCATAGAAGAAATCAGAGCCCAAGTTTGCTGATGACTAAAACACTTCTGATGCATTTTATGATTCTGAACTTGGCAATCCATATCTTTAAAACTTTCACTGTGTCCTTCATATCCACTGAGAAGTGACGAAAATAACATGCTATCAAACCAAAGTGGTGCTCCTTATGAAACTGTGTTGGATATGATTTCACTAAGTTTCTCAAAAACATCTGCTGGGTATGGGCTAAAATACCAATGCTACATTTGTGGAATACAATAGGAATTTAATGAAATACATTCAATTCAGAGGTAGGAAAAATATGTTTTTCTTCTAGAAACAATTATCGTCCTTTTGTTTCCTCTCATTAGTACAGTGTTTTTACTCTTCAATGAGAGTGTGTATCTTAAGCATTTTCTTGATTATTTAGAAAAATATAAAAACAAAAGGAAGAAGAGATGTATTCATCCACGTATCCACCTTCAAATACTCCCTTCAGTGTGTCCATTAGAAAATACTGAACGTTGAAAATCCTCTCCTGACCTTTCCTTCTCTGAGGATTCGTAGGACAAGTGACAGACCTCACTGACTAAGCCAGTGGTCGCCTCCAAATAAACGAAGTATGCAGCAGCAGAGGCAACTTCTGCATGAGAATCTAATTGAAGACTGCCTGAGAGCCTAAAGATTGGTGACTCAGTCAGTGCCAGTCAATCAGGTGCTGCCACTTGGAAGATATGCTTACTTGGAACCAATGGAACATGGGTGGAAGTATAAAGGGCACCACCGAGTATTAATAAACAAGCCTGTGGTGGTGTTCTTGCAAGCTTTCTGAGGCGTTCTCACTTGCTCCCAGAGTCTGAGTCATTGATTCTATGCCACCTCATCTCCAACCCCCAAGGGCAAATACAGTCAGGCAGAGGATGGTCCAGGGCACAAAGCAGCATCTGGCACCCTACATGGTCTATGGCACTACTACATTATCCTCATTTTGTGGCTGCTTGTGAACCTCCTTTTCTGGGGGCTCATTTTTGCCTGTTGCCGTAAGGACTGTACCCGCAGTTTGGCCTGATCTGCCGTGCTTCTCCTCCGGGCACTGATATTGTGCCCCTTTTGATTGCTTGTTCAGTGAATTGGCCCCTTAGTGCTTTATGTTGTGGATCCCTGTGTAGGTGAGCACAGGGACCTCTTTTCTGTCTTCTTTGTCCAGGTGACCGTTGCACTTTCATTTTCTGTTTCAATTAGAGGGTGAGTGCACAGACATCTTTTCTTTCTACTTTGCTCATCTTTGTCAGCTTGCCCTGGCAACCAATGTACTTTCCCTTTCGGTTTTGGTCAAAGGTGAGCACATTCAACTCTTTACTTTCTTCTTTGTCTTTGTCCCCTCTCTACAAGCTACTCACTTTCACTTTCAGTTTAGACTCATCCCAATTCTTAACATAGGGGCTAGCCTCCCAGGTGGTGTTAGCTGGAGAGCTGCTCCTAACACCTTTTCCTTTTTGGGGATGCCATGCCTTGGACCCGGAGTCCCCTGCTTAGTACGGGACTTTTGACACCTCATCTGTCCTGTCTGTTCATCCTCTGTTTCCTTTGCGCTCTTTGTTATGGGTTCGCTCTCCTCCACCGTCAAGGAACCCCAGATTAGGGCGCTGAAAACACTTTTAGTGACATGAGGTCTTAAGGTCAATTTGGGGAGGAGGTCACTATTTTGGCCCCCCGGATATCTCCTAGAACATGTGGAACCCTGACCTCTGGATGCGCGTGTTCTTCCTTGTTCCTTGTCCCCATTCTCCTTGCAGTCATCAGAATTCTTAAGAATTCTTCCCTTGAGGAAGTAGTGGCCGCCCAAATATCATTGCCAGGATATACCTTTCCATTACTGTGTCCTGCTTTCTTGGGGGCAAGCAGGATGACCTCAATGATGAGGATGAGGGCACTCATAGTCTGCCTTCCTGCTGTTAGGTTCCAAGCTGTCCTTTAGCCCTGCTGTCCCAGGTTCCTCGATCACAAGCCCTTCCTTTCTTGTCCCATTGAAGATACTCCTGTCTTATCCCTAGCATGATCTGCCATCCAGTGGTCACTCCTGTAGTAGTCAGTTCTGCGATGCCCGTTCCTCATGCTGGATTGCCTCTCCACTACGAGCCTCATTCTCCACAGGTATATATCATGAGGCTTTCCTAGTCAATCTTGGCCCCGATGCAGCAAGTAGGCCCTGGATTTCCACTACTCTAGCAGATTTGGCACTAAGCAGAAAAGTTGCCAAAGATTTTGGCCCAGATTCCTCTTATTTTGAACAAGTACTGAAGCAAAGGGTCATGTACCTCCAGACCTATTACAATTGGTATAATCTCCTTAAGGCAGTGTTCCACCCGGATACGTTCCTTAATTGGAGGTCTTTATTTCATGACTTGGCTGAGAATCAGGCTAGGCTTGTATACCCTAGCCTGCCTGATCTTGAGAGGGTGCCCTCTTAATTGTTGTTTAACTTAGAAGAATTTAACTTGAAGGTTGCTCCCAAAAAGATTAAGGGAGTTCTCCCATATGCCTTCCTGGGTTTTTCTATTTCTGGCAGATTTAAGCCCCTGGCCTTCTCAATACTGGCAAAAGTTTTTTTTTCTTTCTTGTAGAAATACAAGAGTTATGTGGAGCTGTTAACTGGCTCAAACCTTTCATGTCTATTCCAGACCAGGAGATGAGGCACCTCTTTTCTTCCTTGGACAGGCCTAGCAGCCCTTCCACCAGGGTTAAACTAACATCGGAGGCTAGCAACTGACTACAGAAAGGTCTGGTGCTCGCTTCTGTATCAACTCTGGAAAGGCATGATTCAGGAAGACCCCTCCAGCCATAATTCTGTGGTCCCTTTAGGATTCTGTGGTCCCTTTAGGATTCTGAGGAGTGTAATGGCAGAATGGGCCCCTTGTGTGATTGCACCAGGACCACTCTGATTTACTTAAGGTTGTCTCCAAGTTTGAGATTGCCTTCTGCCTTGCCCTTTAGGTAAGAGGCTTAGCAAGAACTTATAACAGAGTACCAGATGAAATAATTCTACCGTTCTCCTATAATATTCTCAATCAGTATGGGCAGATTCTATCAGCTTTCACCTGTAGTCACAGGTTCCTTGAATAATCACCAGCCACACACACACACACCCCAGCAGACAATTATAGTTAAACCCCATAGCACACCTAGCTCTTGCCCAAGGCAACTATGGCCTTTTCTGATCCTAATAAAGCCAGACATGGTCCTTATCCAAGGATCAGGGTGGGGGAACGGGGGTGGGGGGGGAAGGACACAACTCACATTCTCCCTAATCCTGGCTCAGTGCAACTAGGTGAATTATTTGGACTCCTAAAAATGTTTGAGACTGAGCCAATCAATATTTTCTCAGACAACCAATATGAAGTACAGGCTGTCTATACTCTGTGTCTCAGTCAGGGTTTCTATTCCTGCACAAACATCATGACCAAGAGGCAAGTTGGGGAGGAAAGGGTTTATTGAGCTTACACTTCCATGCTGCTGTTCATCATGAAAGGAAGTCAGGACTGGAACTCAGGCAGGTCAAGGAGCAGGAGCTGATGCACAGGCTATGGAGGAATACTGCTTACTGGCTTGCTTGCTTCTCCTGGCTTGCTCAGCTGGCTTTCTTATAGAACCCAAGACTAACAGCCCACAGATGGTACCACCCACAATGGGGCCCTCCTCCCTTGATCACTAATTGAGAAAATGCCTTACCACTGGATCTCATGGAGGCATTTTCTCAACTGAAACTCCTTTCTCTGTGATAACTCCAGCTTGTGTCAAGTTGACACACAAAACTAGCCAGTACACCCTGTGTTACTTCTCCTATATTAAAGAGCAAAACAGCCCTATACATGTCTCCATGTGATCTACCCAGAAGGCTCTTGAGAATAGGGGACATCCCTGGTTCATCTCATACCTAAGATCGAATTCTAACTTGCCTAGCATGTTAGCAGACAGAAATGAGAGAACTGATGCCCTGGTTATGTCAGCAGATATGGAATTATAGAACAAGCCAGAATGCTACACCACCAATTTCACCTTTCCTCCCAGCATTTACATAAGCTCCTGCCAGAATTGCCTATTTTGCAACGTAAACATCTTACAAGGTCCTGTGCAACATGTGCACCTCTTGTTCCGTTGGGGCCCCTTGTCAGATCAGGAGTTAACCCTAGAGATCTACTCCCCAACGCAATCTGGCAAATGTATGTCACCCATTACCCAGCCTTTGATAATCTTAGGTGTGTACATGTTGTGGTGTTGCTCAGTCTTCATATACTTGGTGGCCATGGTAGTTGAAAAGGCCTCACATGCTATTAAGGACATGAAATCAGCAATGTTGGTAATGGGAGTGCCTTGAACACTCAAGATTGACAATGGACCTGCCACTCATCTCAGCAGTTCAGCACCTTCTTATTCTCATGGAGAATCAGTCACTCCTTTGGGATACCCTATAATCTTCAAGGCCAAGCAACTGAAGAAAGTGAAAATCATTGCTGGGGTCACCTCCCTGGAATCCAAAGGAGATTCAAACCTATCATTGGTGGAGGTCCTATTCCATGTGAACTTTCTCTCCTTCAATGAGAAAGGGCTGAGCCCTGCTTACAAACATTGGGCGATTATGCTGAGGTCAGATGGAGGGACCCAATAACTTGTCAATGGCAACTGCCTGCTCTGCTTCTGACAGGGGGTGAGGTTATGTTTGTGTTTTTCCCCTAGAACAAACTGCACCAATATGGGTGCCATCAATAGATGTTCGACTGGCTGGAGACCAGGGGCCAATGAAGGAGTTAGAAAAGGACCAGGACAGAAAGAAGTAATGAACATACAGTATTTATTAATTTTTCTTTGGCCTGGGTGGCCTAATGAGCTCTGGGTTTCGGTGCCCCTGCTCCCAATTTTTTTTTTTTTTTTTGGCCTGTGGCAGTTAACTCTGCAGCCTATCTTGTTTTTTTCTCTTCCAGTGCGAGTTTGGGTTTTCCCTTCATGGACTTAGTCACTACTATACAATGATTGAAAGGCACCTGGCCCACGGACGGAAATTCCTGCTTTACCACCAATGTCTCCTCCACTGGTTCTTGTATCCAACTACACAATATGCCCCGGGGTACTTTCATGGTAATCTAATTTATGGCACCATGTTAGGCATGGAGCTTCATGTTCTCCTAACAGATTACAAATCCTCAAAGGATCCCCCAAGTATATCACGTCCACCCCTGCATCGCTGTCCAAGGGTCCCCCAAACTCCTACTTTTGTGAGACTCTCTATTCCTTGGGAGCACTGCCAGCCTGCACTAGGTTTAAGATTCACCAGGGACTACCTATTGTCACCTAATCTCATACTTGGCATGTGGAGGTTCACCTCATACAATGCTTACAATATTATTCCCTATGTTAACAGGGATCTCATTCGATTCCTATATGACCCCATTATGGACAATTGGGATCTATGTGACCCCTCTAATTGTCTTGATTTACACTCTCTTACTCTCTCCTAAAAAGGTGGCCACCTCTATTTTTTTATTATTATTTATTTTTTGATACTTTATTTACATTTCAAATGTTTCCCCCTTTCCAGGTCTCCCCTTTGGAAACCCCCTATCCCCTCCCACCTCCCCCTGCCTCTATGAGGGCATTCCCTTACCCACCTACCCACCCACTCCCATCTTCCCTCCTTGGCCTCTAACACCCTCAGGCCCAAGGGCCTCTCCTCCTCCTGATGGCCAACAAGACCCTCCTCTGCCACATATGTGGTCCGAGCCATGGGTCCCTCGATGTGTATTCTTTGGTTGGTGGTCCAGCCTCCAGGAGGACCAGGGGGGTTGGGGCAGTTGACACTGTTGCTCCCTCCATGGGACTGCAAACTCCCTCAGCTCCTTCAGTCCCTTCTCCACCTCCTCCATCTGGGACCTCATGCTCAGTCCAATGGTTGCTGTGAAGTGAATCTTGGGTATTCTGAACTTTTGGGCTAATATCTAGTGGCTGCCTCTTTAATGAAATATATTTACATATAAACTGGTCAGTAAAAATGTAGATTGGGATAACCCCCATGAATGTAACCATTGGCAGTCAGCCCATCCCAGTCTGGAAAAGCCAACCCAGTCTTTGTCCGACTCCCCTTTTTCTTTCTGATCACCAATACCTTCATTATCAGAGATAGCCTTAATACCTTCAATGAAAAATGTCTCTTGACCTCCTGCTGGATGGGGTATTCAACAACGTTATCCTGATGAGGGAACCAGCTGCCATTTGGATGCTTGTGGTATATACCACTCACTTTCATGCCATCACTCTGATGGCCCAGACTCACTTACAACCCCAACACTGGGGAAAGAGGGATTTTCACATTACAGCTGCCATCAGTGCCACCATCATTGCAGACATTGCTGTGGTGACAATGGCTTCTGTTGCCTTGGCCCAGATAGCCATGATGGCAGAGACTGTCAATGTAGTAGTCTCTAAGTCAGCTGAGGCACTTCAGGCACAGCAGGTACTAAATCAAAATCTTTACCAAGCCATCCTGTCATCTTATAACAACAGATTGACCTCCTGGCAGAAGAGTTGCCCCTTGTTAGGGTCATGTCTCCATTGACATGTGATCCCAGGTTTCACTGCCCAACCCCTTACCAGGTACATAACACCACTAAAGCCCAACAACAGTTGGCTCAATATCTTGAAGGTACCTGGCCAGCCAAATACTTAATTATTCTATGCTGTAAGGGAGAGCATAGCCAACCTCAATGCAACCAGGATCTCTGTGCTCTCCCTGGATGCTAGGTTCTTGGGAAAAGTGTAGTACAATATTAAGAGGCTGTGACCCCTCATGGATAGCCATTTATGCTATGATAGGAGGAATTTTTATACTAATAATTATTTTGTTTAAGTGTCTTGCACAACATGTTTTCAGGCAGTGCTCCATAAATAAGGCAGCTCTCCAGGTGCTGATGCTCTTAGAAATCCCAATCGTGGCCCCATTAAGAAAGTGATCAAAGCTTGTATGGTAGAGATCCATGAGACCACCATATAGGCTGTTCCTCATCTCCCCTTGTACGACATGCCTCCAGAGTAATGTCTCTGAGAGTTAGTAGTCAATGGCAGGTTAAGATCCTGGAAGACAGATCAACTTAAGGGCACAGTATAGTGGGAATCCTCCAAGGTGGGGTCAACAATGTCAAGGTACCCCAGCTCCCAATCAGCTATCAAAATTAAAAACAAAAGGGTAGAAATGTAGCACGAATGGCAGACCTCACTGAGGAAGTGGTGGATGTCTCCATATAAATGTCTGGGGACACGCAGCCATGGAGGCAACTTCTGCATGAGGACCTAATTGAAGACTGCCTGAGAGCCTAATGATTGGTGATGGAAACAATGCCAGTCAATCAAGAGCTACCACTTGTAAGACATGCTTATTGACCAATGGGATGTGGGTGGAGGGTATAAAGCCCTCCACCCCGCATTAATAAATGAGCTTGACGTAGTGTTCTTAGGAGCTTGCTGTAGCATTCTCACGTGCTCCCAGAGTCTGAATCATTGATTCTGTGCCACCTCATCTCCAACCACCAAGGGCAAGCATGGTCAGGCAGTGGGCAGTCCAGGGCACAAAGCAGCAAGATTTCATGTGCAATATTAACTTTCTTGTTCTCCAGAGTCTAAGAGATTAAGAGCCTTCCCTGGTACCAGATGAGACCGTGCAGCAAATATAGAGAAGGTTGTGGGAAGGAGCACATAGGGTGTTTACTCCAAGCCTTGGCCCTTCTAAGATTTCTTCTAAGATTTCATAAAAAATAATGATAAGAAGTAGAAGTGTTTTAACAACTTGGTTTTAAGTGACTTGAAAGATTAGTGCAGTAATCCTAAGTCCTGTACACATGTGTATATGAAATCAGTCTTACCATTAGGAATTATTTTCATCTTTTTGTAGTGTGTGTGTGTGTGTGTGTGTGTGTGTGTGTGTGTGTGTGTGTGAGAGAGAGAGAGAGAGAGAGAGAGAGAGAGAGAGAGAGAGAGAGAGAGAGAGAGAGAGAGAGAGAGAATATACATGTGAGTACGCCAACACATACCAAAAGAGGACACAGGATTCCTTGAAGCTGGAGTAGTAGGAATTAGTGAGCTGCGAGAAGTGGCTGCTGGGAAATGGACTCTGGTCCTCTGCAATAGCAACAAGTACTCTTTACTGCTCAGCCATCTCCTCAGTCCTGTGGTCTCTATTAGAACACTGACATGGCCCATTGACAAAATCTTCATCAACAGAAAAGTAAGCTCAAATGTATCTATTCAAAATATTGTAAACCAGTTTTTCTCATTAATTCTTCATCACGATTAAAATAATATACATTAAATTAAGGTCAAATAATAAATGTATATTCATTAAGCTTCTTCTAGCTTTTCCTTTTTGTTCTTCTCCCTACACTGGGTCACAAGTGACTCTTGAAATACTCTTTTGGGTCTAACAAAATGTGCCATAGATTATCTTTTAGATGTCATCTATGTCTATATATTTACATTTCTACCTAAAACTTCAGAGACTAAAAATGTTGAATGTTAGAAAGTGTACTCATAAAAATGTTTGAAAATCCATGCCAGATTCTATTAGATACAAGTGCTGTGAGCAAGCACATCAGAAATTACAGAGAAAGAAATCTTTGACTGTGGCCTTACTTAAATGGATGATGTTTATCTTTATGATTATTAAAATTAGGATAATACTGGCAATTAATGGTTGATATAAGAGTTATAGTCAAATTTCTTTGGGAATGTGCTCCAGTAAATGGTTGTGCACCCACACACATACCAGTATTGGACTCAATGAGTTGAGACAGAGAGAGAGAGAGAGAAAGAGAGAGAGAGAGAGAAGAGAGAGAGATATTAAGTACATGAAATTGGGAAAAAATGGTGGGGTCATGGGGCAGGAATCATAGGAGATAAAATATGAGGGGTGAATTTGATCAAAACATATTATATGCTCATATGAAATTCTTTAACACTAAAAAACCAGTGTGATATCATCTGGAATCTTGAAAATCATGAGGATATAAGAAAATGGAATATTCTTAAAGATAAGATAGGGACAGAATCTGAAGAATCAGTTCACAATTGAAAGAACAATTCTGTTCGAAATGAGATTTGTATGACTTTTTCCTGGTCTCTTCCCTCAGATATACTTCATCAGAGACACACTTCTCAGATGTCTTGATTAATACTTCGGAAATTTCATTCTATGAGTAACCACACACACACGCGCGCGCACACACACACACACACACACACATGCACGCATGTGCACACTTTCGATTCTTAAAGCAGGGTGATCTATCAAAATAACTGTTTTTAACAGAAACATGCTATTTGATTCATACATGCATCAGCATGAGTTTGCTTCTGTTCTTCTACTGAACCGGATCCTTGACCCAAATCCTCCAGTGCACACAATGAAAACACTGTTTTACTTCTCACATAGCATCACAAGAAAATATCCTTCTGCTAGGTATGGTTGGGCATATCTGTCATCCTACCCGAGGGAGGCAGAGGCAGGAAGATCATCACAATTTCCAGGCTATTATGATCTACAATAAGAATTCCTTGCCAGCCAGGATTACATAGTGAGACCCTCTCTCAAACCAAACAAAACCAAAATTCCTTCCTTCAATGTCAATTTGATGCATTAAGTCAATGTCTTTAAATCATCATGGTAATTTCTATAGGCTAGCAACTTTAGTCGGTGGTTTTTTTTTAGACCACATTCTATTTAATAATCACAATAATACAATGAGCTAAATATTATGTTTAATTCATTAGAGTCAAAATCATGGCATGGGAAGATTTAAATAGTTTTTGGCAGATAGCACACAAAGGATCAAAATTATTCTTTGAAGGTGATAAAAGATAAATCATAAACTTTTAACCTTTACACTTTTATAACTTCTCAGAAAAAAAATGTTTAGTCTGTATGGGAAAAGCTGTCAGATGCCTTAAAGATCCTGATTTAGAAATCCAAATGCAACAACTAAAACTGTAGGTCATAAGAAGATTCTTTAGTGGGTTATCTTCTTGGGTAACTCAATGTTATATGTGACTCCTCTTGTAATCTTAGAAAGTAAGCTGTGCTGTGAAGGCCAAAGCCACGAAGTGCCAGATTAGTCATGACCTGGCAAGTCTTGGCCTACTGCTCATCTTTCATCTTCAGGCTATATAAAAGAAGTTGATGTCATGAATCTGGTTTAAATGCCTATAGAAACAATTTCTTTAAACCACAAATATTAGCTGATTCCACACCTAGTTAGGATGATTTCAAAGAAACTTCTGCAAGACATTACCATAAATTTCCACTGGGAAAGGGCTCTAAGTGGCTAACAAGGAAATCCTAAGGCAGAAAAATTAGTCTTACTGATCTGAACTGTCTCAACAATGAAATTGCTGTATGTGCTGTGAGATCTACTGACTTTAATAGGAGGACTCCCTCTGGGTTAAAGTCGTCCCAGATGAGGAAAAAACAGCTACCCTGATGTGAAAATGTATGCATCAGGGATATGTCTGTGGCAGTCCCTACAATGTGAAAATACTTCCAAATACCTCCAAAATGGCAAATAAAAGACGAGTATCTGACATCAGAGAAGGCAGAAATGACAGAACATGATATCCACCGAGTTCTCCCTCCTTCCTTTAATCCTCTGTCTGTTGCCCTTCTCATTCCTATCACCTTTCCATGACTGATACAGAATTATATTTCGGGGAAGAAAACACTCAAATTTGGGAGTGAATAAAAAGGAGATGATGGTGCTATCCCATCCATCTCCGGTCCCAAAGTGGATACAAACCAACAAGCAGGGAGAGCAAAGTCTGAGAGGTGTAGATGTTGGAATGAAAAGGTTGAAGTCTTAATGACTAGACTGAAGTTTTAATGGTGCTCTGGAAAAAGTCCAAACAAATAATCAAACAAAAACAACTGTCCATGAGCTACTTTCAAATAAGAAGAGATGCTGTGGAATCCACTTAAACTGTTATACAGAACAAAACAAACAAGCTTTATAGTAGGGTTAAAGAAGTCATAGTGGGACAAAAGGAAACTATGAGATTTTGATCCTATAAATTATAACTCTCTAAAAATTGAATAGGGTTAGAATGAATCCTCAGTCAAGACTTTCTGTGGGAGACAAATGAGAGGAAGAAAAAGGGCAATAGGAACAGCATAGAATGAATCGATGGGGTGGGGAGACTGGTGGATAGAATGCCTTCTATGATGTCAGAGACTTATCATTCTTCATGTGGTATTCAGGGGTATGTGAGTACATTATCTCACTATGAAGATTAATCTAGTATTTCCCATTGTGAAATATTTGTTTTTCTGTCTTCATCTTTGTCCTTGCACAGAACTACCCACAGCAGCTTCCACTGCCTAATTCCAAAGTTTCCAAGATTTAAGATGATATCTAAAGCCAATTTCAGTATTCCTATTATCAGGCCACAATATTAGTGCAAATTGACATAGGCTGAGTCTCGATTCTGGTCTCAGCTTTTTCAGTTCTATTCTCCAAATGACTATGAACTGACCAAACAAGCAAAGCGATTAGGTCAACCTCCCATCCTTGGAGGTTCTTAAAAATTCCTAAGGAATACAAGTCTGAGGATGTTCTGTTATATATTTGTGTATTATCATACTTGCCCCATAAAAGGGGTAAACAAGTGCCTACCATTTATTTTATCCCTTTATATGGACTTGGAACTGTGCTAATGTTTTACTATGCGGTTCTCTAACCCTAATAACAGCACCATGTTGAAGGCAATTTACCCACTGTATAGGAAGATAAATTATTTCAGAGGTTTAATGAGTTTCCCAAGAATGAAAAAACTAGATTTTTCGGATCTGAAATGAACAGGAATTTGGCAAAAATCGTGATTCAGGCATAATTTGTAACAGCTGTTGGGAGGAACATGTTTGTCATAAGTCAAACTTCAAATGGCATATTTAGGAATTTATAAGAAAAGTACTTCAAAATATTAACTGAGAAACAAAATGGATAAAGACAGACAGAAGGGAGTGCTTGTCTTTGGCAATGATCCCAGAAGTAGAAATTGCCAGATGCCATAAATTGAAGCTGGGTGTAGTACTTGTCCCCAGTTGTAAACAAATACCTACTGTGAAGCAGCACTAGGACTGGACGACATATAACTTAATGTGTGTGATGTTCTGTCACCACCTAGAACTTCAAAATGAATTCTCACACAGAGGATGGCAGGGGACATAGATGAGAGTTGCTATTCTGACCTTAGACCAAGTCCTTGTAACTGACAGGTGAAGGAGCTTTGATGGCTGCTAAAGGAGACCTGACTCTGTCAGCTCATGATCGCATCCTGCAGCAGAGCTTGCCTGGAGAGAACTTTACTGCTGATTAGGCCAACAGAGAATTGTATAGAATATGAACGCTTTCTTGGCTCTATTCTTCTGAGGTTGTTACAGTGAGGATTCACTGAAAATGAACAATTTCTACTCTAGCAATAATAATTCTCAGACATGGGAGGATACGACATGGCTGTGAGAGCACATATAAGAAGCCATAAGTAAATTTTCACGTTGTTCCAAAGACTACCAAATGTTCATATTTTTGTATATAAGCTCTGTAATAAAACTTTCTCTTTATCTATGATCTTATTATCAGTGATGCCTGTGATTCATTAACAATACATGATACAAGTTCCAAGTACTACGTTTTGAGTGTGCATGGATAGAGAAATCCCACTATGTCTCAGTCTCAAAATCCCCATTCTGACCAGCAAATGGAAATTGGGAGAAGACTCAGCCTCTGTGGATTCTGTCTAGCAATAAAGTTTAGAGTAAAAATTACACAATTTGCATATTTATTATGTAACATAGTAATAATTTGTACAATTATAAAATCATATTAGATTCTATGCTAAACATAAAAATTAGCCTATGCTGTTGAAAATTATTAAATAAATAGAAAGTAATGAGACAAAGAACTCATGAACATAAATTCCAAATAAATCAGGTAAATACCCAGTATTGTCTTGTTAATTGTAACAAATGTACCATGTTCATGTTAGATATTAACACTACTAAGTAGGATAAATCTCTACGGAAATTTTTTACTATCATCATGAGGTTTTTGTTTGTTTGATTGATTTGGTTTGCTGTTGTTTTAATTACAAAACCATGTTGAAAGCTTTCAGATGTGTCTCATAATAATAAAACATTGAGAAGGAAGGAAGTCCATTCCAGGAATGGCTGGAGGGTGACAGGGCTACCAGAGGTAAGAGAAACACAGAAGGGATCCCCTGCAGATGCAGAGCGAAGGGAATGCTGTGGGTCCTGGGACCCATGAGCACTACCAGAGGAAAGGCAAGTAGGATGGATTCTGCTCCAGGCACACAGGCAAAGGGCAAGAAGGCTGAATGGATGCCAAAGGAGTTGCTTGTGCCCCTTCTCGGTTGTCTTTTTATGCTCCTGTGAAAGACCTCTAAGTCCCTCTACCTATAACATAAAGTCCATCACTTTTGGCATTTTCCCAAACCTGAGTGTCTGTTTTTTCATATTCTGGCAGGCAAACTCACTCCAGTTTCCTGTGGTCATAATGGCAGCAGTGGCTTAGATTTGCCCCCATGTCATCCTCATGGTCTGTCCATCATTGCCTGGTCCCTTGGTTTCTTTTACCCTAAAGAAATTTTATAAAATTAAAAGGTTGTTTTGATTTTTTCATTGTTTAAATCCTTTTAAATTCCCAGGAAATACTCACTGCTATATCTTCATATTCATTTACCTGTTTTAATTTCATCAATTCAATATAAAATGGGTCCATTTGCTATATTAAAAATTCTCCCAGGAACACAGAACTAAACAGGGCCTAACCTCAAAGATTTTGTAATCTCGAGTTGATCCTGGAGTAGATCTGAAAAGTGCTCATTTTACAGATGCTGCTTACAAAGACTGAGGTCTACCAAAGCAACATATAGTAGGCGTTATGATTACAAACTATTTGCCAGTGAGACGCTATGAAGGCCATATTAGCATGGAAACTGCTATGGAAAAAATCTGTTGTGATCCTTTGTGCTTCTGGGAATTGGGAATTCCCAGTCAAGTTCATATTTCCTGTCATATTCCTGAAACTCTCTTGTTGATAAAAAACAAAAAGACTTGAATTGGGTACAATAAAATAATCTTAAAGATTGGTATTCCAACCATTTTATCCAATTATTATCAAATCAAATTCTAATAGCATCTAATATACTTTGTAATTAATTTGTTTCCAAAAATCTGTGTTCTTTTTAATTTTTAACAAGGATCTATTTATTTTTTTATTTTATATGTAGTAGGTTTTTTGCTTGATTATGTACTGTGTGTGTGTGTGTGTGTGTGTGTGTGTGTGTGTGTGTGTGTGATACGCAGAGAGGCCAGAAAAGAGTGCTGGGTCTACTGGAACTGAAGTTATAGATAATTGTCAATCACCATGTGGATGCTAGAAATTAAATCCAGGTCCTTTGCAAGAGGAACAAGTACTATTAACCACTGAGCAATCTCTCAGTCCCCAACATCTTAAACTGGAAATGGTGGCACCCAACTCTATAATCCCAGAAGTCAGGTGGCAGCCATTGGTTGCATGATGACAGCCTGTCTCAAAACAAAACAATCGTGAACATACCAGAGCGATGGAAATGTAGTAGGTTCTCATTCCATCATTGATATTCACTAGTCTCATTATTAGTCACATATGTTGTTGAGTAGCAACTTCTTTATCTTTAAAATAGAAACAATAATTTCTTAACAGGCATTTGAAGAATTAAATAAATGCCTGTAGGTGAGTCACCAAGCACAAAGTTTGACAAGAGGGAAGACTCAGTAACCATTAAGGTCAAAAATTTTCTATAAGATAAACTTCATGATGCTAGCTAAGGGAGATCTGGAAAATCAAAGAAATGGAGTAAATATAAGAGTGTTCATATACTCCATAACTATCCAGAAGAATTGCTCATCAGATGGCTGAAATTCAAACACTGCCTCCCCTCTCCCAGGGAGATTGAGACCTCTATTATAGCACAATAAACAAGGATGACAGGAGATTGAATCAGTGCATGTTTATTGACTTATGTTGAAATCCTCTGAAAACTTGAGACACAGAAGATAACTCAAAGTAACACAGTATGTTTCTATAGCCCAAGAATAAATAATGTCTTGTTCACATCTGACATATTAGAAATTGTACAGACCAGTGTGCTGATCTCAAAGATGAATTTCTCAACCCATTTTTTTCTTTTGAAAGTTGCTTTTAGTTTATGTATTGAATTTATTTCTATATATACGTTTGAGATCTCAAAGCCATGAACATTTTCAAAATAAATCAGCTAGTGATAAACATAATACAATAATTTTATGTATTTATATTTTCTATAATTTCCATTATAGAAAATGAGCTGTGTAACTCAGGGCTGCCAAATGGAGACTCAAACCAACCCCTGGAACTATCTGGAAAGTCCAATATGTACAGTGGCATTACTGGTACTGATTCCACCATATGAAGTTAGTGTTTGAATTTTCCTGACAGCAGCTTCCTTGGTAGGACAAAGTATACAAAAGTTGCCAAAGCTAACATGACAGGTAGCTGGAACTCCAAACAGATATGTGCTCATTTCCTGTTAGTCAGTTAAGACCAGTTGGTCTGTGCAAACAGTTCAGACAAGGTTGCTTTAACACCAACAGCTCAAAATATAGTGATTGAAAGGAGAAAGGTTATGGCTAAGCATGATCTGAACGCTGACAACAATAGACATGTCAAAATGGACAGAGGCAAGCTCAGGAAGCCTCAACCCTACTGGCATCTATGAAATATCAAGAACAGGAGAAATAGACTTCCCCAGAGAAGAGTACACCAAGTTGTGATCCAATACAAAATGATCAACACTTTATATAAGCATATATGTATATGCATATACCTATATGTATATATCAACACTTAATGGAAGAAGAGGCGATGAACTTGAAAGACAACAAGAAGAGTTATATGGAAGGGTTTTAGGGTGGAAATGGAAGAGGGAAATATAATTATATTTTAATTTAAAAACAAAAGAAATGACTCAAAAACTAGTTCAAGATTTGTTTGTAAGTTACAGTGTCTGAGGTAATTTCAATCACCTGCATTCTTGAGGCAATAGGAATGAGAAAGAGTCCATAACAAGCAGCTTGAACTTTGGAAATACCAGATATTACAGGTGTTATTGTTGTTTATGCTTCCTGAGGCTGACTTTGTTCTCTGTCACATGTGGTTAAAAATATGTCACCTCTATCTGGGCAGACATATTCTTCATTAAAACTTGTGGCTTGTCTTACTAAATGGGACTAAGTATGAATGAGCATACTCTATTTATAGTTTCTTGTCTCTAACCCCTCAAGAGACAACTAGAAAATTTGAAGTAAATGACTATGTCCCATGCCACCTCTGTTTTATTCCAAAATATAGTAATTTTTTGAAGTGGTTCATTTCTAGATAAGTATCCCATTTCTTCTCCATTGGCATAATGGCACAAATTAGAAGTTCTGTCCATGGACAAATGACCTGCATGGTTATTATTTTACAATGACCCAACTAAGGAGCTGCCACCCTCTTTACAAAAGAAAATAATGCTGAAAAGGCAAGCAATGATTAATAACCAGCCTATAAACTGACAAAGTTGGGATTTGCACTAAAATGGTTCCAACTCCTGAGTCCTTTCATTCTATGAGTTCATTCTCTTTGCCTTTGTCCCCAAGAGAACATGCTAAGCGTCACCAAACACAAGAATGCAGCTTACTTCACTCTGCCCCTTATCCCATCTTTCAGTTTTGCAAAGGAACAATTCTTAACATACCAAATGCAAACTGCCAAGAGTACATTTTTTTTAACTGGGATAAGGGCATATTACTTAGTCTGGAAACTTAGCCTTTAGATAGCTCTTTCCCCCAAAGCATTTGGCAATTAACCTTTAAAACATTTTAGTTTAGCAAACTGATAGGAGGAAGTTGAAAGAAAATTAGTCAGTCTCTGTCCAAAGACATTCAAATGCAGTGAATAATGACAAAGTTACATGTTAAGTTTGCTTCCATAGATAATTAAGAAACATGTCATGGGGGGAAATTAAGCCTCCATGACTGTTTTGTATCCTTTAGCTAAAGAACTAACTACAGAATAATGAAGGTGCTTCTCTGCTGTGAATATTTTGGGAAGCTTGGTGATATTCTAACCAAAAGGGCATAATATTTCTCTGAACAAATCCAAGGTTTTCCTGCCCAGTAATCTTGTCTATTCCATAAGAAGCTGAACTTCTCTAACCAAGACACACAAGGTTCTGTCATGACTCTTTGCTGGCGAATAAATAAATTTGGATATTAAATCAAAGTTTGGACACTCTAGGCATAAAACATCAAAACTGTGTAAGGATTTAGAATTATAAAGAGTCACTTATTTTCAACACACAACTCAAAATAAGATAAAATAAAGAACTATCACAGAACCTTGCAGGCAAGAGGACACAGTCGCACCAGAGTCGGAAGTGAAGGTCAAAGATGGAGTTATGAGGGACAGTGAGAAAACTTCTTTCTCGGCTCTGTTTGAAAGTGTCCATATTTGTCAGAAGACAATATTTATTGAGGAGGCATCTACCTCATCATTGCCCTCAGTGTGGGTCCTGAAAAACTATTCTCTTAAGAGTTTCCTAGAAACTGAGTGCTGAAAACTGAGGACATTGTATTTAATATAAACAAAGTACCATATTGACTCTAAAAATTAAGTATTTGCCATTTAATTTAAGCAATTATTTATTGGTAAATTAAAAATATTTCTCTTTAAAAATGATGTGTGTGTGTTCACAAGTATGCATGCTTTTACAGGATATAGCATACATATGGAAGACAAAGGACAACTCTGAAATTTACCTCTCCCCTTCCATGAGGGATCCTGGGAATTGAACTCAGGTTGCTAGGTTTTTAATACAAGGACCTTTACCCACTAAGCTGTCTCATACACCCTTATCTTTGTCTGATATAGTGTTTTTCCACAGAAATTCTTGACCACAGAAACCTCAGCAAAATAATGTTCATATCTGATCCCTTACCTCCAACCTACACAGGCTTTCTACTTAACATCTCCAGTTTTCTCTTTCATATGACCTGAGTCAGAGAAGAACATCATTTGGATTCAAAAGCAGTTCCAACTAGCATTAAAATCAGCCCCAACAAGGTCCATAAAGCCTTTCATCACGTACTCTCTGAATTCAACAATTATCTGCTGCCATGTGTTTTTGTGGGCCACTGTCCCGCTCCTGGGATGTGCCATAACTCATCATACAGCTACTAATGTTCCTAGAGCCTTGGTACCTGTCCTGTTCTCAGTCACCCTGTGCCTCTTCCCTTCCTCCATATCACTTTACCAGGTCACCTTCATGTTATTTAACACGTTTCATCTAACATGACTTCTTCCACTCTTCCGCTTTATTCCTGGTTCTACTCACTTTTGGCATTTTACAGAATCATATGTTGATTAGCTTATTCCTTTTCCTTTTTTTCTAGAATGTAAATTTTATGATCAGCAATCTCTCGGGCTCTGTTTCTTTTTTACTGTTTGTACCCACATGCAGCAAGCACTGGGCGAATCAGTGAGATAATCAATTCTGCAGGGCCCAGCAAGAGTCTCATGGAATATATTCAAGATTTGCTGGTTTTGGAAAATGGCCTACTTAATTCAAACAAAAAAACCTTCAAACCAGCAGGAAAACAAACAAAACACTCACAAAAGCCATTATTTAGTAGATAAAACCAATCCAGAAAAAAATATCTTAAGTAGGATTTTATTACATAAAGTTCTGTAACTTTTGCATAAAAACAGTTTAAATATTTTTTTGCTGAAATATACGATGTTCTAACTTCTTTCAGAATTCTCTCTCTCTCTCTCTCTCTCTCTCTCTCTCTCTGTCTCTCTCTCTCTGTGTATGTGTGTGTGTGTGTGTGTGTGTGTGTGTGTGTGTGTGTGTGTGTGCGTGCGTGTGTGTTTATGGCTAGGGAAATTTCTACTCAGAAAAACCCAACCTTCTCTGGGCTTAATCTCCACTGGCAAATACTCAAATTTTAATGACTTTCAGTGAACAAAAATGCAAAGTACTTTTCTAGCCACCAAAGTCTACCAAGTAGTTAAAATGTTAAATTTTGTCACTGCAATTTCTGAGAACTTGGTTTTCTTGAATTTTACATCATTTGCATTGTGATTCCATTGACATTGTGAACTTGGTGTTCAATTGTTATAACCTTTGAGAAATCAGAGAAAAGCAATTAAAGAAAGATGTATTTTCTTGAATGTGTCAAGATTGAGAAAATGGCATTATTCACAGTCATCATGAACTTCAAAAGAAATTATTGCCTTTGGTTCGAAGGAGTCATTCTCTATCACCAAGGAATTATCTGCTTAAAGGACAAAATAAGAAATTAGCATTGAAAGTTACACTAAATTTCTTCCCCAGAAAGCTTTAATTTCTAGCTGCCAATAAAAATGAAAAAGTATTGCCCTTCTTGCTTCCTGGCTTGGTAACCACTTAGAGTTGCATTTTCAAAGACAGGCTTAGAAAAAAATTGATGATGGGGAATATTTTTCATCGGTATGTGAACAGCATCGGAATGATAAGGAACAGCTTCTGTATGAAGGCATCAAAGGCAGCAGAAGCCTGGGAGTGGAGCAGTGCCATTGGTGAACTTGACTCCATATGAGTGTAGTGACAAGCAAATAAAATAAGTTAAAAAGAAAGCAGAGAAAATGATGGGATGCTAATTTGGAAATTTCAAATGAGGGGAAGAGAAGTAGCATAATATACCAACAACTTCCAGTGGGACAGACACTGCTTCAAGAAGGTTCCCGACATCAAGGTTAATACTCTGTAATTTTTAAAAGTGTATCTATTCTCCAACCATTGTTTTTCAATGCACTCTTGATTTGATAAATCTAATTTGTTAATTTTATTCCTTAGTCTTCAATCACCTTATTAATATTTTAAAACATTTTGACTTAGCAATGGCTGGAAATATTTCATAGCAGATTTTTATATGCCAATCTCTAATTCTTTCAGATTTTTATATTTTCACAGAAGCATATATTTCAGCAAACTGTCAAGTCCCATCATCTGAGAGTCACCTGTTACTGGAGAATGTTTGAGACAAAGCAGAGAAAACTGGAGAGGTGGCTCACTGGTTAAGAGTACTTGATGCTCTGCCAAAGGATTCAAATTTGGTTTTCAGCACCATCTCTGGAAGATCACTGCCTGCTACTCAAGCTCAGCTCTACTGGTACCTCCTTCTGGCCTTCACTAGTACCTGCACTCATATTCACAAACCCACAGATGAACACATATTTAAAAATAAAATCAATAATGAAGAGGGGGTGGCAGACAGACTCAGAAATATACACAGTACATTATATTAGACAAATGTGGGTAGTGTGGCCAACTACAAATTATTTGATGTCCCCCAAAAAACAAAACAAACAAACAACAACAACAACAAACCCAAACAACAACAAAACCAACAACATGTATGGTGTCAATTAAGAAACACTCTCCACATCCCTAACCAGGACAGCACACTCTAGTGACCGCTCTCATAACTTTGGTTGTCTTATAGGATGTGTGGCACATGCCACACTTGTGTCTCCAGGTAGGCAAAATGGTAATTTTACAATTACAGCAGGACATCACTATCTACACCACACAGGGTTCTTTTAGCATACATATTTAGAATCATTTGCTCTTTGCGATGGATCAAAACTTTTGTTGACATATATAGATGCTATTTCTAGTGTTTTTATTTTTCAAACCTTATAGTCTATTTTGTCTGGTAACAGCATAGTACTTATCAATTTTCATTTCTTTTCTAAGCTAAACAGTCAGCTAGAAGTTAATAATTCTTGTGGTTCTGACAGAGGAGTTGGGTTCAGCTTTCAGGATCCATGTGGAAGCTTGTAACTTGTAATTCAAGTTCCCGAAGTTCTGACATGTTCTTCTTGTCTCTGTGGGCCCTGCATGCACAGGATTCACATACACACATGAAGGCAAAACACTCATACATATAAAAAATATTCCTACTAGATACTCCCTATGGCTATGATGAAACACCATGACCAAAAGCAATTTGAGAAAGAAAGGATTTATTTCACTTCTACTTGCACATAATCCTTCATGGAAGAATGTCTGGTTAAAAACAGGGCCGCAACCTGGAGGCAGAAGCTGATGCCAAAGCTATTTAGGAATGATCTCTACTGACTTGTTTCTCATGGCTTGCCCAGCCTGCTTTCTTTATTAGCCAGTACCACCAGCCAAACAGTGGTGCCATGTACAATGGACTGGACTGTCCCCCTTCGCTAATTAAGAAGATGCCTTACAAGCTTGCCTACAACCTGATCTATGGAGGTATTTTCTCTGAGGTTCTCTCCCTTCAGATGACTGTAAATAGTGTCAAGTTGAAATAAAACTATCCAGCACAGATAATCTCCTATCAATTTCCTTCTATTCCTGCATTTATTTTCATCCTTTTATGCTCCTTATACATTAAATATATCTATTGACATGGACGACTGAATGATTATTTTTAAAAAATCTTATATCATACAAGAAAAGTAGAGTTGTATGAGAAGTTTTAGCCTTAAGTAAGTATAAGAAGGGCTGAAAACTCGATGTGGTAGAACATGCCAATAATCCCAATATTGAAGAAGAAGCATCATGAGGCTGAGGCTAACTTGAGCCACAGCTTGACATGTTACTTTACAGAAAAGTTGGAGTAACCGAATAGCTTCTCTACCGACATAATAAATCGAATCGGTTCAAATTTATAGTAACAATAAATTAATTAATAAAATAAGCAGAAGTAGGTTGATTGGGGCAGCTCTCAGGTAGGTTCACTGAGGCCTCACAGGACAGAATCAGTGAAGTCACAAGATTGAGCTGTGGTAGGGGGCTTCTTAAAGAGGACTGGGAGGGGAATTGTGTTGCGAAGGTGAGGTACTGGGGTTATAGCCTCATCTGATGAGTTTAGGGCCCTATAGGTGTATTTTAGGTCTAGTAGTCACTTTGTAATCTAGAACTAGAAGCTGTCTTTTCACAGGGTTTCGCACTGGGTTTTGCAAGTGTGGACTCCTGGTCAGGAGAGAAGTGCAAGGATCTCTTGGCTGAGGCCATCTTGCTTTTGTCCCAACACCTCTGACTTAACAATAACTGAGAACAATCGTGTAGGCATTTTATTTTGCAAATAAAGTGGATTTACCCAAAAGGTTTTCTTTTGATTCGTTTGTTGTTGTTGTTTGTTTGTTTTTAATATAAGGAGACTAGGAACAGAAATTGATGAAACAGAATATTTTTGTAACAGCTTATCAAACTTTATCCTCTTTGAAACGGCGAATAACCTAGACAAACTCCTGGCAAAATACACAATATGGTGACAAAAGAATGAATCAAACAAGATATAAATTTTTGAAAAGCTTATATCTATGGATCAATGGCTCTCAACCAAGGATGACTGATTGATTACACTCCCCAGGATATGGTTGACAATATCTAGATATGATTTTTATCATCATAATTCAACAGGCTCTGTCTGTTCATAGTGTGTAGAAGCCCAGGATACCACAGACCGAACAAAAAAGTAATCAATTACTTCCTTACAAGCAATGACCAAGTCTACAAAGTCAATATTATCAGTTTTAGGGAATGACACCTTAAATTAAAAATAGACTAAGAAATGAAATGATCTCATCAATAGCCACATGCCTTTGTTATATATGCACTTAAACAAAATTTTAATTCCTAGAAAAATATCATTATTATTGACTTAAGAAAAAATGAAGCCTAAATAATTTTTTATTTAAAATAGCTAAAATACTTGCACAGATAAATCACTAATGTCATTGTTTTAAAGATAAATACAGTTCAAGTGAAGTGCAGATCAACCCAGTCTGCAACAGAAGGAACAGGAAAGCTGATCCTTAAGTTATTTCTGCATAAAGATGACTCAGAGAGCAAAGCCAAACAAAGGAAAACAAGTCCATTTCTCTCTGGAGTATAATGTTAAATATTCTAAATGAAATATTATTTCAACATAAAGTAAAAATGTATAGTGGAAAATGTTTGTGTATCTGGCGATGTATTGTGTGGCAAACCTATAAATATTAATTTAATCACATTTCCATATTAGAAGAGAAAAACATAGTATGATAGTTATAGAGTCATAAAGAACAATTTGTAAAACTGAACACAAATTCAATAGAAAATATAATAATAAAACAACATATAGCAAAAATAACCTTAAATTGTGAAAAAATACAAAATACTTGAAGACTTTCATTGCCATGGTTTATAATAACATGTTTTCTGGATAAATTAAGAACTTAAAGCAAAAAATATATATTAAGATTATAAGGATTGAAAATGAAAAAGTACAATATAATTTTCAGTAAATACTTCCCCTTACATGAGGAGCTAAGAAGAATATACAGAAAAATTTAAAATAACAAGCGAAGTTACTGACATGAAAATCATTCCTGTCCACAAAATAGTTTAAATGCAATTTAAAATGGGGCTTTGGTAAAATAGCAACAATGAAAATCTAATATTTATATATGGAAACGGTCTTTGGACTTATGCTCCTTATTTAACGATATTTAAGGGAAATCCAATAGTTATGCATATTCATGAAATATAATTTTATTTTAAAATTGACATGAAGGATACAGAGAGTAAAATATGACATTGCCAAATATCTAGGCTCATTTTGCAGTTATAGCAATTATGTCTTGGTACAGATACAGAAAATTTGGCCATTGATACTAAAATGTAGACACATATACAAATGTGGTATTTTTATATATACCAAAGTTTAAATGTCAAATCATTTAGGGAAAAAGACTATTCAGAAAATGGAGTGCAGATAAAGTTATTAACAAGGAAGCAGATGGTAAATTCCTTCCTTATACTATGCCCCAAATCAGTCTGATTGTATTACAACATAGGGCATCTTTGTCCTTTTCAAATAGTGAGCATATACAGTCAATGATCCACAAGTTCTTTAGGAATATGTCTGAGGGAAGTACCTGACCGTTGAAGCACCAGGACATCTGAACAAACATGCTCATAGTAGCCCTGTCTGAGAACAGCAGAAATCTATAAAGGATGAAATTGTGAGATGAACCAGTAAATGATTTGTGGTACTATAGTAAAAATTATACAGATATCAGTCATACAGGACTACTAAATAAATCAATACATTTCACATGGATAATTCCATAATATTATTCTATGTATAATTATAAGTTAAAACATAAATCACAAAAGTACAAAATTTATGCATGTTATCTTCTTTCCCTAATTTTAAAAACAATTTGAAAATTTTTATTAGATCTGATAATTATACAGTGAAGAAATTGGGAAAATGATAACATCACATTTGTGACTGGAATTTTTTTTTGTTTGTTTTTTGTTTTTTCAAGACAGGGTTTCTCTGTGTAGCCCTGGCTGTCCTGGAACTCACTCTGTAGACCAGGCTGGTCTCGAACCCAGAAATCCACCTGCCTCTGCCTCCCAAGTGCTGGGATTAAAGGCGTGTGCCACCAGAATTTTTTAATACAGTAGAGAGGAAGAGGAGTGAGTCAATATCAACTCTCAGAGTTCCAGTGTTTGTATTTCTGATGGTGGTTTTATAGGTGTTTATCCTAGAGAGATGATTAGAAAATGTCATTGCATTCAGTAATAATGAGAATGGAGTCATAAATCTAAAACCGCAATAAATTCAGATCTAAACTCCAATAAAATATAATCATTTAAGAGAGTTACTGCTACCAAATCATTGATATAGGATGTACACAAAGGTCTAGAAACTTACAAGTCACACAGCCAAGATTCTTTTCAATTGAAAATAAATTGTTTTTCATACAACATACTCTGACTATGGTTTTCTATCCTCCAACTCTCCAAGATCTTCCCCACCCACCCAACTCCACACGCTGTTTTGCTTTCTCTCATTAGAAAACAGACACTCATAAACAAATGAGATTAAAGAAAAAACAAATAAACAAACCTGAATAGGGCAAAACAACAAATAAGAGCCAAAGAGCAAGCACATATAAGCAGAGAGAGAGAGAGAGAGAGAGAGAGAAAGAAACACATACATATAAACATACACACTGACACAGAGAGACAGACAGACACATTCACAGACACACAGACACATACATACAGATACAAATAGACACACATACAGATACAAAGACCCACACAAAGACTCAAACATACAGACCCACACAGAGACACACAGAGGCACAAACATGCAGACACACAGAGAGACACACATAGACATAGACACAGACACACACACACAGAGACAGACATGGACACACACACGGGCACACACAGAAATTCTATAATGGCACAAGATTGGAAATCTAAATATACAAGCAAAAGACTTATAGGATTTTTTTTAAATGCCCAGAAAAAGTACTGTGAGACAAAAATAAAATATCCCAAAACAACATTGAGTTCATTTTGTGTTTGACATTGAATACTGGGCATGGAAATTCTCCTTACATGTTTTCTACGTCCAGTGCGATTTTGTTGGAGAAAAGTTCTTTTTCTTTGTGAGTGCTTATCAGTTGGAGATAGCTTCTAGCTTAGAGATGACAGCTTATATCTGCTTCTTTTCTCAGCACCAGGACCACATTTGTGTTAGGTCCTGTGTATGCTGCCATAACCTCCGGGAGTTCATATGTCTTGTTGTGCCGAGAAGGCCTTGTTTTCTCCATGTCTTTCCTCCACATTGGCTGTTAACATCTGTCCACTTCTGTAGAGTTCTAGCTCTGAGGGGAGGGATTTGATGGAGCCATCCCATTTTGGACTGAGTAGATCTCTCACTCTCCACATTTTATCCACTTGTAGGTCTCTGTATTTGTGCCCATCTACGGCAGTGGGAGGCTCCTCTGATGATGGCCAAGCAAGAACATGGATCTATAAGCACAGCCGAATGTTGATAAGAGTAATTTCATTGCTTTCTTTCTTTTTGGCCTCATCTTCCCCTCATTTCTTCTTTTGTGCAAATTTCTTTCATGTAAACTTCTTATACTACTCTTCCTTTCTTAAAAATACTATGACTAAAACTTGATGACAGACTTTTTATCATCGCTGCGACCAGTTAAAAAAATTCAAAGGAAGGCATTCATTCATAGCTTTAGGAAGTTTCCATTTTTCATGTCTGGGTTTGTTGTCTCTGTGCTCAGGTTGAGAAAGTACAAAATGTTGAGAGGAGTATGTGAAAGGAGAGGTGGTTCACCTCTTGATAGGTAGGAAGTGGAGTGAGCAGTAGAGGGAGGGGCAGGGAAAGTGTATTCCCCAAGGACACATCACCAGTAAACCACTTCCTAGAACCAGTCCACCCTTCTAGTTCCAACACTTCTCAGAAATCTATTCAAATTTTAAGTCATCCATGGTTATCACTTCATTATGTAAGGGCCCTTATGATCTAACTGGCTTTTTAAAAAACACTATTACAAACACATGGAAGTTCTGTTTTATAATTTCCTGGGTGTTCTTGATACAACCAAGTTGGCAGTCAAGATGAAGTATCATCAAATCCCAGCAAATAAAGGCAATGTCTTTGCCAAGCTTTGTCCTTGTGCTACCTAGTACTTCTATTTTAAGGAATAAATAGGTGCTACCTCCGGCACTGTCATGTGGACTGCCGACCCATGATCCACACAGTCCAGCAGCTAAGCAGAGAACACAAAAGACAAGAAATGACTGTGATCTAGACTTATTAGTGCTCTATCATACTTTATATCACTGTTATTTAGTGTTATAGAGAAAATGATAAACACATGATAAACATTATAAATGGACAAATACAAAATGGAAAGGTGGACGGCAAAGGCAAATTGGTAGTGATCTACTTGACACTCTGATGTTCCTTCTCCCTTTCTATGTTTAAAAATAATAGTGTTCATTTAGAAAAATAATATTTAAAAATTTTTGCAATGATTAATTGAAACCAGGGTCTCATGTGTGCTATGTAAGTAGTATACTACTGAACTCCACACCAACACATAAATACACAGAAACACGTGCATACATCATTGGTCTTTTAGCAACCTGTCATTCCTCAGCCCCAGCCTTCCTAGAAGATTCCCTGAGGGCACTATGAACACACAGGTTACACAAATTATGCAAGCCAGAATCTGACTACTAGTAATTAAGTTTGCTAAAATAAAAATTGAGTAAGACATGCTTACACTAAAAAAAATATTAGTTCTTTATCTGAAATTCAAATTTAACTGTGTTCTCTATATTTTCATTTGCTGTATCTTCTAACTTCACTAGCAATTAAAGCCAGAGCTACTTGTCTCAAACACAAGCTGCTGGCATCCAGCTACTCAGCTGCTGCTCTTTAAAGGTGTATACATGCATTTTTATCTGCAAAATTCCCTAAACCTGGCAGCTAATATGTTCCTTACTGCCATTAGCTATTTCTCTCTCCCCCCGTCTCTCTCTCTCCCCTACCTCCCTCCTATGTGTGTTATTTTTTCTCTTTTTCTTCCTCCCTTCCAGATGATTGATATTTTGTATAGTTTTGGTGATCAATGCTGGTAGAAGTTGCATTCCAAGAACACAATAAGTAGCCTCACAGTGAAATCAAATTTTCATCTGTCCTAACTGAATCTGTTGCATTAAATTTAATGGTAATTACACACACACACAGACAGAGAGAGAGAGAGAGAGACAGAGAGAGACAGACAGAGACAGAGAGAGACTGAGAGACAGAGACAGAGAGAGAAAGGGAGAGAGAGAAAGGGAGAGAGAGAAAGGGAGAGAGAGAAAGGGAGAGAGAGAAAGGGAGAGTTTCTCCAAAATCTTGAATCTTGTAAAATAAAGCTATAATTCCAGATAACAACATTTGGCTAGATTAGAATATTTTTCTGCTTAGAGCACACATTGCCCTTTCATTTATATTATCTGCCAGGCTGTGGTGGCATTTGAATGAAGGAGCTATGGTAAATATAGGTAAATATATGGTAAACTCCCTGGAGTTTGTTGCCTGCCCAACTCAGCTCAATTTAGCTTAACATAATGCATCATCTTAATACAATATAAATGCTGCTAAGAAGAGAGAAACAAGGTATGGGCCACACTGTTAAAGAACTTTACAATCTAATAAAGGGACGAGGCATGTCAAAGGAAAATATTTTAGCTAATATGTTAAAACCAAGCATGATAGGATGGGTACTCTTGACTACATCTGGAATTAACTAAAAACCAAGTGACTAGGTACACACCTAGTACTGGGTATGTCAGTTAGGGATTTTTTAAAATTAAGTCATTTATACTGTGTTGATCCATTTTTAATCTAGATTTTTAAGATAGGAAGATCTATGATTAATGTGGGCCATACCTTCCATAGGTAGCTTATATAAAAGACATTGAAGAAAGAAGCTTTTGCTCTTTGCTTGCTTGCTTTTACCTTGCTAGCAAGTTCATTCCTTCCCTGGCAATAGAGCCTACTTGATTGGGATTCCAGCATATACTGCAGACCAGCTGACACATCTAGCCTCAAGGACTGAACAACTAAACAACTAGTGGATTTTTGAACTTTCCACTGGTAGAAAGTCATTGTTGAACTAGCTAGGCCACAGTTTGAAACCTCTCTCTGTGTGTCTCTGTCTCTCTGTGTGTCTTATATTCTCATGTGTGTGTGTGTGTATGTGTGTGTGTGTGTATGTGAGAGAGAGAGAGAGAGAGAACACTTCCTAGTATCTGCAACACTCTGGGTCCATCCATGAAATCTCAAAATAATCAAATAAATACCTAAAAGTATAAATGTGCATACATGTATATATATTCTCATTCTATCAGTTGTGTTCCTCAAGTGAATCATGAATATTTCATTCATTCAACATAAGATTTCGGGGCCTACTTCTTGAGAAGATAATGCTTTACTTTGAAGTATTATAAAGAAAATATTCCCACAGACAAGCATGGTGGACAAATGCAAAAAGGCATAAAATACTAGGTAATATGTGAATAAGAATATGTTCTATTTTAGTAGCAGCTCCAACATTTCTAATAGCAATTCTGTTTTCTCACTTACGCTCCTTTTGACTAGTTTTCAGTTCTGATGTCTATCTGAACAGCTTGCATATGGCCTTTCTTAGCCTTTACCTCTTCTAGGGTGTGCTTACTGGTGGCCACCATGTGTCTCGATGTAGTCATCACCCATAGAAAAGTGAGCTTTCCACTTAAGGTAAAGCCATTGTGGCATCATATCTAGGCCAATGTCTTTTAGGTGCTGAATACCAACAGTGCATAAAATGCCACTAAGCTTTAACCCTCACTTTCTCCTTGAAATCGGATGAGAGAGCTTGATTCACCTCTACCAACAGCAGATTCCTGTAAGAATACTACATATGTATAGTATCAAATGTCATGACCAAAAAGATATTACCATGGATTTGTTTTATTTTTAATTCTAAAATCATCCATGTTGATGAATTTTCTCTCAAAAGTATCAGAAAGGTTATTTGTCTTGTTCCTTACATCTAGAATGCTGAAAAAAGCATTTGGCACATAGTTGTGGCTGTACAAATACTTAGTTTAGTAAAATGATGCAGGATATGTAAAAATGTGATTTTGTACATTGACTTGCATAACTTTCAGATATTTATTTAATTATTTTGAGATTCTGCAGATGGACCTAGAGTCCTACACACACTAGGGCCTGTGCTCCATCACTGAGCTACAGCCCCATCCTAGATTGCCTCAAATTAAGATCTTTCTGCCTAACACCCAAAATACAGAACAACTAATTGTGATCACCAGAATCTGGCAAAACAAACAAATAAACAAATAAAAACCTTAATTACAGACAAAAATATTTCTTCTGCAACTAGAAAGGTTATAGACCCTAAAGAAGAATCCATTACTGTTATTTTGCTAACATAGTATGAAACTGATTCTAGTGACTTATCATTATACCCATAGATTAATGTATTCCTAAATATTTAATTTAAAAGTAGCTATTTTCAGAGACCAACAATTGCTCAAAGTGTAGAAAACATAAGAATTCATAATGCTCAGCCATAAATGGAACATATATATGACACCCCCTCTTCAGAGATCAGTGTAGAAGAGGGGGCAGGAAGAATGGACGAACCAGAGACTGTGGATGGCGTCTAGGAAATGTTGTCATATGGACATAGCAGGGCAGCCGCATGTATAACCTCACAGTGGTTGTGACAACATCCATAAGACCTATGCAAGCCCAAGCCCGACTGATTTACAGCATGGAGACGGGAGTTGGACACAAAATTCTACTCCTTGCCATATTTGGGAAACACAAGTTGGTCTTCATGGAAAAGATAAAAGCACATAGGGTTGAATAAATAAGGAAAGAGGCTGTCTCTGGTAAGGAGTAAATGTAATGAAAACTATTTTGCACCCTTAATAAATGAAATATTCATGTAAAGAAATCAGAGAAATATAAATTAAAACTACTTTAAGATTTCGTCTTACAACAGCAAGAGTGACTCAGATTAAGGAAACAATAAGGAATACTGATGATGGTTTGGAAAAAGAAAACCTGGTTGGTAAGAGTACACACTGGCACAGTCACTGTGGAAATCAGTACGGAAGTGTCTTCTATTTACAAAATGTTTTTTAACCAGTATGCATCTCAACTTTCTCCTCTCTAAAATATTACACTGCACGTTACATTTTATTTACAATATTAATAAAAGATGTTGAATTTATAGAATGTCCAAAATAAATCAGCAAGAATTGATAAATATACTAGAGGTTCACTTTGAAAACAATAGATTGTCTTATATATGATGTAAAGAAATAAGCAACAATACAGTAAAATCCTCAACTTTAAATGCTAAGATTTATAAAATGTTAACCCAGGCTTGATTTTGTGTTATTTATCTGTTATTTCAGAAGAGAACAAAATAGACATATTAGGACTGTAATGGAAATTACCTACCTACTTACTTCTCAAATTCCTGTCTATCTATATGCAGTCTTGTTCCAGAAAGGACAGAATGTGGCTTGCAGCATTATACAAAGCACTTAGAAAACATAAATCCATGCAATACAAAAGCAAGAAAGGGATATAAAAATGAAAATAGGAATGATGCAAAAATGCAAATCATAACCCCTAGAAGAATACAAGAACCATGCCAGAGCTTGACTCCAGGTTCAATATCAGGTGTAAACTACATCAGTTATTCCAACTACATCACCCATTACATAGAAACAGCAGTTTTTCAGGACAAGTACATTCATTTACCTCACTAAGATCAGGTAGGACATATTCAATAATATTCTCGTAGCTCACTTCACTATAGGTTGATGGTTCCAGCAGAGTACAATGTCATAAAAGAAATTCTACAAAAAAGAAGTACCCCCTGATGACTGGCCCCTTTGTGTTTGTTTGCCATAATCCTCATCAGTAGCTAAGAATTCCAGCAGGCACTAGCTGGAATGATCCTTTATGTAGAAGGTTTTGACTAATCTTAGTTTCTAAATTATTTTTTCATTTTCATATTCAAAGCTTTTCTTGATAACAAGTACAGAAAAAACTAGAACATTTGTTAACAGTATCAAACAAGAAACATCAGTAAACTTAACTTGTGTCACAAGCTTTTCTGTTATGCACTGCATAAAGAAAATTAGAATGGGTACCATTTAAAAGCTCAGAAATGTTCTAACACCCCCTCTCTAATGATATGGTCTGTGGAGTTCACACTGCTACATTTAAAAAACTATCTATGGTAGCTATTTAATTATTTATGATAAAGAAACACAAAGGTCATATCGTTTGACAATGTCATGATGACTAAGCAAATACCAATGGTTTTGATTATTATTATTATTATTATCTATTTAAAGAAAAATGTAAAGTCTTACTTTTTAAAATGTATTGTTTCACCTTGTACAAATAAGCTTGATAAAAGTAGCGTATTTTTTGAGCCAACCATTAGGAGGAGTGTGAAACGTTTGAATAAAATTTAACAAGCCTTTGTGCGGTGGTCTAAGGTAGGCATGGCTCTGAAGGCTTCACACATAGAAATCACACATGCATCCTAAAACAATAACATTTGCATGAACATTTTCATTCTTGTTTTTCAAGATAAATAACTGTTGCTGCACTCAGAGAATTTTTCTAGTAAAGTCCAAGAAGTAACTCTTTTAGACTTTGTGAGCCCTTCAAAAGTCTATCACAACCTCTCAGCTCAGCTGTTACAGTATGAAAGCTGCTGTGGGCAATGTTTAAGCTAATGAATGTGGTTGTGTTCCAGTAACTCTGTATTCACAAAGCAGATGGCAGGTCCTCGGGCCACAGTTTGCTTACCTCTGAAAGTCATTCATACTTGCTCATGCTCGTTCATGCAAGAATAAGGGAATCTGGACTCGAGTTCAGATTTTTCTGCTTTGAACATGAATACTTTTTCTACTCTCCCATGACTTACTTAGGATTTTACTTTAAAACAACTATTATTTTTGAGTTACACTGAAGTAGGTGCTTTCAAGTTTAGCCAAAACTATATCCCACAAATTTATGAAAATGTTAAAACTCATACAATGAATAATTTTATAAAGGTTTTACTTACATAACAAATAAAAATGCTTTTAATTTAAAGGTAGCTTTTCTCATTTAACTGAAAAAATAAACAAATTAATCAACGTGTTTGCTCAGCTAACAGAGATTGGTAAGGAGTTTGCATACACATCTAGAAAAACCCAAATGAATAATACACTAACTTAAAAAAGACAATAGCCAAGCACCGTTGTAGCACACACACAAACTCCCTGCAGTATTTGTGTTACGCTATGTTCATAGTGGCCTTGTTTGTGATAGCCAGAAGCTGGAAACAACCTCGATGTCCCATGACATAAGAATGGATATAGAGAATATGGTTCATCTCCACAATGGAATACTACTCAGCTATTAAGAACGAGGACATCCTGAGTTTTGCAGGCAAATGGATGGAACTAGAAAATATCATCCTGAGTGAGGTAACTCAGACCCAAAAGTGCATGGTATGTACTCACTAATAAGTAGATATTAGCAAAAAAAAAAAAGAAAAAAGAAAAAAGAAAAGGAAGTACAGAATACCCAAGATAAGATCCAGACCACAGAACTCAAAAAGATCAACAAGATGAAGGGCCCAAGTGACAACGCCTCAATCCCACTTAAGAGGGAGAAGAAAGCAATCACAAGTGGGGAGGAATGGAGGGATCTGAGAGGGAAAGTGGACAGAGGGGGACAGAGGGGACCCTGATCTGGTATTGGGTGAGGGAAAAAGACTGAAGCCCTGAGGGCCAGCAGAAAGAATGGGAACAGGCAACCTCGGGAGGTAGGAGGTTGGGGAGACCTTCCAGAATGCACCAGAGACCTGGGAGGTGAGAGACTCTTAGGACTAAAAGAGAGGGACCCTAAATGAAATGCCCGACAGTAGGGAGAGGGAACTTGTAGAGCCCACCTCCAGCAAGAAGTCAGGGCATCAAATGAGGAAGGGGATTGCCATCCCACAGTCAAAACTCTGACCCATAATTGTTCCTGTCTGAAAGAACCGCAGGGATGGAAATGGAGAGGACCCTGAGGAAAAGAAGGTCCAGTGACAGGCCCAAAGTGCGATCCAGCTCAAGGGGAGGTCCCAAGGCCTGACACTATTACTGAGGGCTATGGAGCACTCACAAAAAGGGATCTATCATGTCCTCCCTTTGAAAGACCCAACAAGCAGCTGAAAGAGTCAGATGCAGATACTTGCACCCAAACAATGGACAGAAGCTGCTGACCCCTGTGGTTGAATTAGGGAAAAGCTAGAAGATCCTGAGGAGGAGGGTGACCCTGTAGGAGGACCAGCAGTTTCAATTAACCTGGACCCCCAAGATCTCTCAGACACTGGACCACCAAACAGGCAGCATACACCAGCTGATATGAGGCCCCCAACACATATAGAGCAGAGGACTGCTGGGTCTGGGTTCAGTCAGAGAAGATGCACCTAACCCTCAAGAGACTGGAGGCCACAGGGAGTTTAGAGGTCTGGTGGGGTGTGGCATGGGGGGTGGGAACATTCTGGGGGAGACAGGGACAGGGAGGAGGTATGGGTTGTGAAACAGTCAGAGGGTGGACTGGGAAGGAATAAAATCTGGAGTGTAAAAAATACAAAATAACAACAACAAAAAAAGATTGAATAATGAGAAGAAATATATAAAAAATGAAAATAAAAGTTACATTTACATAAAAAAGAAGACATCTTTACTAATTTCTATAAAAAATTTACCAAATAAATGGAAGAAGAAAGACAAGCTTCCCACTTTATTGTTCCTACAATAGTGTGAACTGGAGTGATATCATTTATATATAAAGATCTACCAGTGAAAAGTTCATTATAAGCCCTGGAGAACTATTTTAAAATATTTTTAAAATGTATAGCTAATCAGTCAGTATTAATGGTAAATTAATGTAAAACAGAACTACCGATTAATTTAAAGGAAGACGGGGGAAGGTATCAAATATGGCATAGGTGAAGTATGAAAAAACTAAAAATAAACATCAAAGTTATTCTTTCAGAGCAATCATATCATTATTTTCACTAGCTATAAATAAATGGTCTAAACCTTCTCCAAAATTCAGAGATTATTAGATTAGATTTAAAGCAAGATGCACCTATTTTAACCTACAAGAATCTCACTTTACTGGTGACATACACAGCTCAACATTAGAGTGCTTGCCTGTCATGCATCAGGAAATGTATTTAATCCTGGGTTCTTCAAAAAGAAGAAAAAAGGAGATGAAGTAGACTTTAAATATTAAGATATGCATAAAAGTAACATAGTAAAAATGTCATACCATGAAAATGATTTTTTTTAAATGAAATTCTTGTTTAGGGTTGAGACCTCATGAGCTTTTCTCCATCCACATTACCATGACATCATAAAGACAGCAGGGTATATTTATGTATTTAGCAATACATATGTATACACATACGCATAAATATATGAAACAATGATTCATGAAAAAAGAGACAATGAATTTGAAAGAAATAAGACATGGTATATGGGAAGGTTTAGAGAGATAAAATAGAAGGAGGGAAATGATATAGTTGTATTATAAGCTCAAAAATAAAAAAGTTGAAATTAGCATATTATTTTAAGACAAAGTACACTGAAGAATAATAAATACTGTCACATATACACAGGCACATTTAAAAGTCTTACTTATAGGTGAAAGCACAGCATGAAATTTGAGGGCATTCTACTAAATCGATATTGAAAAATTTAGAGCACAGAACATTTATTTAACAATAAATAGCATTGGAGATACATTCATTTAGCCAGATTTAAATGTTATATAGAGTTTATATCAAAATATTATTTCACCATATTAACATAAGCACTGAGTTTTGATATACTTACTAAAACATAATTTTGAGTATTTTATACGTGATTGCTATACTTATATCATTTCAACCCCTCCTTCTTCCAACTCTTTCCATGTCCTTCCAACTCCCTCTCAAATTCATGATCTCTTGCTCTGTAATTATTGTTACACACACACACATACATACACACTAGACATACTCATTACCTAATGAGTCCATTCAGTCTTGCTTCTGTATACATGTGTTGCTTGAGAGCTGTCCATACCTATGTACAAGGATAAATATTTAGAACACATTTAGAAATTGCATTGGTTTAGAAAAATGGAAGGAGTGGCCCATGACATCTCAAACCACTGGTAGTTGGTTAGGTTTACAGTACTTCCCTCCGATTAACTAGGCCTTAAGTCCAATAAGACAGCTACTAGTTACCCCTAAGATATAAGTGTGACTATTGCACCATTGCAGATATCTTACCAAACTGATCATGTGGTTCATAGTCTTTATGACTAAATACAATTACTGATTGATTTTTCTCCTTTGGTGGCCTGCATACTACCTTTCAATAATATGAAAGCTAGTTCTCTGGGAGGAGGCTTCCAGCAAGTTCAATCTTGATTCCTTCAAGTCTTGTGTCAAAAGAGCATGGTATCTTCAGCAATAGGGTCTTACCTTCAAGTTCTGGGAGGCAAGCAAGGGTAATGTAAACAGCCTATATTGTTTGGGGAGTCCTCCCCAAACAAGTCAAAGAGAGATTCCCTGTGCCTGGTAGTGGTGAGTTTATTACATAGACTATGAATCTTGGTGAGCATTACCAATCCATAATTCTTTTAATATGTGCATGTGTTTATGTTATATATGTATTTAAAGTAAGCCTATAAAATAATGTTTCTTATGTTTTTAAAATGCATTCTTAGTGTTATCTTTTCTTCTTCCCTTTCCCTTTATATTATCTTCTTTTCTCCCCTCATAGCTAAAGAGAGAAGTTTTGAAGATAACACTGGAAACTGTTACTTTAAAAAAAAATGGAAACAGAAAAAAAAAAGAGAAAAATGTAAAAGTACAAATCAATTGTATAAAACAAGAGTCAATGTCTCTCACAGTGATCATGAAGAAAAGGAAAAGAAACTAAGAAAAGACATTGACTATAACTCTTAATACACAAATCAACTAACGAAATGTCATACTCTAAGCATATCATCTAAAATACAAAACTCATCCAATTAAATGAAAGATATTTGTGAGCTTTTGATTAGACATTTTTAGTTAAAGTAGAATCATGAAAGACAAGAAGAAAGAGAGAGAGAGAGAGAGAGAGAGAGAGAGAGAGAGAGACTGCCAAATGACTGGGTTCTTTTTCCATAGTCATTGGTGTAGTATAGAGTCCAGTCACTACAATTCTCCTGTGTTACTTTGACATTTTGGCTGCCCTATTGATGGTAGAATATACTTTCATGGATCATCTCTGCCTCTGTATTTATTTATTATGAGACCTCAACCACGGTCTTCTCCCCCTTCACTCTCTGCCTATGTACTCTATGTAATGTATATATTCACGCACTTCATATTAATATATTAGAAATCTACAGATCTGTTTTGTACTTTTTATATTGTTGGATACTTATACTCAAAACTTTGGGGTATTTAATCAATTGAGTCTTATTAGAAAATAAATAATAAAAATTTTAAAAAGAAATATAGAGCAATCATTATTCTGTGTAATTAGTATGCATTAATATAAAAAAGAAGAATTTGTATTAGGAGCCAATAGTTATAAAATATCTCCCCAAAATAATATATAATATATATGATTTTCTCTTCAAATAGAAAATAAGATAATCCATTTTTTTACAAATGACTTCAAAGATTTTAATAGGTTCTTCACAAAAAGCCTAGGAATGGCACATTAGAACATTAAGATGTTAAAATTATCATTAGTCATTCAGTAAGCATGTATCTACACAAAATACTGCTTGGAATGGCCACAACTAATGGCTGATAGTGCCTTATAGTGTCAGAATGCACAACTAAAATTCTCACATAACAATGATAGAGAAAAGTCTAACATATGCCTGCCCTTTGACCTCAATTCTAGGTGTATTTTCAGAAAAGAAAATATAAGACATATGAGTCAACAAATACTCATATTTGAATACTTAAAAGAGCTTTAAGGGCCCAAACCGGAAACGTTCTAGCTGTTCATTGGAGAGTAAATAGGTATCAACGCACTGTAAGAGACAAGCTAGTGCTTTACACAGCCTGGATCTGCCTCAGGTGTATTATGTTAGGTAAAAAAAGCTAAATAATAATGTGAACAGTTGGAGAGACTGAAGGTAAAGGAGGAATGGTATAATAATATTTTAATCAAAATAAAGTAATGTCCTGTTGAGAGATTACGTTTATATGAAGGAACAGAATGAAGAAGATATAATGATTGACAGCTGAGATTAGGAGGGTAAAACTGATAGCAAGAAGATAGAGATGTTAGGATGGTAGAAATGTTCTGTTTTACATGTGACCATTCCATAAACATGTGATGCAATCTACTGAGATGTCTTCTTAGAATGAATCATTTCATTATATATAGATTTTACCTCAAAAGGCAAAGTAACATGAAAGAAGAAAATTGGACTTCCAGTTATTTACCCAAGAGTGGGCCAGACTTATGCAGAAGAGTTTTGGTCTCTTGTCTCCAAAAGTTCAGTATAAGAGAGTGCTCTAATCTGAGAGGTCTGATCTAAAAAGAGTCTAATGTGAAGGGTAATTGAAGTAGTGGACAAAGGTCATCTTCTCTATGTATTGACTAGCACAGTAAATACAACAACAAGGTATGAGAAACTTCTGTCTTAATCTTTTACAGTCATCTCGAAAAAAGATCATTGTTTTTCTGGCCTTGCTAACTCAACAACACAGAAAGCTGGACTTAGATACTCTATATCTATATGTCTCCAACATATTTTAGAAGTGGAGAGGGGATGCCTTTCAACACCTTACTGCTTTCAGTGCACGGTCTTAGACATGGTCACCACATTTCATACACAAACACATTATTCTAAATTGGGGGCATGAAAGAGTCATAGAGGAAAAATAGGCAACCTGGTATACTGGGGTAGCCAACTGGCAAGATTGGTTACAGTGGTTTCCCTAGAAGTCACTTAATTCTGAATAGGTTGGTAATTTGATGTGTAAACTAGATGAGTACTTATTTTTAAATGATGTAAGCACACTGTTAACTTGGTTACAGGTTAAGTGAAAAACCTTAATTGTAAAGGCAGGTTTCAAGTAACATTTCTCAGAAAAACCATACCCTTCAGTCCGTCCATCTTTCAGATCTTTACCAGAGGAGTCACTGAAAAACTCGTGTCATTGTAGAAAGCTCATAACCACCAAAACATTTCCAAGAATGCTTCACTTCTCTTAGACTTATGCAGAAGCACTTTTCATTTAACTATGCCTTTTGATATCCAGTTTTTTGCTTTCCCAATGGGCATGCTCCCCCATTACAGCATCCTTTTCTGTGCCCTCTTCTATCACATTTGTAGTTCTCTAAACATGCCACGATGTTTTATGCATAGATGCTTAGCAACAGATTTTTACCTTTTCTTAAATTGTCCTTTCAACTTTCTGCTTAAATGTCAACTCCTTTATGAAATCTGCTCAGCCCAGCACAGTTAAATCTCTTGGCTATAGCTTTTTGGACATTAATACCTATCACAAGTGATTGTGATTCTTCTTATGTATACCTTAATTACTTTTATTGTATTAAATTTTGGTTCATAGGACAATGAACCATTGCAATACCATTACTAATAAGGAAAAGGAAATCCCAGGACTTCTGAAAAGAAATAGAAAATAAAAAAAAGAGACATAATGTATTTGAAAGCTTACAGCTGACGGGAATTGTGCACCCCCAATATGGGAGATATATATTTTCAGTCTTGTTTCAGTGAGGAAACTGAGAGTTGGTGTTAGAAATGAACGCCAGTAGGGTCACTTCAGCATCTGATAATAGGAACTTCACTCATATCCAATAGTATCTTCTCCTAATTCCACTTTATTTCTGGTTGCAAAAACAAAACAAATGGTCTGTTGACAATAGCTGGTATGGGCAGTGAACTTTTCATTTCTATTTTCCTTAACCATACCATGAATTACTCTTTGTCAAACACTAATTTATTAGTCCCTTTCCAAGGTCGGTTGTAGAGTGCAGACCCTGTACACCTGACACTACTCACATGACAATCCATGTCAATGGCGCCTCTGTAAATGTGGAATGCATTGCATTCCTGATCATGCCCAGTGACTGTTCTGCTTCATTCATCAGTTACATGTGTGTTTTTACTGAGTATCTACTCTGTGCTATGTTCTCCTTCAAGTGCTAAGGAAACAACCAGTAATAGAAACTCAGAGTCTGGTAGGGAACAGGGGTGAGGGAAAGACAATGATGGCATTTTATAGTAAGAGCAGAAGGTCTTCACATCCTTAAACTGTTCACATGAGACACCGCTGAGCGATTGGGTTTTATACTTTTCAGTTCTGCACTAGATTATCATTCCACTGCCTGTGAGCTCAGAATTCCCATTCTTTGGAAGCTGTGGCTCTCAACGCAGAGACATCCTATTTCTATTAAGGGAAAACAGTGGAGGCTCAAAGTTAGAGATGAGTTACAAACCTATGTAAACAGATGATTGTCAATGACTACTGCACACGTTTTCACATTTGATGTCAGCTATCAATCTAATGGGTGTGTGTTATCAGGGGAAAACATAAGAAGGGAAAGGGATAATTCTGTTTAATCTGTAAATCCCAAGAGGCCAAAGAAGTGTGATGTTTGTGACTGTAGGATCTCCCACCCCACACTTCACGCACACTGGGGCTAAATGGGCCTTGAATATCAAAAGAATGAATGTAGACTTGAATAATAAACTCAAAAAAGTTTCAGGCAGAATAAGTAGGTATTTAAGTTAATGGAAAAAAAAAAAAAAAAGAATGCTGCAATGAGAAGACGGCATATGAAAATGCATGTTCCAAAAGAAAATTGAAACTTTAAAAAAGTCAGGAATTGAACAAGTCATGAAAACTACAGACAGGCCAGTCCCACAAGAGTCAAGAATAAGGAAGTAAATAGGAAGCAAGAGAAAGCTGCTAGAAGTGCAATTCTGAGTCAAGTGTGATAAACACAATAATTTCACCTCTTAAAATCAATTGTAGCTGCTTGTATTGTGAATGCTAATTATGTTCCCCTCCCCCCCCAAAAAAAATCTGTTTGCAGGAGAAGGTCTGCACATTGCTTCTGGGAAGCTGCCCCTAGTTGATTCTGATTGGTAAATAAATATGCCATCAGCCAATAGCTGGGAAAGACAGAGGCGGGACTTTAGGATATTCTTGGCTTGGGACTGGAAGCTGTACTGAGAAAGTGTGGAGGAGAGGAGAGATGCCATGCCTGAGAGGAGTACAGGACAGAGGCATGGCTGCCATGGGAAGGAACCGGGAGAGTGCATCCCAGAGGGCTGCCCAACTGGGTCTAGGGCAGCCAAGATAGAACATAAAATTGGTAAGTAATAACTTGGAATTAACTGCATGGAGGTTAGGGAATGGTCCAGCTAGTGTGCTTTTAAGGCATATTAAAATATAAAGGCTGGCCGGGCAGTGGTGGCGCACACCTTTAATCCCAGCACTTGGGAGGCAGAGGCAGGCAGATTTCTGAGTTCGAGGCCAGTTTGGTCTACAGAGTGAGTTCCAGGATAGCCAGGGCTATACAGAGAAACCCTGTCTCAAAAAACCAAAATAAATAAATAAATAAATAAATAAATAAATAAATAAATAAATAAATAAATAAATAAAGGCATGTGTGTGTGTCTTTCATTTGGGAACATAAACCACTGAAGCAGGTAGCAGACCCAATAATGGGATTTATTAATTAGTAATTAATTCAACAATCAATCACTTTCTTTTTCAAGAACTGGGTGAGAGTTCGCTAGCATTTTGTATCATGTCTATATTTTAAATACTTAACCACTTTCTCTAAGTTATTATGGATCTATAGATTATTACAATAAACATACTTATCTTTCGGAGTATAAGCAAACATGATCATTTAAAACATAACTTATTTAAGTATTCCCCAATCTTAGTGGCTTGCTCCTAGTTGCCATGGTTGGAAAGCTCACAAAACCATTCTGTAGTTGAGGAATAGTATTAATCGCCTTAAAATTAACATTTTCCTTTTGTGTGCCTGCAGCAATGGGTTCTAAATTCTGCCTTTTAATAGACACACTTAATTATATTAAATTATCTAATGATGATGCAAATGAACAAGAGTAAAATCAGAAGGAATTATAACAGAAAAGTAGAGTTAGGACAGCTTTTATTTAGTTTCTTGTCGTTGCCCTCAGAGTCAAGTATCTAATCTAAAAGAAGGAAATCTGAACCATGTGTGGTTAGTAAGAACCGCATTCTGGAAGTTTTTACATCTAAGTATTGTCTTCAAAATACTAGATCAAGTAACACTTAATTCTTCTGCATTGCTAAAATCCCCGTGGCTTGTTCAGATATATTTGAAAAGCTGAAAAAATAAAGAGGGGGGGAAAGAGGCCATCAAGTCTTCGCATTCATTTGAACCTAAATTCATGGCTCATCTGTTACAATTTCTTTTAACTTGTCAGTCATAATTCTTAATTACTAAACCACTAATTCTACCAGCTCTAGGTTCTTGCAACATACAACTGGCAATATTCCTGATTAGCTCTTTTTTATTTTGTGTAATAGTACTTTTATTGATTATTTGGGAATTTCATATCATGAACCCCGAACACACTCACTTTCCAGTCCTCCCAGTTTTCCCTCACCCATTGTGACACCCCCCAAAAAAAGAAAGAGAAGAAAAAAGTGCAATTTATGTTGCCCATATATTTACTGACACATGATCAAACTTCCTGTGGACAGCCTCTTAAAGAAAACTAAGTCCCTTTCCACCTGCACCCCTGCCAGGAACCATAAATTGTTAAGATCTACATTTCAGCAGCCTTATCACAATAGCAAAGAATTCTCTTTGATGGCTTTCTGAAGGCTGTTACTTTTTGGGGGGAGGGGTAGTGGAGTAGGGGTCATCATAGAAGCTGGAAATCATTGAAGTTTAGATATTCTGGCAAGGTTTTTAATCACACAAGTAGCATTAGAAACAGTCTATTTTAGTGAACCTTGTAAGTCTAACCTTTAAAAAAAATGTAAACATCTAGAATGGAACATCCTATGTGCTTTTAACATAACTATATGGAACACACTTTCAAATTGACAGTCTGGAAAAGTTCAGAGACACAAGGCATTTTTTGACAATTTTGTTCCAATTTGTAAGTTATATACTTTTGTTCCAGTTTTTGTAAATAAAGTTTGGGACTGAAAAGAAATGACACAGGAAATCCATGGAATAACTATATATCTAGTATTTATTAATTTAAATATACAATTTTGTCTCATTTTAGAATTTTTTTTGTTGTTGCTTCATGGTTTTCTTCTTTATATTAATTTATTATTTTTGAGATTACATTATAATTACATTTCTCCCTTACCTATGCCCCTCAAACTCTCTCACATAAACCTCCTTGTTCTCTTTCAGATTCATAACCTCTTTTGTACATTATTTTATTAGTTCTTTGAGAGTTTTGAGGTTCATGTAACATATTTACCACCCTGAACTCTTCCCAGGTCCACTCTCCTTCCCTGTCCTCCCAGCTTTGGTCCCTCTTTTCCTCAACCATCCAAGTCCAGTTTTGGCTGCTCAAAATATTCTTGTATGTGTGGTCTTCCACTGCAGGATGGGTGACTTTCCAGGGGCTACTGACCCTTCCTTTCCCAACAACTAGCACCTGCCGGCTGCTGCATGGTTAGTGTTAAGATGCTGTGCCCAGCTACTTTCTCCATGTTGGAATTTGGTTTGGCTTGGGTTTGCACAGGATTTATGTAGGGTGGTATAACTGCTGCCCATTTATATAGTTCATATATGCAACTGTCCTACTGTGACCAAAATATGTTTTCTTTTAGTCATTCAACACTTCATGCCCTTATATTCTTCCCTCCACTTCTTCCATAGTGACCACTGAGCCTTGGTGGGAGAGTGGGGTCAGAATAGATTCCTTTTGAGGCTGGGCATTTTGCAGTCTTTTTTTCCCCTCTACACATTGGCCAGTTAATAATCTGCAGTAATCATATCCTACCATGTGTCTCATGAAGGCTGAGGAATGTATCATGAGGGATAATGATAAGTCATTAAAAGTAGGTTTAATGGGAATCTATTTAGCTGAATTGTAGTAGTGGGTTCTCCTCTAGGTCCTATGACGTGATTGGTCATAGGTTCTTCACACAACAATTGTACCAGGTATGAGTTTTATCTTGTGGAGGGGTACTTCAATCTAACCAGAAAGTGATTTGCTACTCCCTTGATGATAGTGCCATTATTACCCCCAATGGGCCTGTATTCTCAGTCATTGCTGCAGTCTGAAGAGTCCATAGTTAGGTAAAATTGGTGACTACTTTTCTTCTCCTATAGCTTTCATAGGTGGGACCTTCTAGCACTATGAGATGAGTCAGTAGAAATAACAATTCCAGATCCATTCTAATGGCTTTATCAAGTTTTATGACTGAAGTATGTGATTTATTCCACAGTGGAGTTTTACCCTCAAATTATGGAGGTTAACAAAGAGCAGTGGTGATGGTGAACAATGTTTGAGGGTTTATGAGAACTCTTTGTTCTCATAATGAAAGATTCCTAACAGTGGGCTTTGTATTCACTAGTCTATTGTGTCTAGTAGGGTTATTGGCTCTGCTATAGGGTAACTCTATTTTATCTCTCTCTCCCATGTATATGTATAAATATGTATCTATATGTGTGTATGTGCATGCGTGTGCATGTTGATGTTGTTCATCTCTTCCCATACTTCCTCCTGTGCCCTCTCCTTCCCAACTTTAACCTTTCCTCTTCATCCTTTACACTGTCTTGAACTACTTTCAAGTCACTTCCCTTAATCTCTTATTAACATGTCTCAATATTCAAACAAAACACCTATAGAAGGGAGAAACTATGGAATGTTTGTTTCTCTGAGTCTGGTTACACAGAATGATTGCTACCGGATCTATCCATTTACTTGTGAATTTCAAATGTTGTTTTCCTTAACAGCAGAATAATATTCCATTGTATGATTATGCCAGATTTTTATCTATTCAGCAAAAGATGGACAGCTAGACTGTTTCCATTTTCTGGCTATTGTGAGTAAAATAGGGTGAACATAATGATGAGTAGATACTTCTAAAGTAGAATATGGAGTCATTCAGGTGGATACCCAAGAGCAGCATGTCTGAACCCTATGGTAAATCTATTTCTCACATTTTATATAACCTTCACACTGATTGGCAAAATGGTTGCACCAACGGGTTTTATTCCCATAGTCAGTGAATAAGTGTTCCCCTTTCCCCATATCTATAATCAGTATCTGTCATCATTTGTGCTTTTAATCTAAGCCATTCTGAATGGGGTAAAATGAAATCTCAAAGTAGTTCTCCATTGCATTTTACTGATGTCTAAGTACACTGATCATTTTTAAAAGCGTTTCTTGGTTGTTCGTATTTTATCTTTTGAGAACAGACTGTTTAGTTCTGTGCCCCATCTTAAGTGGATTATTTGTTTTCTTGATGTTTAATTTTTGAGTATTTATGTATTCTAGATCCTATTACTCTTCAGATATATCGCTGGCAAAGACTTTTCTCCATTCTGTACCCTTCGTCCTTACTTGAGCAATAGTGTCTTTTGTCATTTAAAAACATTTCAGTTTTGCAAGATCCCATTGTTTGTCTTTGTTTCTGTTCTGTTAAGGGCTTCTCCATAATGTCTGTCTCATGCCAGTGATTTCATGATCATCCCTTATTTTCTCCTATATTTATGTATTCAGAGTATCAGTTCTTAGTTGAGATCCTTAATCCATTTGGAATTGAGTTTTGTGTAGGATGAAAGATGAGGCTTGGTTTCCATTTTTCTGCATGTAGCTGTTCAATTTGACCACCATTTCTGCAAAGGGTTCTCTCTCTCTCTCTCTCTCTCTCTCTCTCTCTCTCTCTCTCTCTGTGTGTGTGTGTGTGTGTGTGTGTGTGTGTACGTTGGTGTGTTTTATAAGAAAAATGAGAGCCACACAAATGACAGCCAAGAAATATAAGTTTCATTCCAAAGAATGTGGTCCACACTCTATACCCACAAAGATTTTAGCATTTTAAACATAACTGGACTACTTAGCAACTTCATTCATACTACCCAACAGTACAGGTAGGACCTTCTGCACTTTGAAGATACTGCCTTTTCACTGAAAACTCTAAAATGTTACATTTGTTCTTTTTCATTGGTTTTGTTTTTGTGACAGGATCTCATGTAGCCCAGAGTTGCCTCAAAACCACTACTAGCTAAAAGTTACCTTGAGCTCATGTCTTCTCTTTCCCAGTACTAGGATTAGAGGTTCATACCACTACAGTCAGCCCACAATCAGAAATGAAAGGAGATATAGACAGAGAGAGAAAGAGACAGAGAGAGACAGAGAGAGACAGACACAGAGACACAGAGATAGAGCCATACAGATATACCCCACTTCCTATCACACTTTTGATTGCACACAACACAGAAAGTATGCACATGTATGCC
>CM052718.1:53121727-53161130 GCA_028551405.1 Uromys caudimaculatus | reverse complement strand
GCTGAAAGTAAAAATGGAGCAGGAGGGAGTCGGCAGCAAGCCTATGAGGGCACCACCAGGGCACTCCAACAAGCCTTCTTCATTCAGCCTGGCAGTACCAAAGAAACTTTGCCACAGGGGCCTCAGCAGAAGGGGAAGTGGTCTCTCCCTCAGGGTCTCTGGGCTCCCTCTCAGTCCCTCCTGTTCACAGCACCATGCCTGGAACAGTAAGGTCATCCTGTTCCCCTGGGAACAACAGCAGGCCTTCGTCTCCTGGCTCAGGACTCCATGCCAGCAACCCCACAGCATCTCAAAGTAACTCCAAAGCAGCAATGAACTCCTCCTCCTCCAGCTTTAACTCCTCAGGATCATGGTAACGTTGGAATCATTCCACCTACCTCCACTGAGACCAAAAACTTCCTCCCTTTCCACCTGGCCCCTGGTTCCTGTCAGGAGAAAGAAAGTCATGCCTTCCACGTATGGACAGACATTTTGAGAAGAGCAGGAGAAATGACCGCTGCTGAAGAGCAAACCCACAATTTTGCCTTCTCCTGGATCCAGAGCTTCTGGAGAACCAAACTGTGACCAAAGGCCACACTCTTGCCTTGGGCTCTTGATCACCCGGCTGGGAGTTTACTGTTTTCGCCTGCCTTGCTGTGGCCCCATCCGTGTTCTCCAGGTGGCTTCACCTTTTGGAGAAAGTGCATTCTGCCATTGTTAGTTTTCAGCTCACACATGGGCTTCTGGGTCAGCCTTTTGCTCGGGGTGCCAAATTACAAGAAGGGTAGATTATGGTTTTGACTCTGACCTTAGCCACAGTCCTGAACTGATCCCAATTCTATGGACAGACTGAAATCTCACATCTCCACGAAAGCCTTATCTTGTTAACTTAGCTCAGTTTCCCACAGAATCTCCATTTTTGTCCAATTTTCTTTCAGCCCTTACTCCTTTTTCTACAAACTAATCTGTCTATTTTTGAGTCTTAAAGTCCCTTCTTCTCTACAGAGGGCTGAGCTACCCTCTGGCCATGTTGCTCCATCCTCAGGTACTCTTCTGTTGCCCACATGTACCCAAGTTCAAGAACACTTGTCTTTTCTCTGTCCCTATGGGTCTCCTTGTCCTGTCCCCTCTCCTTTCTCCTGGCCACAGAAGAGTGATGGCCACATTCTTGTATATAGTCCTTTCCTGTTCTGAACTGTGACCTTTCTTCTTCAGTGTGTAACTTTCCAGCAGAATGTTTAACTGAGCTGTGAATTTTGAAGATGTCTCTATATTATTTTATCTTCTATTAGGAAAGGAGGGGGGATGCCCCACAGAGTTCCCACATGATCTGGGGTTCTGCTGACTTTGGGGGGAACATTATATGTGGAGTCTTCTTCTGTGGGTCTGTGTGTAAAGTTGTCACATGAAAGCCATCCCAGAAATGGTACACCCTCCCCCAAAGACTGAATATCCAGGAAACTGTTGAGACTCAAAGGAATCTCTCTGTTTCTAAATATATTTGTACAGCAATGACATACACTATTCCACTGTTAATAAGAAATGTTCAAAAAATAAAATAAAATGTTTTCTCCAAATTCCATGCTTTGACAGATTAATCTTCACGTGGTAAATACAGTAACCAAGAGGCAATTATAGATTCATAATCTGAAGGCATAATTAAGCTGTGATGCAACTTTCAGAGGTGAACCTAGCTAGAGAAAGTAGGACACTTGGGAAAGAGTATATCTTTGAGGGCTACATTTTGTCCTAGCTCTGCTTGATTCCCACCTCTCTGTGTTCAATATGAATTTAGCAGTGTCTGTCACATGCCTGTCCTTACATACTAGCTAGTGTTAGGCTCAAAGCAATTGATCCACCTTAGAATGAAACTGAGTCTAAAACCTTCTTTAAATTGTTTCTCTCATGTATTTGTCCTTGTGATGAAAAACCAACATGAAGAATATCTCCTTCACGTAGTTGTACTGATGATTAAATGTGAAACAGCTATAATAATATCTGGTTCAGATACATTTACAGTTCATGCTAGCTCTTTGAAGAAATCATAAATTTAACTCTACTAAGATCATGCTTGTATAATTATAGAGATTCCACTGTGTTTTCTATTTGGTTTTAGAAAATGGTGATTTTATTCTGAGCTTCATTCATACCTCATTAAACACTCACTGGAAAATATCCTACCTCTCTCTGAACAATATTTCAAACCTCACTGGTCACTAATGTCCTTCTCCTCCTCAAAACTTGTTCATTCTACGAGGGTTTATGATCATGTGTTTTTAATGAGTGGAAAGGGGAACATTCACATATTTCTGCTTTATTTCTTCTAGTTTTTAATAGGAATAATAAATACTCTCATCTATTTATTAATTCAGACTCAGTAGCAGCCTAATATCTTAATATATTTTGATATCTCTGTAACCTTTAAAGCTAACAATTGTTTTGTTGAAAGTCGTAAAAATAGTTTACAGAAGTAATAACACCCTTTATTCTTGGAGTTTTTAAGCTTCACGACTGAAAGTCCCTCACCCAAGAAAACTTCTGGTTTCTATAAGAACTAGAAAGCCTATTCCTTTTACACCACTAATATTGGATAAAATATATTGCAATTTGTTGTTAAGATATCCTAAATCATTGGAAAGTGAAGCTCAGTGAAAACAGTCTTAGACTGGTTCTAAATAACATGCTGATTTTGTATCTTTCACTATGGCTATCTTAACAGGCGGTCAACTATTTATAAATTGGAATGGTCTTTTACAGTAGGACTTTTGTGATTATCAATGGTAGCAATGATCATGTAGACAGAGTATCAATGAAAAAAGTTTTGCCTATTCTCTGTTCTTAAAACTTATCATGAAGTTGCAAACTATGTTTCTTCCAGACTTCAGCTGCTTTTAATTTTCACCAACATCTCTTCCAAAATTTAAGGATTTTCACAACTAAGTACACACTAGAGTCAAAGGATGGTACCCTAGTGCTTTATTATCCTGAGTAATGGTGGTGTTAATATGGTCTCAGGATCAAGAACCAAAATAATTTATGTTCTCATTAACCTTTCCATGGGCTGTCTGCTTCAAAACACATACCAGAATATCAAAATAACCTCCACTCACAAGCCAAATATTTGGTTTCCACAGTTTGGTATAGAGTAACAATAATTGAAAATATCTCCCACAGCAAGGAAGCTGAGGCATCCTGGGTAGCCATGGTGACTACTCTGGCAAGGCAGCCACAGCACCACCCCTGTCTTCTGAGACTGCCTTCCCACCCTCTCCATGTGGTCTCACTAATTCTGCAGCATGAGTCATCTCTCTCCATGCTGGAAAAGCGGTCACTGACTTGCTGCTAAGGTTTGCCTAGCTAAGTAAGGTGTAACTAATTAAATTTCTTCTGCTTAAATATGGTCTCATCTGACTTGAAGAACTGTGTAATTATTGCTAATGCATTCTAACACATAGTGAATAGCATTGAGTTTTTGTCAGTGGGATAATAAAACTGTCTTGAAGATAGAAGTCAGGTCTTTTTACTTTTTCCTACCTTGTATTGTATGTTTAATTATTAAGGGCAAATTGGGACAATAGTAATGATGCCATGGCTTCATGGAAGCATTCAAAGCAGATCCAAAGCCAGGACTCCTGTTCGTCACTGGTAGACCATTGGCCAGCACTTATTGATTAGAATAAAGTCAGATTATAAAAATTAAACTAGAGGGGAAAAAAGTCAAGGAAAAGAAAGAATAAAGTGTATAATATCCCATAATAGAAGCACATTTATTAGAATAAATAAAACATGTAAAATAAAATAAATATAGAAAATTGACAATATCTCTGATCAAGGACAGCAGAGACCCAGATTTTTGATCACAAGATCTATCAACATCTAAAAGCTATTTTATCACCCATGGTGGATGCAAGATCTCCAGGTCTCTCTTTTGCTTCCTAGAAAGAGACAAAAATCCAAAGATCTCACTTCCTAGTTTGCATACAAACTTTAGCCTTCCAGGGCGTCTGTTAAAGACACTTCCACTTGTGTATCTGGAGTTAGGGATTACAGGTCACAGATGCTCACCATGCTCAAGGGATAATGAATATCGGGAAGCAGATAGCAGCACCTGCCAAAGTGTCTAGAGAGAAATCCTCCCAACGTAAATCACGCTTCTCAAGATGAAACACTGCTTTCTTTCCTGGAGCTGAAATCACTATGAAATATAATGGTGGTTTTGCCATCCATTAATTTTGGGACAAGTGGCTTCATTTAATTTCATCAACAAATAATTTTGCAGTTCTCTTGCAGTGTGTTACAAAGCCCTCAGACTCTTAAACTAAAGCTGTGTCCATAACAGAGAATTTAAAATGTTGTGGCAAAGACACGAAAGGACAATGGCTGTAAAACGGTGCAGAATGCCTAGGAGAGCTCAGTGGACCCTGGGATGCACCTCAGTCAGGAGTTACAACCATAACAACTCAGGGCTTATTCAGAGAGGAATGTAAATGAAGTACAGGCTGGCATCTTGCCATCTGCAAGACACAATCAAGATTTAACAGGTTATGGGCAGTGCAGGGGTCAAATATAGAGGGGCCCACTGGAAGGCATTATTCCACCTGGGAGAGGAAATATGGCTAGGAAGACAAACCTGATGAGAATCCAGTGGGCTGGTAAAACAAAAATAAGTAAGGTGCAATTTACAGCGGCCACAGAGTTTCCTTTATATTGGCTTGTGATTCTGAGCTATTCACCAGTCCTCTACAACTCTCATATTAAAGGTAATTATTCGTCTACCTTATTATGCTGCTATAACAACATGACTCTTCATTACTGAGAATGCTATGCCAGACAAAACAGAGCCTCAATAAACCAATGGAATGCTTTATCTTTACACTGATCAACTTCTCCCCTTAGCATTAGTGAAAATTTAGTTTGTCAAAATTAGCTTGTCATTTGGCCATAAGAATTACTATGTATGGTATGTGGCCACAGTGCCCTACTTTCCAAATGTATGCACCATCTGTGCATGCAAACAAAAATCTGTTTTGTAGGCACTGGGGAGGCCCAAAGCATGATGAACCAGAGCTCAGGAAGGGCCTAGGTCCAGCCTCGGCCCTCTGGGTAATCAAGGGAATTTCCTATCTTGCTTGCCACCTGAAAATCTAGAATACTTAACATAGTTTTATAAAGCGTGTGCTCAGTTTGGGCTTCTGCTTCAGGTAGGATATAGGCAATATGGCTTGGATGACTAAAGGAAGGATGTGGTATTAAAGAACAAATGAGTCTGAACATGAGGGAGCTAATGTTTTCTGCCCAAATATTCATAAGCAATTGAGCTAAATCTGAATACCCAAGTGCTTGCTTTTAAAATAACAAATGGCCTTTATGATTAATGCCTTAAATCCTTTAAAAGCATAAGCCCTCAATAATGTAAAGAAAGAGCTGAACACATCTTCCGAAATCAACATTCTGTTTTCATAACAAATTAAAAGTTACTGAGAAATCAAAGGGCAGTTCTAGTTCTTCTTTTAAATTCCAACCAGGACTGTGTGATCTAAAGTCTACCCTCTAGTTGCCTGTAACTGCTGCTGTTCAATAATCAATAATTTGGAGCTATGTCAGCCTGGCTGTCCATGTTTAGTATGCTGCAATGAAATAGGAAAAGAACAGAATTAGTTATTGGGTAGTTTTAAAGATGTCCAAATCATGTAATTGTTGGCTGTACTGAATTTATTAAATCAATCTTTGTTCCACATCAGGGACTGAATAGCTGCTACATTGCTTGGGCCTTGTCATGGATACATGAATCCATACTCCTGGATAGGTACAGATACAAAGTATTGACAAAAAGTGTACATTTTAAAATCCAAGGTAAATCTAAGAAAACATTTCATATGGCTCTGGGAATGGTTGTAATCTCAGCACTTGGGATGTAGAGGAAGGCGTATCTCTGATTTTGTGACCAGCCTGCTCTACATAGAGAGCTCTATGCCAGCCAGGGATATATAATAAAACCCCATCTCAAAAGGCAAATACACCCACAAAGCAAAAACTCATACAGGCTTTTCACAATCTGCTTAAATCCTTTCGAACTCATGCCTACAGATAAAATGTTCTGACAGCTGACCCTGGCCTTTGCTATTTACTTTCTTCTTCAAAAAATACATTCGCTGTCAGGCATCACATCCTTTCTTGTGCCATATGAAACCCCTCTTCCTGGTTTCAAGCATCTTACAAGCAGTACCTGAAAGTAATTTATACCAAAGCTTGAATAGCATAGAGAGAAAGCCTTTATTAATGTACAAACAAAATCCTCTCCAATTCAAGATGAAAGACTGAGGGGAGCAAATTCACAATGGATTCCCACTTTCACTGCTCGCTTTTCCCAGTATTTGTAAATTTTTTTTCTTATTTCAAAGTATTAATCTGATGCTTTGAGAATGTTGTCTTGAAAAAAATTGAAGATGTTTGTTATAAACTCACTGGAGGCAGTTCAAAGGGGAAAATATCTCTGATATTTTTAAGTTTCAGGAGATGAGAAAATGCAGCCATGCCAGGTATAGCATTATGTTTTGACCTTCAGAATACCCACAGGAATATGAGAGGCACTGCTACTGACTTACATGACAGCTCTATGAATGCCAATGCATTGGTTTCCAGTATGGCTTCTAGTGAAATAAAACATAAAAAATACACATCAATGAGTTCTATGCTTAAATACATGCAGACATGCTATGTTTTCTATCTTTTTGCTGAGGTGATTGTGAATTTTATCAACATGTCATAAACAGATATGAAATGTTATTCAGAAAATATCTTTGCTTAAAACAGTGTTTTTCCAAGTTTGGGGACCACAAAATTCTTATCACATAGTTTAGTTTTCACTAAAACATGGTGGAGAATTTTTCTCAATAATGCACAGAAAGTATTATACAAAGACTTGAGAAATTCATTACTTATATATTTTTCAGAGTTTTGGCTTCTTTCCAAATTCAATTCTTACAAAATTTTTGTTTCAGAGGAAAACCAAGAGGGAGGTACTGGTGCTTCCTGCTTGGCTCTGACACATACCCGTATGGCTTCCTCTTTATCAACACTCTTCCCAGTCCAAAGAAGTACCTTCATTTTAACTGACAAACTGTAGCACACGGCATCATCTTCCGGAGTTCACAGTTTACATGAAGGTGTACACTTGGTATTGCACATTCTGTGACTTAACACGAAGATATGATAGCGTGTGTCTACCATACTAATTTCATTCCTAATATATTTATTGCTCTCAAATCCTCTCTTCTACGTCTCCATCTCTCTCCACACCACAACCCGAGGCAATGGCTGATTACCTCACTTACCTCACTGCCTTTATAATTTTGCGGCTTCTAGAATATTACTTTAGGTAGACAGATCAAGTTCAATTCCTTTGAACAAATATCAAGGAGAACAGTGACTAAATTTATGAGTGTGTTTACTTTTGTCAGAAATTGCGCGGTCACCCCAATGTCTGTCTATAATTTTGTATTTCGGGAACAGTCTTGCTGCTTGACAGCCTCCCCACCACTTGATATTGGCATGATGGATTTGGGTCATTCTAATAGGTGGCATCTCATTGTTAATGTCACTTGTATTTCCTTGATGTCAAACACCTTCCCATACTATGTCCTAAGCATCTTGGGCTCTACATGTGACTGTCCAACTGTTTCAACATCATTTGTTGCATGAATTATATTTTAAAAATGTAATGCTGCTGACAGATTCAATGATTTTTTTCTGGGAACCAAAACTACGGTATGTCCTTAAGAGTCATTCTTGTTATTTATAATATTATATTTTGACTAGTACTGCTTTTGTCCATAAAAGTCAAGTGATTAGATCTTAATTAAGTCAAAAAATGATTGGTTTCATATTGTTATTATATATTTGGTAGTGGTGTTTATTTCTTCCACCCCCATTCTCACGTCCCAGGTATTTGAATTGAATATTTTCTCCCAACAGCTATTAATTTAGGTAGGATAACATTCACTTTATAAAAAGCACTGTGTGTTTTGGAGATGTGGAGAATCTGTGTTACGTTCTCATTGGGGTGGCAGAATACCCTATAACTTGGTTCTTGATTTCAGAAGTACCATCAAGAGACTGATAGCATGACAGAGCAAAACAGCTCACACCATGTAATCTAATCACGGAGCTAAGAAGGGGAAACAAGGCAGAAACAGGAAAAGGACATCCTCAAGTACCTGCCCTTAGATAGCTCTCACTTCCCAGTTGCCTGAGCCTCCCAAAACAATATCACCAACTGGGGACGAAATGTTCAAAAACATAATATTGTTCAGGCATTTCATAGTCAAACCATAACAGGATCTTAATTAGTAAATGGTAGAGGACCAAACTCATGCATATCTTTCTGTATCCACTTTAATCTGGACCCCTCAGCCTCCTGCTGCAATGAAGCTTGCTTGCTTTCTGGGTTTGGTCAGAATTCGTACAAACTAAATGCATCCTTATGATACTGGCTTTAAGGAACAAGACAGGTTATAGTTATTAACTTTCAATTAAGCACTGTATATATCTTGTCACATTCACTGTGGTCTTATCAGTTTGTGAATAGAAATAATCTTAAAATATGTCTAGCTTACCCTTGGAAAGTAATAAATGTAGTGATATCAACAATGAAAATGAGAAGTTACTGAATAATGTGATTTAAGTACATTAAATGTATTATCACATTTTTCTTCACCCCAGTACCACTATGAAGCTGCCATTATTATCCAGGTATTATGGATGAGAAACCATATCTCAGGAAGGGAGGCAACTCTCCCAAGACTATAAACCTTACAAAGGAGAGGACTAAGGTCTGAGGATTTTGAGAACATGCAAATGAAAAATTAATTAAAAAGCAAATACATTAAATTTCTTCTCCATGCCAGGTATCATTCTCTGACTATTATAAATTCTATTATTTTCACTCTTTACAAATCTATCCTATGAATCCAGTAATTATGTCTCTACTTCTTACCTCAGTGGAAACTAGGTAAGAAATAGGAGCACAAATAACATAGCAAAAGACCTTAAGTAACCAAAATCACGTTGTTAGTTAGTAATTTTAGGACCACAATTAGACCTAACTTCAGAATCTGGGCTTTCATGCTTTGAATGAATGAATATTTTAACTAATTACAACCTCACTCCTAAAACACACACATCTAAATGTTTTTTGCTTTTTTTTTTTAAATGAGTTTAATCTGTGAAAATAACCAATCTCAGAAAACACCTGGCACACTCATTAAGAAGTAACTAAAAATAGTGGCACTGGTCTCCATCTTGAAATTATACAAACTGATATCTGGTACTCCTTAGCAAAGGAAATATTATAGTTCAGCATTTCTTTTAGTGACTTCCATCCTCTTTTAAAGAAAACTGCATCAAATTTTATTTTGGTGTCCCAGAAAATCTGTTTAGAGATTTTCTCAAATCCCACGGTATACCAAAAAGAAAGCAAACCCTCAACAGGACAATCTCTAGGTATTTGCAAATTTCTTCCAAATAAGTCATGCTATCCTCTCTCTTCTACAGTGTTCCCCCGACAAAAATAGTTTCTCAGTCCTAACCTCTCCTAAAGGAACAGGAGTGAGAAATAATGGGAGCAGTTAAATCACAGAGAATATAAGTATCATAAAAAAACAACTGTGTTTTTTACTGGTGACTCTGAGGGGGCAGTTCTCTGCTGCCCAACAGCTGCATAATGTTCAGTAAAATCTGCCTATCTAAATTTATGAGGTATAAAACATGGCCATCACAGATCTAAAAATGATGAGGCCAGTCCTGAAAGCACCGTGTCAACACTTAGAAACTGCAGTAGAAAGCAAATAAAAATGATTAAATTCTATGTGACAGAAGGTGCCAGAATGCAGAGAACAAGCAGCTGTTTCCTTGGAGAATCTTTCATTGTTAGTGGTCTACTGAGGGTGGCTAGGAGCAGGTGGGCTGGGGCAGGTGGTGCTTTGTTGACCTCAGACAAGACGGAGGCTGAGGATAGCCTTACTCAAGCCTGGATTCTCTCTTTCCAGAAACATCATGTCTTCCTATTTCAGTTAGTCGTAACAGTTAGTGCACAGAGTCCTATCTGTGACTCGTAATTGTTCCTCTGAATTAGCACATTTTGTGAAGATCAACTCTAAGCAATACATATTCTCTTATTTAACCTTTGAAAATATTCAAAATTTTTCTTTGAATTTGAATAATTTTTAACTTTCTTGTACGCCTCAGGATACTATGACATGGAAACTAACTGCACAAGGTAAATTGTAAGTAAAAAACCAAAAATCTATGATTCAAAAAGAATTATTATGAACCCAAATCCTTCTTTTTAACATTCTATCCAAATCTTTTTCTTTTTGCCAAAGAAACTCTTCTATTTCAATTGTCCTTGAACTAAGAATAAGGGGGGAATCAAAAGAAGAGTACTATGGAATATATGAAGAGCACACAAGATTCTAATTCATTGCTAATGCATAAAGTTTTATTGACACACAGCTAAGTCCATTCTTGTTTGTATTGTTTAAAACTGTTTTTGTACTACATTGAACTGAGTCAAGGAAATAAATGATTTGGCAGCAGGCAAAGCCTCTCAGATTTTCTTCCTTAGATTAGCACAGAAAAAAAAAAATGCAGCACCTGGTCCATGAAGTACTGAGCAAGAGAAAAGGCAGAGGACTCACATTCCCTGATCCTGGGCTTGAGATATGGCTTCCTGATCAAGTGTGCCTGTGGCTCTTTCAGAGGACCTGGGTTTGGTTCCAGCCCCAGGTCCTCTGACAAAGCAGCTCACAACTGCCTGTCACCCTAGTTCTAGAGGGTCCTATACCCTCCTCTGGCCTCCTCTGGGCCGAACTACACATGCATATTCACTTACAAAGATACATACACAGAAATAAAAGCAAAGTCCCTGTCTCCACATATCGATCTAGTCATAGATTGCTGTAATAGCCCCAGATTCAAGGAGAGACCCTATCTCAACAGAATAAGTCAAAGAATGATAGGTAAAGTCATCTAATGTCTTCTGAGATTCACATGTACATGCACAAGTACAGAGGACACACAGTTGCATACAACACACACACACACACACACACACACACACACACACACACACACACACAGAGGCACACACTTAGCCAGTGTTTTAGGAGGAAAGGGGGGAATTTGCATTTGAAAATTCCTTTTGATAGATTGCTCCTATCAAAGAATCAATAGTAAAACAGTTACTCAGAGAGTGAAATGCCTTGGACAGATCAACCAGTGTCTTCTCTATGGCCCGGCCAACCTCAGCAGAGAATGAGCCAATGCAGGTGTGTTGCTCTTGCTAAAAACACAGATGTGCATAAAAAAGAAATCAAAGAGAAGGCAATGTAATTGGGAAAGTAGAGCTTCATCCTCACAGATGACCAGATTTCAAATGTTTTAGTAAATAAAGTAAAAGCCACATTTAATTTAAACATTAGTTTGGTAAAAATTTCACCTGAATACTTCATGCCTGGCTTTTGTCTCTCAGGAATCACTATAGCAACAGCCAGGGCACGATTCAGCATTTCCTAAGCTGCAATTAAGTGGATAACAGATAAAAGGGCCAAACTTACATAAAATATACATCTTTAGACTGCAGCACTCTGTTTTATTTCCTCTTAGATTAATATTCATACATAATAACTGAAAACAAACCAGTAAATATCATGATTACCTCCAAATACGAGGCAGCACTCCACCCCTAAGAGATGTGTCTGTGTATTTACAGGGATTGAACAGTCCCATTGACATCGATGTATGATTTTTATGTGTCTCTTTATACAGCTTTTAGTCTTCATAAACACAAGCCATGGCATGAAGCCTTATATACACAAGAGGCTAGGCATTTTCCCCAGTGAAAGTGATGAAGCACAATAAAAGGTCATAAACAGCATCCTTGCAGGCATCCAGTATACATGAGCAGTGAGGTTTTATAGAAGGGATGAAAATCCAGGTACACAAACAGCAGGTCCAACTTCACAGTGTATGATCAAAATAAAGCTTTGTCTATTAAGGAAAGAAACTAGCATTCGCTTCAGTTTCCCCAAAATAATGAGCTGGGGGATATGATATGCATGATTCTGAGCCACTAGAACCTTCTGTGACTCTCCAGCAGAGGTTGAAATGATATTTAAAAAGTCCAACATTAAAAGCACAACATGTCACTCATTCTACAGTCATTTCACAAATGAGGAAATGAAGGCACAGAGAATGGAAGAAAATATCTCAGGACCATTGTAATTATGGGATACAAATGAATTTGGTTTTTTTTTAATTCGGGATGTGTGTATGTGTTGTGTCTGTGTGTGTGTGTGTGTGTGTATGTGTGTGTGTGGGGGGGAGTTGTGTACATATGGGGTCAAAGGAAGATTTTGGGGTGTTAGTGTTCTCTATTACTTTTGGGAATCCAGGTATCAAACATTTCTACTCTTTGAGCCACCTTTCTGTCTCCTAAAGATTTTGGGGGAAGACTCAAGGACTTTGTTCCCATAACCTATAAGCCACCTATCTCCCTTGTTTTCCAGAGCTGGAGCCATTTGTTTTAAAGACAGCGGATCACTACAAGGCACATATTGTCAACAGTTTTGTTGCTTACTGTGTGGGACATGCTGTCAGAAACCTGTGTCTAGAAGCAAGTGTCAGTCTTCTCCTGGCTTGATCAACCTTGAAGAAGATGTGGTAAACACATGACATAATCAAATTGAAACAAACCCAAGTGAGGCAAGGTTAAAGTTGCTGCCCACAGCATCTGTGGGGCAGTGATCTGTGACAGGCAATCTGGCACCCAGTTGAGCACAGGCATAAAATCTGGGTGACCCAGCGGAACAATCCGCAAGGGACTGGAAAACGTTATGCCAATGCTACCGGGAGGCTTTTGGCTCCAGTCACAGTCACGGTCACGTACCACCCCTCCTCAGGTAGAGGCGTGGCCACACAGCTCCAAGCCATCCCCATGTTAATGAGACATCTAGAGGCTTAGCTACGGCCCTTCCCAGTTACTATATCTGCCTCGCATCTCCCAGAGGCCACGAGGTACAATTCCATCCACGCCACTCCACACGATGAAAATAAACGTTTTAGAATTATGGACTGTCTCTTCATCTGGACCCGCCGTGGGAAGAGAGGGATCCAGCCCTTGATTAAGGAGCAGAGTCTAATCTCTCCCCTGATGGCTTCCCAGCACTCCCAGATAGTACCCATTCACCCAAGCCTAAGCAGTTAGCCCAGGCCCCAAGCCACCAAAACCTGATCTCGGTGGGAATCCCAGCTGCGCTTCCACTAGCCTGTCTACAGCACCCTGCAGCAACTGGGGTGCCCAGGGCTAGAGAACCCACAAAGATATCTGCCGCACATTCCCCAAGAATGGCCCCCTCCCCCACCCACGGGCAGGGACCCTCAAAGGCTTCCCACACCTGCCCGTTGGACTGTGTGGGAAGATGCACAGCCACTTCCCGAGTGTCTCCTGTCCCACCCAGAGCCGAAGCGCCCAGGACAGGCACGTGGGGCTTCTTTCTACCGTGCCAGGGTTGTTCTCACAAGCATCTCTCTTGAAAGACACTCCATCAATCAATAGAAAATGCTTCAGAGGCTGAAGTGCACTAGCCCTTAGGTAAGCCATTTCAGGGAGGATTTATTAAGACTAGGTATAATATTAGGGACATTGTCCTTTTTCCTGTCTCAGTAGGATCCTCTTATACATAGTGTAAGAGAAAGCAAACATCTACTTTGTAAAGGTTCAGGCTTTTTCAGTTATTAAGACATAGGAAATACCAGTTTTTTGTTCCAGTGGCAATCTCAGCATTGGAAAGCATGCTGTTTGCTGAGTAGATAGCAGCATGCCATGCTCTGCCTTTTGCCTCCTCTCTTTACTGCTCACACTTTTCCCTTGACAGGGAAGACACCTCTCTTCTTTGTATTCTCAAGATTGAGGCCAAGCTTTTATATAACTCACGAGGTTTTTTGACCCTGCAGATCACAATAGCGGTCACTACTATGCATAATTGGAGAGCTTGCATAATTTCTTATAGGCGCATCATCACACTTAAAATGTTTTATTGTAGCTTGTAATGTGTGCTTGGTTATTTCTCCCATAGGATAATAAATTGCTTGCACATGGACAGCTTTGTCTTATTTATCCTTGCTACCTTAAGTCCGTGGAATATGTAGATGCATATAATATTTATTGATTGCCTAAAACATGTTTTGTGAATGATACTGAATTTTTAGAGTTGGCACACCCTAGGAGTACCTAAAAGCATGTCCTTCAAGACTTTGATGTTTTATTCTTTTTGTGTGCACTTTTATTCCCTTTTCATTCTTAAATTGATTAGATCATTTGGCTAAAACCCAGAAGTAACCTGAACACTGACACTAGGCACTCTTGCCAAGATTGTTGACTTCAGAGGTGGTGCACCTGCCTAGAAATGCTGGAGGTGATGGGTTTGCTCATCCCTCTCTGATAGTATCTTTCAAACAAATGTTTTTGCCACCGACCTACAATGAGATACCCAGCATACCATACTCTCATACCATCCCTAGCTTCTAGAGCAATACGTCCAACTTGGCATTGACTCTGTCCTTGGAGAAGTTTTTCAATCTCTTAGTTTTCTCGTTTCCAAATTTATGTAAGTAATAAGATCTATCTCTTGGGGTTGGTATAAGAATTAACTGAATTACTGTACATCAAGTTCTTAGAACAGTGTCAAGTGGTATAATCAATTTAACTATTCTGCTATTACTTATATACATTAACAAAATGAGAAACTTGCAAAATAACACCTAACCATGTCATCTACATTAAAAAATTTTTTTTCTCATGGAACTTTAACTTGGTTTTTAAGCCAAACATGTGATGCCACTGCTAGTCAATATGATTATTTTATGTATCCATTTATGCTATTCAAGTGAAAATGAGTTGTTTTCTTTTTTTTTTTTTTTTTTTTTTTTTAGGTTTTTCGAGACAGGATTTCTCTGTATAGCTCTGGCTGTCCTGGAGCTCACTCTGTAAGCAGGCTGGCCTTGAACTCAGAAATCCACCTGCCTCTGCCTCCCAAGTGCTGGGATTAAAGGCGTGCGCCACCACAGCCCGGCTTGTTTTCTTTTTAGAATGGGCAGACCATACAATTGCAGTTAGAAAGATCAATAATCCCAGCCCTTTATTTCAAAACTGTTTTCATCAAAAGGGATCTACATTACAACCTTTGAATTCTGTTCTCTATAATACAAATGAGCACTTAGCTTCTTGCCAGTTGTCCCTGTATATACCACTAAAGTGAGAAGAATTTCAGAAACATAAACCTCCAAGATCAGTAAGACCAGAAAGATTTTTTTCTTTCTATTTGAATTTTAGCAACTGCTAAAACTCAGTACACATTTTTGAAGGTATAGTTCCATTAATTCTTACTCATGTAATTTCACTCTGTTTAAAAAAGGAACACAACCTTAAGAGGTAAGTGTTTTTATGAATCCTACTTTGCATGTGAAGAATTCAAGGCACCAGGAAGTTAAAGGACTTTCAGGCACACAGGCATTAAGGGAACTGGGAAGGAAGTCAAGAGTCATGCAGAGAGCACAAGCCTTTGTAATCAAGCCCTAGTCCTCGGGAGAATTCTGTCTCTGCCTGGGCTGTGCAGTAGAGCTCAGCATGGTCCCTCTGAGGGCAAGACTTTCGCTCTCACTGTTCTCACTGAGAATTTGCTTTGTGTGGCTTTTCCCTCATACTCCAGTTCTTTATTACCTTCTTCCCTCTCCTATGGATTGGCTTCTCCCTGGTCTTGGAAAGCTTCTCTCTATCATTCATTTCTATCTCCCTACTCCCTTGACAATGTGCCTCTACTCTAGTAATAGCAACTGACATTTTGCATTATAATTGGAAGTTTATGTTAAGTCATTCATGCCAGGCTAGGAGTTCCTCTGTGCTTTATTTATGGTCACCATTGCAGGGGCTGACATATAGTCTGCCAAATAATTGGCACTTGAGAAGTGAGCTCTTAACCACTGTGAGTGAATGGAGAGGCAAACCTCCACCCTGCAGGTGAGAAATCACCTTAATGTTGATCTTAGCTCATTCACCACACTTCCTCTCTGCCTGTCTTTGTCACAGAGGTTTTCCTATTGGGCTGGACATTTGAAGGTAAAATGTAACAGGACATCTTAGAAATATCACTGTTATTTGTGTTACACTAATATTTTAATATTTCCACTATGAAAATGGCCTTTCATTATCTGAAGTGTGATACTTCTGAATGTGACAGGTTTTGCTTGCCTTCTTCAAATAAGATACTAATATCTCTCATGACCCACTCCCAACAAGCTCTTGACACATCTACCTTCTATGAGGATTGGGCCACCTGGGGGCTGGCAGACAAAATTCCCATGAAGCAAAATAAAATGAGTAGCTACACCTCAATGGTAGGGTGACCTCAAAGTACCACCATACATTCATCTAATGATAACAATCTAAATCCATGACTGAATTTTAGTCACAGTTACTGGCACCTTGCATTTTGAGGAAAGAAGTAAGTATCTGGCTTTAATACTATGTGCTGTCCTTTCTGTCTGAAAATAATACTTAAGCTAGTCCAGCACAGGGTGGAGGCAGAGTATCATAACACAAAATTACTCTGTAAGTAAGTTACCTGATTCCTCAGATAATCAACTTAAAACTTAATAATTATAGCTGTGACAGGTTAATGATATACCATACACTTGTCGGACACTCTGTCCAGTGGCTGGTGTGCAATTAAGCCTTCTATTACTACTCTATCAACATGAGGGGATGTGAAAAATAAAACTGATATCATTATACATGCTAAAATGCCACTTAACACCTTCAAAATAATATCAAACTTATAAAAATTTCTCTTTCTGTAGCCAATGAGCTTTTTGGTGGTTTGGCTAAGTCACATCACTATAGAGACCATAATACCATATCACCAAGGAGACAAAATAACACAGCCTCAAAATACATGATCCACAACGTGACAGCAACAAAGGAATGGGAAACACATGATTTTCGCTGTATACTTCCACACCAGATCCCAGGCATTGACAGAATAAGTAGGCAGAAAAATCAATGGAGATGTGGAATACTTAGCACTATCAGCCATTTCGAGCTAATCAATATTTACAGAACACTTTGGCAAGCAAAATAAGAGCACATGGAATCTCCATCACGGTAAAGCATGTTCTAGGCCATAAAAATAAATCCCAATACATTTAAAAAGAATTGAAATCACGCATAGTATGGAGCAAAACTCAGTAGATAATAAAATCTACACATATCTGAAAATTAAATAGCCCATTCCTAAGGTCTTAAAGATATTATAAAAAGAAAACTAAGAAATACAATGTACTGGCATCTAGGAGACGGCTCAGTGGGTAAGTGCTTGCCATGCAAGCTTGCAGACCTGAGTGCAAATCTCCAGCACCTTCCTCAAATAAACTGGTGAATGTGTCTGTGAGCCCTTGCAACCCCATTATTGGGAGAGTAGAGACACTGGGGGTAGGGTTGATGGAATTTTTTGAATGCCAGCTTCACTCCAGGTTCACTGAGAGGTCCTGTCCAAGGGATGAAGGTGAGATATCACAGTAAGATGCCTAAAATCCTCCTGTGGCCCTTGAAGCTGTCTGAAGCTGAACACGCACACACTGCACATCACAACACACACACTCACACACACAAAGAAAACATAGTAAACTTAATGAGAATAAAAGTACAATGTATCAAAATTAATGCAATACACTAAGATTAAAGAAGAAAATTTGTGGCTGTCACATTTATGTTAAGAACAATCAGTGAATGAGTAAGTTTGTGAAACAAACCATATTATGTATACAATTAAATATTATACAGTAGCAAAAAGAACAAATTCTTACATAAGTACATATTCTTACACAAGTATGTATCTATGTATGTCAATAGTATAATAAGACCAAGAGAGCAACCGAATGATAAGTTTTATATTGAAGAGCCCAGTGAGGCAAAGAGACTGCCATTTTAGTGGTAAAGATTTGTATAACTCTTCATAAATAGAGGAGAATTTTACTTAAAGATTCTGGAAGGCAAAGGAAAGACTAAATACAATACATTAAAATATTCAGATCTCACATTAGGGTCCTGACAGTAACTTCAAGTTTCATGCATTTTTGAAAATCAGTTCATTGTTTCATAAAACATGCAATAAATCAAGCTAAATGTGAACTCACAATCCAGACAGTTTGATTAAAGTCTATTCTTTAATCTCTTGTTAGGTCATATCCTTGAGTAACACTTTAGGAAAATTTGTTCAAACAGTGTTAACCTTTCCTGAACATGAGGTTCATATGGCCAGAGAAGAACAGTACACACACTACAAGGAAGGGAAGCTAAACATGCATGTGTGTTGGTTCACTTCAGTTTTGTGCTTATATATAAGGCCTCCATTTCTCCACAAGCACGAACCAGGTAATATAAAATACGCAAGGCATATAAATTTGAAAAGAAGTAGCTTGCTTGTACCCAGCTCAGATAACACACACAGACAATGTCTCTTACAGTTTTGAACAAACAAAATGACATGTCTTTTCCATTAAGCAAAACACAAATTCCTGCTCTAGCACATAAAGTATTTTCATTTGTTAACCAAAGACCAGAAAATTTCTTTAGCCAATAAAAATTTCAACAAAATAAAAATGTAAGTTGTCTTTTTTTTTTTTAATATATAGTTTGTCAAATGTCTTCTGTTTTCCTCCAGGGACAGTGATGAAACCTGCATGTGCATAGAAGAAGTATAAAGCTCCTTCCTGTGATGTGGAAGTGATTTACCCTGGAGTTATACTGACTTCGTAGCCTACCTCCAGAACTCAAGGCCTCCCATCCCAGGGACCAGAATCTTGGTACAGTTTCTGAATCCTAATTTGAAAGATGATACCATATTTCTTATTTTTAGAGCCCATAAAATTGCATTCCATGCTATTTCTCCATAAGAATCTCTCCACTGTTTTCTGAGCCCGTCACCTCCCTAAATCTTATCAAGTTACCTGAGATAATTTGATGCTACTCCCATACTCCCCTGTAGCCTAAAATAACAAATGTGGATAGCATAAATAGCTGCCTATTAGTGGATTATGATGACTGGTGAAGAACCACCCACCCACTCCTCGACATAGGTATAACTCTCTATGGATCGCTCCTGTGGTTTGGATAGTATGCTGCTCTGTATATGCTGTGAGGAATTTTGGTCATAGAAATGGAAGCTTTCTGGTGGCAACTAGAAAAGGAAAAATCAAATACAACGAGTAAGTCATCTAACTAGAATGTGGTGGGTCCAAAAAAGTGTTTGCTCTTTTCTCAGGCTTGAAAGGGAAATCTAAAGCAAGATCAGAAAACAAATGAACAAGTCTAAGCTAGGACCTGGGACAATCTTACAAGGTATCTTGTGAATTCTGATGTTAATTTCTCTTGTGAGGAAAGTAGTACACGATTGAGAAGGCCTGGCTAAACAGCAGAGGGCCAGAAATACAGACAAAATGTGTACTTGAGGTGCATGTATGTCACCTTAGGTCAATCATCTATGTACTTCCCTAACTGTGTCTTCATCTACTATTTCCAAAGAAATGACGTCATTTCTCTCTAGTTAGAAGTACTCAAAAATATATAAAGACCACAGCTGGTCTTTTTTAAAAGATAATATTATTTAAAATACTATTATTAAGAAACCTTAATGCAAATATAAAGCTTGCTATCATTTTTACCCCACTTTTATGGTTTTTGTTACAAATAAAAATATATTATATATTAGCTGATTAAGATTTATAAGTAAAAACCTACTTTACAAAATCGTAGTTAATTCAATAACATAATGTTGTAATGATCATGAAGTTGATTAAAAACATAACATGATTTGACAAGGTTGGGGGTAAAGGTCAGTTGTATAAAGAACTTTTTCCAGACTGTAAAGAACAAGTTAAAGGGGAAAGGACTCAAGGATACTGAGTCACAGCCCAGGAAGAACCCTCGTTAAACACCCTACGAGCAGTCACCCAATGTCTGTCTCATCACAGTTCAACTCCTCTAGGTCAAGGAGGTGGTGAAGTCTTTCCCCACCCCGTGTAATCCTTGCTGCTTTCCACAACTTTACATAGCTCATTTTCATCAGCCACAGTGTCATCTCTCATCCCCACTTTTAAAGGAAGCTGTGCTTTTCTTCACGAGTGTTCTCAGATGTTACCTTCTCTGGGAAGCTCAACCGGGTCCTTCTGTCCACTGTACAGCCACTCTGAAGTACCTTCGTTTCATAAACTCAAGCCCATGAATGTCTATTTCATGTGTGCAACTCATGTAACTACTCCTAAATCTGTTTCCATAACTATGAACTATTGGAACGTAACGTGTGGTGGTTACCTCCCACCCATCCAGAACATAACAGGAACTTAACAGTTATCTGTTATGAGAAGAAACAGAGGTAGTGAGCCTTTATTCAGAGTATGGATGCTGAAGAACGACAGTAGAAATGATTTGGCATAGAGGTGGAACTGAAAGAGCTGACTCCCCTGCAAGTGCTTACTTTAAGGTAAAGATATCGAGCACAGTGGTCACAGCACACCACCTATGTGATCTGAAGGTTGAATAAAGGCCCCAGGAGAATGAGAAGATAAGATTTGCTTTCTGAAGTAGGATTTTAATTTCAAGTAGTGAAGTCAGGATAAACTAGGGAGACAATGCCTCCCTCATAGAAAGCATTTTGATCCCAATTAACAGGCAAGAAAGAAACAATTCTGAGTAATCTCTGCCCTGTAGACCAGAGAGAAAGGGTCAGTCTGTTAAGCCAGTTGAAGGAACAAACAAATATTCAGGCACAAGCATGCCCAGGATAAAAGAATATATGCTTGACTGGTGTCCACCTTTTCTCTCTAAAAACTGAGGAATGATTTAGAGGCCAAAACTCAAATACTGACAGAAATCATACATGAATGATTACTGAAAAAAAAAAAAGAAAAAAAAAAAAAGGTGACTTGTGAGGCAGATAAGAAGGCTGTGGGGCATGTAGAAGATGGGAGAGATTACATCCTACATCAAGGACTCTGACAACCTTTCACTCACAGTTGACAATTGTCAGTTAACCACACAGAACTGTTAGCCCACCAGCACCATGACCCTTTGAATTTTCATGAGAAAAAATCCTGATTTTAAGATGCAATTTCTAGATTTTGAAAGGTAGAAATAGTCTAATTGTTTTAAATCACATTTGAGCTGGTCCTGTTCAGGCCAAATGATACATGCTAGAAGGCTGAACATGGCTTCAACAGTCTCATTGCTACCTGGCTTTGGGCACCGTTCTGATACCCTAGTGGTCCTGTCTATTTAAAATTGGCTCCTCTTCTGAGGAGGATCTGATCTTGTAAAATAGAGAACTGATGCCATATGCTGATAGTCCAGCTAAAGGCTCCTTTTCATGGTACGCTGGTCAGGCTAAAGCACACAAACAGTAGCAGTTGATGCATTCAGTCCAGAGAAGAGCCATGTTATAGACTTGCCACAGGTGGCTTTAGAGAGATGAAAATCAGGCTGGCTTGTGCTTTCCTAAAATGACATTGAGTTCATAACACATTTCATCTCAAACACTGGGGACTGCAGTGACTCTTGGCTAGAATTTCACTAGATAATTGTCCCTTTTAGAAATGTGATTGAGATAAAACTTTCGTGGGTAGGTCCTGTGGTTGGCATTTCAGGCCATAATGTAAAGGACAAAGGTACTAGCCGCAAGCAGAGGACCTTGGAACACTACAAGTTTGCACAGGTGGATTTTGTTAATCTTGTTTACTTGTTTTCTTTGTTTGCTAGTTTGTTCATGACACAAGGTCTTGATATGTAGCCCAAACTGTTTTCAAACTCACAGCGCTCCTGCTTCCTAACCACTGTGATTGCAAGTATACATCCCTATTCCAAGTCTTCAAGTCATTTTTTTTAAATAAAACATTTATATGAGCCTCAGAAGCTCAGATCTGAAATGGTTTAAAATCACTTTTAACTCATCTTTCATTCATATAAAATGAAAGAAGAGAGCAGGTTTACTGGTTTAGTGGAGAAACACTACAAGGGCTTCCATAGCAGAGAGAGAAGTTTCAAAGCAGTGACTGCAAGCTTCAAGGGCTTTTGCCCAGAAGGGTTTGCTACCTCCTAAAATCCCATCAAGCAAGAAGTGAAAATATATTTCAGAGCAGCTCAGGCACAAGAGTTTCTGCAGAACTTAGAGCATCTTTACCTACAAGCTCAGCTGCTTCCAGATCCTTTTATCTGTGATCAGCCTTCCACACTGAGCACTATGTCAGCTACATGTTTAAAAGTAAATTCTTCAACAGAAGATTCTGAATCAGTCAGGGTTGACTAGCAGTTGTGAGTGTGTGTGTGAATGAGAGAGAGAGAGAGAGAGAGAGAGAGAGAGAGAGAGAGAGAGAGAGAGAGAGAGAGAGAGAGAGAGAGAGAGAGAGAGAGAGAGCGCACTCTCATTAAGGGACGATCTATGGTTTGACAGCCTCGGAGCTGCGCCTGCTGCTGCTTCTGTTACTGCGGCTGTGTGGTCTGTCATGAGTTGAAAAGGAATGCGAGGGTTTAGAGGAACTGCCGCTCTGAAGACTGAGCCTCTGCTAAGTGATCTTTCTGCCAGACAGCCTGGACAAGATTTCTTCTGCACGATTGGAAACTTGGACCTATTAGCACTTCATCTACCCATAGAAGCAAGCAGCGTGACAGAGTGAAGAGGTAAGAGAGGAAAGTGTCTTCTATTAAGGTTGGGGACTTGGGGTGTGGGGAAGTTACATGCAAAACCTTGTTATTTTACACCAATAATACTTCACTCCTAAGAGCTGGAGGCAATAGCTAAATTCCTACCAGGCTTGACCATTGCACCCTTTGGCTTTTTCCTCTGACACCTTTTCTTCTTCACTGTACTTTTCCAGAGCATCTGAGAGGTTTCTTTGTACTTGCAACTAGCACATTTTTGGGTTCTGGTAGTTTGGAATTGTTTATTTGTTGTTTTTGTTTTTCCAACTGGACCTAGTTTCAAAACAGGACACTTTTCTGCTTCTCTTTTCTTAAGATTTTTCCCTGTGAAGAGAGAGTTGTTAAGTCGTCCTTTTTAATGTGATGTGGTCAAAACAATACTCCATTTTGCCTAGAACTGAAAAAACAAACAAACAAACAAACAAACAAAGAGTTTTCAGAAGTGCATTGGCACCCCATTCGTGCAGAACCTCAGATATGTGAAGAGAGGAAATGAAATGCCTGTGAGTGTGTCTTGACTGGAAATGGAGGGATTGTGAGTGAACATGTGTGTGGCTTTTTACAGGGGAAAGAACTACTGCAAAAACAAACAAACAAAGGTGAAGGCAGGAAAGATGTTTTAAAGAGTCTCTGTGTCAGAGAAGCTACAAGCCACTGAAGATGGAGAATGATACTGTCAGTGAACTGAACCAAACCGAGCTCCAGCCACAAGCAGCCGTGACCCTCGAGTACCAGGTGGTCACCATCTTACTTGTGGTCGTTATTTGTGGCCTGGGCATTGTGGGCAACATCATGGTAGTCCTGGTGGTCATGAGAACAAAGCACATGAGAACTCCTACAAACTGCTACCTGGTGAGTCTGGCTGTGGCGGATCTCATGGTCCTGGTGGCTGCAGGCCTCCCTAACATAACCGACAGCATCTATGGTTCCTGGGTCTATGGTTATGTTGGCTGCCTCTGCATTACATATCTCCAGTACTTAGGAATTAATGCATCTTCATGCTCAATAACAGCCTTTACCATTGAGAGGTACATAGCAATCTGTCACCCCATCAAAGCCCAGTTTCTCTGCACATTTTCCAGAGCCAAAAAAATCATTATCTTTGTCTGGGCCTTCACATCCATTTACTGTATGCTCTGGTTCTTCCTGCTGGATCTCAATATCAACACCTACAAAGATGCTATTGTGGTATCCTGTGGCTACAAGATCTCCAGGAACTACTACTCACCTATTTATCTAATGGACTTTGGTGTCTTTTATGTTGTGCCAATGATCCTGGCCACTGTACTTTATGGATTTATAGCAAGAATCCTCTTCTTAAGCCCCATTCCTTCAGACCCTAAAGAAAACTCTAAGATGTGGAAAAATGACTCAATCCTTCAGAATAAGAATTTGAATTTAAACACCACCAACAGATGTTTCAACAGCACAGTATCTTCCAGGAAGCAGGTAAGCAAAGCTGAACTTCCAAGTCAAGAGAGGAAATGTAAAATAGAGTTTTTGTGAGATGGGATCAACTTTGTCCTACTTAGCTGATGGCAGAAGCAAAATACAATCATGCAGATGTCTCATGGCATAAGCTTCTGCTTTGCATATTAAACGCACCCCTGGATCAACTGAAGATCTAAAAATAAATGAAAGGATTTGATAGCACTTTAGCAGGAAGCAGTTTCACATTAAGATATGGGGAGACTGTAGACAGAACCCCAGAAACCTTGATTTAAAACACTTGTTCCTCTTTGGAAATGTTATCAGAACATTCAGAATACTTCTGGCCTCTGTAGGGAAAATTTCTGTTACATGACAAAGAATTGCCTTTCGGGAGATGTGTTATATACATTTACCAAGAGAATTTGACAATAGATTAGTGCGTCAAGATAATGGAACTTTTCTTGCATTGTATAGCTAGTCACAAGTGACTCCCACAAAAGACAGGTAATTGGCCTTATTTGGTTGGTCTTGATGAGAGATGATTCTCGAATCCTTTTCTAAAGATCTTTCCAAGTTACCTTAGCATGCAGGAGCTGGGAATACATTTTCATTGGGGGGGGGGGCTTCAAAAGAATAGCCAACATCAAACTGAATCAGTTATAAACATTTTTTAATGTAGGATTTCTAGCTTAACATAACTGGAACTCTTTTATGCTTCCATATAATCTAATGTGCATGTGGCTGTCATGAAATGATGGTTTCATTAGTGACTAAAGCATCTCATTTATAAGATAATGTAAAAATAGAAGGTTCTATAGCATATTTTCATCTGTTTGTGTCTGGTCTGCACAACTGTCCTGAGATACTTATGATCCTATCACTTAGCTCTTTCTTGTTCTCTGTTTGTAGTGAGTATGAAGTAAATATTTATTCTCATAATGAAAAAAGAAATCATGGAATCAACAATATAGTTTCTTTCAAATCTCTTGAATTTTTTTGCAGTTAATTCTATTTATACATGTAGAAAACTGAGTGTGTTTTTAGAAGCATGTATGTGCTTATAAGTTCTTAAACTCTAGGTTACCTAATATGTTACAAATTGTGGCTGGATAAATTGTGACATGTGTATACATGCACATGGCAGAGCAAACTTATAAAAGTGAAGATGTTTGCAATGAAGAGAGCTGTAAAGAGAACACATGTAACATTTTAAATGACAGGTGACACTTGATTACATGACATACATTGTGAAGACAGAAGGGAGCTTATGACTAACAACTACAAAGTCTTTGCTTCTGAACATGGACAGAAATGTTATTAACCAAAGCTTGATTTATGGAAATAGTGACAGATACATTGGCCATCTGTCAAGTCAAATGTTAACAAATACAATATGACAATATATAATATGCACATCTTAATAAGGAACCAAACAGTTAATATTAGCAGCAAGGTAGGTCTGTTAGAAAATGCATTCCTTATACTCACATTTGTATTCTGGTTATAATTTTTTTTTAAAAAAACTTGTTTGTCTAGCCTAATGTCCTTTCTTTCAATTACAGTCATTAGCACCTATCAGCATGAATAATGTGCTTTAGATTGCTAATTATTTTACATGTTCACAATCTTTCCAAAGGGTGTGAATAGTGAGCAGGAGAGCAATGTACTATTTAGACATGAGAAACTGACAGCTCAGGATCAGGCGGATTGGAAGGGTTAGAGATGGGGCCTGGAGGCAGAAAGTTACCCCTGAGAGTGGCTGGTAGTGTCACAAGCAAAAGTAAGAATCTCTATAGCAGTGGTTCTCACTCTTCCTAATGCTGTGACCCTTCAATATAGCTCCTCGTGTTTTGGTGACTTCAACCATAAAATTCTTTTTATTGCTTCTTCATAACTGTAATTTTACTACTGTTTTAAATCATAATGTAAATATTTGTGTTTTCCAATGTTATTAGGCTACCCCTGTGAAAGGGTCTTTTGACCCTCAACAGGGTTGTGAACCAAAGTTTGAGGACCACTGATCTATAGGAAAAATTTAAAGAAATGTAAATAATATGCAAGACACAGGGATGAAAAAAGTACCATTCAATATGGTATCAGGCTCACATCTGGACCATCAATGTGGTATCAGGCTCATATCTGGACCATCAATATGACAGAGGCTCACATCTAGACCATTAATATGGTAGCAGGCTCACATCTGGACCATCAATATGGTAGCGGGCTCACATATGGACCACCAATATGGTAGCAGGCTCACATATGGACCACCAATATGGTAGCAGGCTCACATCTGGACCATTTAATATGGTAGCAGGCTCACATCTGGATGGATGGTGGTAGCCCCAGGGAATGGGACCACAATTGTGAATGAGATCTATTTGTTCCAAAGTTAGTGACCTATATATTCTGGGCTATATTTTTTCTAAAAGCACTTCTTAATTCTTTATAAGGTTAAAATCTCCATGTTCTATAACCCAAGGATGTTTATTTTAATATTTCTCTCTGAGCTTTTCTTTTAGACAAGTGTAATTTATACTTTAATAAATACTTAGCAGGGCCAGGTCCTTCTAAACAAGTTACTAAAATCAAATGGGCATAGTTTAGAGGGTTCCACTTTTAAAGAAAATAGAAGAGTATTTTTCTGTGAAAGATAAATGAGATGCTTTCTTTGCTTATTCACTTTTCACTTATATCTCCAGTATAAAAAGTCTAGATCCAAACCTTTTTTCTATTACTCAGCGATTTGATTGGATTTTAGGAAACCCGTGAGTTGAGATCAATTAAATCCAACCCTACTCCACTCTGGGGCTAGAAGGTATGTGAAGGGATCTCCTGATGGAATCTGCCTTTTGTTTTACAGCGGGTGGCTTGACTGTGAGAAAAGAGAGTTTAAATGGTGGCATTTGTTCTGTGTCAGCTCTGCCTGTACAGAGCCACAAACTCCCTCCGTGCGTTCGGTTCCTATGTTCAGCACTGTGAAGACACGTCATCTCTATCGCTGATTGTCTCTATCATTGGCTGTGTATTTCTGCATAATTTATTGAATCTAAAAATGTAGAGAGCACAGAAGCCATTTTTGGTAAAATTCTTACCCCAGTTTTCTCATCAATAAAATGGGTAAAAAAAGAAATTCACTTGTAGAGTTGGTGCTGAAATCAAGTGAGACGCACCAGACAAAATGTGTGGCTGCTCTATCTCCACCTGTCAGCTGCTTTTCAGGAATTAAATCTTCCCTGCACACGTCTGTTCTGCTTTGGAGCAGCCCTAGACCTTTGGTGTTTTCATGTGTCTGCTCTCTTCTCTTTCTGCCTTCATCCAGTCTCTCTCTAATGTTAAGCACCCCTATCTGTAGTGCAAGTGTGTGTGTGTGTGCACTGCGGTATATAAATATGTACATGCGTGTGTTTGTGTGTACAGTGAAATATAAATATGTAAATAAATACATACATGCTTACAGGTGTGTATATAGTGGTATATAAAAATGTACATGTGTGTGTGGTATACAAATATACACATGATCGTGTGTGTGTCGTGGTGTATAAATACATACATGTTTGTGTGCAGTGGTATATAAATAAGAACATGCTTGTGTGTGTGTACCTATGCGTACATATGTGTGTTGTGTGTGTGGTGATATATAAATATGTGCATACTTGTGTGTGTGGAGGCCAAAGATAGACAAAGCATATTTTCTTCACTTGCTCCTTGTCTTGTTCTTTCGACAGGTTCTCTCCCTAAGAGAGCTCACCCGTTTTGACTAGTGGGCATCCAGTGATGCCCTATCTTTGCACTTATAGTGTTGGGGTAACTGACACAAGCAACACCACACATGGATGCAGCAGATCTGAACTCAGGTTCTCTGCAAACTCTTTACCAACTGAACCCACTTGGTAGCCCAATGTGTTCTCTTTAAAGAAACAACAAGGAAGACATCAGTAGTTATAGTCACACTAACATGGAAGGTAGAAGGTTCACAAGGCCTCGACTCTAGACAAAGAACTACAGGCAAGTAAGAAATGCTGAAAGCAGGAAAATGGTTTTCTCTAGGGAAGACTAGACGAATTGGTTATCTAACACAAAATGACAGGTCTGAAAATGTCTAAGTAACATCGTACAGACTGAGACAGGTTTTATATATATATATATATATTATATATACATATATTCCTAAATATATATATAATATATAGCTTCCTGCTATATATGTTCCTAAATATTATACACACACACACACATAAACATGCACACATACATAACAACAATTAAAGAAAAAGAGGTGATAAATTTGAAAGAGAGAAAGGTGAGGAATATGAGAGAAGTCAGAGGGAGGAAAGAGAAGGGCAAAACTACACAATTATAATATCAAAAAATTGTGTGTGTACATGTGAGTGTGTGTGCATGTGTGTGAGTGTGTGTGAGTGTGCATGTGTGAGTGTGTGTGTGAGTATGTGAGAGTGTGTATGAGTGTGTGTGAGTGTGTGTGCATGCATGTGAGTGTGTATGTGCGTGTGTGTCTGAATGTGTGTGTGTATTTTTTAATGAAATAAGCAATCTTGAACAAAGCACAAAACAACTCTAGTGTGGTGGTGAAACACTGTAATATTCTCCTCACTGGCAAGGTGAGACAGGAAGACAAGTTTAAGGCAGGCCAGTGGAGTAGCTCAGCAGACTACACATCAAGACTATATTTAAATACATAAACAAACAAACAAAAACAAAGGACAGAGGCAGAGGCATAATAGTGGAATGTCCTGGATGTAGGAGTTGGAGCACATCGGTTTTTAGGTTTCATGACTCATGCAGCTGGCAGCTGCATGCACATTTTAGAGAACAACCCCACCCCCCTTTGCTTCAAAATCCAATGTAATATCTCAATATAATGTAATCTTCTCTCCCAGCCAGGAACTCAGCCAATGATTGACCTTACAAGGCAAAGAGTAGTGAGCTTTTCAGCACCAATCTTTCGTTAAAGTTTTCCCAAGTTTCCTGGGGCTGTTTACACAGGCTTACCTTTCATCTTTAATTGTTTTATTTCTTCCAATCATGTGATTTCAACTATGTTTATACTAATATAAAAATCTCTGAGTTAAAAAAACAAAGTAGTTTGCCACAACACACATATAGCTAAGTATGCCACTTTGGTTTTATTATTAAAGAATAGCTTCTTGCCTGGTGGTGGTGGCATATGCTTTTAATCCCAGCATTCAGAAGGCAGAGGCAAGTGGATCTCTAGTTTGATGCCAGCCTGGTCTACAGAGTGAGTTCTAGTACAGCAAAGGCTATAGAGGAAACTCTGTCTCAAAAAAAGAAAGAAAGAAAGAAAGAAAGAAAGAAAGAAAGAAAGAAAGAAAGAAAGAAAGAAAGAAAGAAAGAAAGAAAGAAAGAAGATAGGAAAGAAGGAAGGAAGGAAGGAAGGAAGGAAGGAAGGAAGGAAGGAAGGAAGGAAGGAAGGAAGGAAGGAAAGAATAGCTTCTATTTCCTGATGCATATACTGTTTCAAGGACGTTTCCCTTAAATGTACTAAATGATAACCTCTGCAGCTGTGTGCTTTGTTTCCTTCATCCTAGATGAGTATACCCTGTTCATTTGTAATTTTAGATTTGCAGTTTTGAGCCAAGATTTTACCATCAAACATATGTATATTCTACAAAAGAGGAATGCCTTTAGCATTGCAGATCTTAAAACAAGCTACTCTTAGCATCTTTTTATTTAGTCAATGCCCTCTATGACATCATTGAATCTTTCCATAAGCTTTTATATAGTCCCATGATTAAACACACCAATGTAGGTCTTTAGTATAAAGCTTTAGAGATGCCATCTTCTGGTTCATATTGATGATTGCATTTTGGACATCATAAATTTACGTCAGATCAATAGGTCTAATTAAGCTCATTCTCTACTTTACAAACCTATCTCTCTCTCTCTCTTCCCTGTTTTATGTCTCCAAAATAGAAACCCAGGAGTCTTTCTAAACATATTTTACTCCTGTTATCCCGTAACCTAAACCTAAGCAGTAGTAAAGACCTGGTGGTCCTTGTGGTGACTCTCAGGGTTGACCCCTTCTTCCCCAGCACTAACCCTGTGCAGATTCACTGTCTCTCACTGTTCTGGTTCAATACATACCTCACAATTCTCTCCAACTCCTGTTCTACTCCCCCCAACCACTCCGCACATTGCTCACTAAATGATCTCTCTCATGCAGAGATTACATTATCAAACAAGTTTTTAAGGGCTCCCTGAAGCCTACCATGTAAACTACCTGGCATAACAAATAATTCCTGGCACCTTCCCATACGCTCAGCTTCATCTCCCATGGCTCTCTCAACTTACACTTTATGCTCCAGAAGAACTGAATTATTTTCAGTTCTCTGAGTATGCTCTGTTCTCAGCCAGAACATCCTTCCTCTGGCAGTTTCCCAATTGTCTTTCAAATCTCAAATCAATCTCTCATGCAAACTTTTGCTGAAATACTCAGGCAGAGTTACACAGCCGATTCCCTAGCTAACAGTGCACAGAAAAGTGGGGTTTTCCCCTATGCTTCTACAGTATTTTGCATATATTTTTGATTTAGTAATTTTGGCCACTCAGAATTATTAATTTGTCTGTCTTCTACACCTTCTAATACCGTTAATAGTAAGAACTTTCACCCTCTACTATGTTCAGAACTGAGTATGAAATATGGTGGGCTTCCCAAGTGTAAGGATACAGTGGTACACTGTAGCCTGGGATGGAGGCATTGCAATAGCAGGTTGTCAGTCTCTTCTCATCTCCACATCCATAACCGTCATAACATTGCTTAAAATTGACCTCGCTTATTGTGACTTCACTACATAAATCAATAAATGTCAAGATAAAATCCTTCCCCTTTATTTCCCATATATTTCTGATTGTATGAATATACCTTAATGACAACACTTTTCACGTGGAATATAATAAGAGTGTAAAAACTGGATGTGGGAGTGCATCAGCTCTCAGTAATGCCCAACACTCTATTTTGCCCCATGAGGAAATACTGCCTATGTATGCCCAATCCTTCTCTAATTATAAGTAAAATTTGCATCTCTTCTATTAAATCCTTCTTTAAATTCCAAAATAACACAAGTGAAACTAATAACTGAAGAGTGATTAAGTTAGTAGATAAGACCACTTTAGGAAGATTTTTTTTCCTCCAGTGCTGACAAGGCCAACTCAGAAACATTGAAGACTCAGACAATTCATTCTGTAATACAAAATCCAGTTGCCTATCCCATAGGTTTTAAAAATCCTCTCCTAAATGAAGGAGGGCTTTGAACAGAAGGTTCAAAGAAGAAAAGCAATGGCAACCTAGGGAAGATAAACAATATGAGCATCAGTGCAAAGACAGCAATAGATCTAATGGGAATGTCACCAGTGAGTAACTTTCCTAAAATAGATAGATAGATAGATAGATAGATAGATAGATAGATAGATAGATAGGTAATAGATAGGTAGATAGATAGATAGATAGATAGATAGATAGATAGATAGATAATAGGTAGGTAGATAGATAGATAGATAGATAGATAGATAGATAGATAGATAAATAGATAATAGATAGGTAGATAGATAGATAGATAATAGATAGGTAGATAGATAGATAGATAGATAGATAGATAGATAGATAATAGATAGGTAGATAGATAGATAATAGATAGGTAGATAGATAGATAGATAGATAGATAGATAGATAGATAGATAGATAGGGATAGAGATATTTCTCTTTTGTCTGTCTTTGAAAACCTCATCATGTTTTATGGCTTTGCTCACCTGTAGTTTCTTTAATTCAACAATCATGTGTTGAGCACGAATTTCAGGCCAGGCACTATTTCAGAGAAGCAATAACAGTCACTGTTGTATAGAACTGTAAGAAGTAAAAGATTGACACTAATATCATCAGGGAGGTAGGACATTAAGGTTTATATTGCACTGAAGAAGGAACAATAAACGAGTGATTATGACACTTAAGGCTGGAGAGCAATCCTCAGATGCAGTAAGGCCTGATCCTGTTCTTAAAGAATAAGCTAGTGTCTCAAGTCAGCACAGAAAGTAAAGGCTTTCAGAGCAGCAGGGGTCATCTATGTAGCCAAGGTGCCCAGAATAAGACCATGGCAGGCATTTTGTTTCATCTGAAGGCATCTAAACTTGGTCATAAAGCACTGGAGAACCTCTACAGCCTTTTCTAGTGACAGTAGAAAATAGGCCTTGAACTTGGTTCTTAAAATCATATGATCTAGTCAGCATGAGTCAAGGAGCCAGAAATGAAGATTTTTTTCAATCCAGCAAGAAGGCTGTAAGACTTGAGATAAGAAGCAATGGTTGAGAAGAGATGGAAAGACTGCAGGTGAGAAATGTTTAAAAAACCAGCAGTTTAACAACGAAATTTGACAGCTAAGGAAGACAAAGTCTTAGCTGGAATGTAGTGACATTACATATATATAGCACAGAATGAAGACAGAGCATTTTTTATTTGCATGTATTTCTTCTCCACAGATTTAAATACATAAACTAGGATTCACACACACACACACACTCACACATGCGCACACACTGTACCAATTTTATTTATGCCTTGTGATTTTTTACTTAAGTGATTCTCTACCTTTCCTGGAGTTTCCTGCCCAACAGAGGCCTCGAGAAGAACTATAGTCCAGCAACACAGATGCTCTGGCAAGGGATCACATCCAAAGACCTTCTAGATCTGTGTGATCCAGCTGGAATACAGACATGCCTTTTATCCCAGGAGACAGAGGCAAGCAGGTCTTTGAGTTCAAGGCCAGCCTGTCATAGAGCAAGAGTACCAAGTAAAGAAAAGCTTAGTCTAGATGTAGAGGAACACACCTTTAATTCTAGCACCTAGGAAACAGAGGCATGCAGATCTCTAAGTTCTAGTCAGTCAGTTAGGTTGAATCAGTGAGTTGAAAGTGTGTGCAATGGAGTAGAGTTGGTGGAAGTTCAGTGTGTGGAATTCAGATGCAGTTTTTATAGGGACAGTTTTACAGTGACAGGTTGCAGAGAGAACAAGCTAGACACAGGTGAAGACAGAACAAGCCAGAGAATAATAAGAAGCCAGAAGATTAGAACAGATTGCCAAAGTTAGTTTGAGGACAAGAAGAGAAATTCAGTCAGAAGCTAAGAGAAGCCAGTTTGAATTAGTCAGCTTGGAGAGGATATGGAGTCAGAACAGCTGAGTTGAACCACCCAGCCTGAGTCCAGAAACAGCTAGAAAGGGGGAGTTTATTCAGAAGCAACCTTCCAAGAGAACAATTACACCCGCCAAATAAAAGTTAAATGTGTGTGTGTGTGTGTGTGTGTGTGTGTGTGTGTGTGTGTGTGTGTGTGTATGCGTGTATGCGTGTACATGACCATGTATGTGAGCACATGTAGTGGGTGGGTGGTGATGTGGGTGGTAGTCAGAGAACAGCTTACAGGAGAAGGTTCACTCTTTTCACCATATATGTTCTGAGTATTGGATTCATGTGGTCAGCTTGACAAGCTCCTTATCCCACTGAGGCATATAATCAACTGAATTTATTATACTTCTTGACACTTCAGTCTCTCCATGCCTAGAATAGGATATTAATAAGAGTCATTCATTAGGTTTCTCTGAAATAATGCCTAGTATCCCAAAATTATATGCTCTTGGATGTGTACCCTTTAACTGGAGTGTAGTCAACCTACCATAATGCATATTTCTAAAGAAAATTGACTCTCTTTCTCCCAGAATTTATCAGTTTCCAGTAGCTCCTCAACTAGGCATGAGCATGAGACTCCATGATCACTGCCATGCTGGGATTTTGTCCCACTTAAGGTTATACTCTCAGAATCACTATAAGTTCATATGTACAACTTCCATGGTCTGCCCAGAAACCAGTTTCCTCATAGTCATCTACCACTTCTGGCTCTTACAATCTTTCTGTCCCTTCTTCTACAATGGTTCTTGAGTCTTGGGGGTATGAGGAGTAAGACAGATGTCCTATTTAGAGCTGATCACCCTTTTTCTTTGCATCTTGGCCAGTTGTTGTTTTCTGTATTAATTAACATCTGCTGTAGAAAGAAGTTATTTTATTGGGAATTGAGAAATGCACTAATATATGGGTATGAAAATGAGTCATTGGGAGTTAATTTAACATAATATTTATTTTTAAGATAATAGTAGTAGGCTCTATCATAGAACCTATTATCTAGCTAGCAACAGGTACTTGGTGCTGATAAAATACGAGGAATTGGTTTCATCTTGTGGAGTGGGTTTTAATCCAATCAGAAAGTGCTTGGTTATTCTCATGATACTATTGGGACAGTGGGTATGTCTTTACAGGCCAGGCATCGCTGACGTTCCCAGGGTTCACAGCTGGGTAAGATTCCTGATTACTTTTATCCTATACTGGTATGCATAAAATCTATCCAGTAGGGATTAAATTTCCAGGTCAGGGACCAAAGAGTTGCCTTAACAATTAACATAACTATGCTATCAGAAAACTCCACATCTATTCCCAGAATCTACATGGTAGCTCCAAACCATCTATTACTCCAGCTACAAGGAATCTAAGGCTTTCTGCTGGCCTTTATGTACACCAAGCATTCGTGTTCTGTGTGCATAGACTTTCATGAAGGCAAAATACCCACTCACATAAAATAAGACCAAATTTTAAAATCTTCCTGGTCACTATCAATTTTATTTCTCCATTCTATTCAAATCTGTAGTGTCTTCAGTACATGACTTTACTGTTTTATTCTGGAGAGTAAACAAGAGTATTGGCTGTATTGTTTGTCGGTCTATAAGATCTCATTGGCCAACAATTCAAAAGCACATAACCCATTCTAGGTGTTCGGTTATTTACTACCCTGTGGAGTCTAGTGCAGGCACTTATTTTTAAAATATCACTTATTTATTCAATCACAAAATATTAAAACTATAGACTGATATTTCTATACTAATCAGCATATCTAACAGAATATGAAGAATACTAAATCATCAAGTTATTTCTGAGCTCCTGTTGTGTGCTCAGAGAGAAACACACTAACTACACCTCTCAGATACAAAAACAACAGAACATAAACATTCATTGACTTATTGTATGTTTGATACTATTCCAGTTCTTTGAACAAATATATTAACTCAGTAAATCTCTACAACAACCTTGAGAAATGTGGACTAATTATCAAATAGGAATGCTTAGTCCCCTGCTCCACATCACATCTCTAGTAATAAAGCCAGGGTTTGAGCATAGTACTTCTGTTACAAAATATAAGGGCAATAATTAATTTGGTAGAAGTTGAATGAGTTTCTTGGAGCTAAAATTATGAAAGGTACATGGAGGCTTAAAAGTGGTTTAAAAGAATGGAAATAGAAAAGTAATTTCAGATAAAGGATAGAAATAATGTGGAATCATATTATTATCAATAGAGGGATAAAGAAGAGCCTAGTATAAAAGATATTTTGTCTAAGGAATGCTGACATATAGGGCAAATGCTCATTTTATGGAAACATGAGAAATAAACTAAGGGGGCACTGAGATTGAGGCTGGAACAGTGAGCCCAGAAAACCAAACATAATGCATTGAGCAATGCTAGACATTTTGTAAATTGTGGCCACCTTACTCTTGGAGTTCCAATCCAAATAGGCCTTCAGTGATCTCTGGCAGTGTTTTCAGGACTATAATTAGTTTCTTGATATTGTCATTGTCATCGTCGTTGTTGTTGTTATTGTTGTCATGTTTTGTTTTGTTTACTGCCATTTTCAAACCTGCCTCTTTTCCTGACATCACACTTTGATTTGGAATGCACCAACTTCCAAAGTCTCCTTTCTATTTGCACTTGCCTCAATTCCACTGTGATCATTTCCTCTATGTACCATAGGTGAGGTGGCTCGTCTCACTAAATTTGCAGAAAGGCTCACAAAGCAATCTCCCTTTCCCCTTAATTTCTTCTGCCAATTCAACTCAGAGTATTGCTAGAATAACTTAAAATGCAAATGGCACCATAACTTTTCAGATTGAAATCATCTGATATTTTAATTTGTTATAAATTGAAATCCCAAGTTACTGTCATGGTATCTTGAGACATCTATGATTTGCTTGCTCATTACTCTCCCAAACTCATTCCCAGTCATATGTACTCCACCACATCTTAAAGCCAGTAAAGTCCTTCCGTATTCCTAAGCATTCTATAGCCTCTTATTGGGTTTGTTATTCTCAATCTTTCCCTTAGTGGATCATTATTTATTTCAGGGTTTCCTAATCTTCCTGGATAGAACTTTGGGTTATCTATTCTCTGTTTCATTGCTATAATGAACCATATTACTGATGATAATTTTATTCAATATCTGCCTCTTCCACCATGCCATACACGTCACAGCAGCAGAGACATTATTCCATTAATCTTCATGTTCATGATGCCTTTTGATGCATGTGACCACATTATGTGATAATTAAACCCTCCTTGTGAAGGATGAAAGAAATAGAAGAATCAAGTATGACTCTACAAACTTATTTCAGTTGAAAATAGTAAAATTATCAAAAGAAATATCAGGGGAAAGGTATTAAAAACACAATCAAGAAAAGTTTCCCTTCAGACTCCAGGTAAAATGTAGGGTTTGAAAATATTAGATAATGAATCATCAAGGATGTGGATTTGGGAAATACTGGAATAATGGAGGAAGGTGTGACAAGAACTGATCTTAAAGAGGGAAGGACAAAGGAGAGAAGGACAAACTAACACCTAACACCTAACTACTACGCACATAAGGAGCAAACAAGAAAGAGAGGCTTTGCTAAAGGTAAAAGTGGCGGGTTTCCCCTCTCAACAGCTCTCCAGGAGATGAAAGAGAGTTTTAGCAGATATTCCCAGTTTGGAAGGAAAGTACAGTAAAAGTAATGGGCTAGGGAATCATTAAAAAAACACAGTTATAAGAGTTTTTTGACTTATCTAATGCAAAAATCATAGGCTGGTGGATCGATCAAGTATAACACTGTAGAGTTTGGTGGTAGTGTATGAGAAGAACTGAAATAAAATCAAAGGGAGAAGACATGGGAATTGAACGAATAATGTAAAAGAATGATAGCCATGTATAGTTGGAACACACACACACACACACACACACACATATATAATTTTAGGAAATAATGTGTTGCATGCAGCCTCTATAAATAACACAAGTCCAAGTCCCTTTTGACTGTAAACCCTACATGGACTACCCTGGGCATAATCAAATAGTAGCTCAGAAAATCAAAGTATCCCATGTTTTTCCATTTGCAGCCAATATTGCTTGAGTTTTATGGAGATTTGTGAATATGTGAAAGCTCAATGTGTTTATGCATGCAGCTTGGTTAGCTTAGGAAGGAAGTGACCCAGTGAGATATATGGTGTCATCGTGAGACTGTGCACACTAAAGTAAAGCAATGCTGAGCACTCATGAAGTCCTGAACATCGTAAAGTGACAGAAGGTGAAGGACTGATGGCATCGTTGCACTTCCTCTAACAGTGTTAAGCTCACAGTGCTCCTACTTTGCAAATACTTGAGTGAAACAGGATTTTTTTTTTAAAAAAAATGCCCCAATACATTTTATGTTTTATCAAGAAAGATGAAAATGGGCTTAGAGTAACAGTCATACGATGAGAAAAATATTTAGCTGGAGATCATAAAGTACCAGGACAAATCTCCCAGAATTTCTTTAAGAATCAATTAGATATCTCTCAGTGTTAAGAGCAAACAAATGAGTTCTATATAAGCCAACTGCACTGCAATATGGAGGTCCTACTCTGGATTAAACACGGTCTGGTTAAGCTCTTACAATCTCTCCCAAAACATTGTTATGTGAGGGAGTAAACATGGGAAATAAAAACAGATATACAAATCCTAGACAGATCCATACCCTTTTCACCTATGATTTAATAAAATAAGCCCTACTACACTAGGTACTGTGTCAGGCATCATGTTGCAAATCTGAATGAGGAAATTTTCTGCTCACAGGAAATTTGCAATATAATCACAAGAAAGGATGTAAAGTAATAGCAGTCTTGGTCAGTGGTCTATTGCTGTGAGGAGACACAATGACCAAGGCAGCTCTTATAAAAGACAGTACTTAATTGGGACGTGCTTACAGTTTCATAGATTTAGTCCATTTTCATCATGGTAAGGAGCATGGCAGCATGCAGGAACACATGGTGTTGGAGGAAAAGCTGAGAGTTCTACATCTGCATCCACAAACAGAAGGAAGAGTGATAAACTGGAACTGGCTTGGTCTTTTGAAACCTCGAAGCCCACCTTTAGTGACACACTAACAAGTCCATGCATCCAAATTCCTCTAAGCAGTGCCTCCCTGATGACTAAGCACTCAAACATATGAGTCTATGGAGACTATTCTTATTCAAGCACCATAATAACTGAATCCACAAAGAGATAAGGTTAAGATTGTAAGAATCACATTATACTGGCTGGGAAGAAGCATGCGTCCAAGGAGCTATGCATACATGTGAGATAATAGACATTTGTGGATGGGATGGAAAGATGATGGTTTCAGCATAAGAACCTTCAAGTAACAACAAGAAGTTCTGGAAGAACATCAAACTAAATGGAGAGAAACTCGAAGCAATCCCACTAAAATCAGGGACTAGACAAGGCTGCTCTCTCTCTCTCCCTATCTATTCAATATAGTAATTGAAGTTCTAGCTAGAGCAATTAGACAACAAAAGGATGTCAAAGGGATACAATTTGGATAGGAAGAAATCAAAATATCACTATTTACAGATGATATGATGGTATACTTAAGTGACCCCCAAAAACTCCACCAAAGAACTGCTACAGCTGATAAACAACTTCAGCAAAGTGGAGGGATACAAAATTAACTCAAGCAAATCAGTAGCCTTCCTATACTCGAAGGATAAACAAGCTGAGAAAGAAATTAGGGAAATGACACCCTTCACAATTGTTACAAACAATATAAAGTATCGTGGTGTGACTCTAACCAAACACATGAAAGATCTGTATGACAAGAACTTCAAGTCTCTGAAAAAAGAAATCGAAGAAGACCTCAGAAGATGGAAAGATCTCCCATGCTCATGGATTGGTAGGATTAATATAGTAAAAATGGCCATCCTGCCAAAAGCAATCTACAGATTCAATGTAATCCCCATCAAAATTCCAACTCAATTCTTCATAGACTTAGAAAG
>CM052718.1:53083637-53121227 GCA_028551405.1 Uromys caudimaculatus | reverse complement strand
ATTTCATTAAATCATTGTTTTTAATAGCTGAGTAGTACTCCATTGTGTAGATGTACCACATTTTCTGTATCCATTCCTCTGATGAGGGACATCTGGGTTGTTTCCAGCTTCTGGCTATTATAAATATGGCTGCTATGAACATAGTGGAGCATGTGTCTTTATTACATGTTGGAGCATCTTCTGGGTATATGCCCAGGAGTGGTATCAACAAAACCAGGAGTTGGTTCTTTGAGAAAATCAACAAGATAGATAAACCCTTAGCCAGACTAACCAGAGGGCACAGAGACAGCATCCAAATTAACAAAATTAGAAATGAAAAGGGAGACATAACAAGAGATTCTGAGGAAATTCAAAAAATCATCAGATCCTACTACAAAAGCCTATACTCAACAAAACTGCAAACTCTGGATGAAATGGACAATGTTCTTTTAAATTAAAAGTACAGAATCAATATATTTAGGAACAATGAGGAATTTATTCTTACAGAAACATCCATAATTTGTCATAAAAACATCTTGAAGAATAATGACCAGCAAGCATAAAATTCACAAAGACACATTCCCTAAACAAAACTAAATGTCAGCACTGAGATGTCAAACAGCCTGGTAAATGGTCACCTATTAGTGACCATAGCATACGAGCCTGTGGAGAAATACTGATTTTCTCGTGTACTAGCTAGCCAATCATGTATGTATTTACATGTTTATACTCATCATAAAGATGTGAATCTATTCTGTCTTAGTGTGTTTGCTTTCAACATTTATTGCACTCCAAAGCCCTTGAAACAGAGAACTGTCCCTTTTGTAGCTGATTCAAGTTCTAAAGGAGAGGCAAGATTGCAGGCTCTCCTAGAGCGTGGAGCCTTCTGGAGAGCCTTCCAATTTTCTTCCTAAAGCCCTCCTCACACCTCTTCATCCCAGTTTAAGACCCACCACTGAAACATACCAGCTTACAGTCTTCCTTCGCTAGCTCACCCCACACTATTTGTATTTCTGAGTGCCATTTGCAGAGCTGTCTGCCCACTTGCACCAGCATCAGGCATGTGTGAACCCTTATGGAAGGTAACATTGCTGGGTCCTTACTGTGTGCCAGGCATGGTGATAAGGGGCTTTTCCATGCCGTCCCATTTGCCCCTATCCCTGCTAGAGAATAGAGATCTGAGGCTTAACAGTTTCAAGGTCCCGAAAAACTGGAAGAGCAAGAAATCTAATTTTAGTATGTAATCACAATCTTTGATCCACAAACCCACATTCTCTTCCATGGTAACAGTGTGTTGAATATGAGACAAAGAGAGTAGGCTGTATTGGTCCAAGATAAATGAAACTTTCCCTTATATGCATGGCAGTATAACTTAGTCTTTCTAAAAAAAAAAAAAAAAAAAAAGTGTTAAATATCTCCTTAAATATTTTATCAACTAATTTTAAAACTGAGATCAAAGTTTCATCCCATGAACCTCACACTCTATTAGAAAAAGGAATTGGAAAATAAATATGTAAACACACATACTATATCAAGATGTAAGACATAAGACTTTGAGGAAAACTTGTGAATATAAGGGGAATAAGAAAATAATGAAATAGGACAGTTGTCATTTTTTAAAAATGACAGTTATTTTAAGTATCCTGAAAATTTTATTCTATATGTACACATGGGAAAAAATCAATACTTGAAATGCAACCAGGTTTTTCCTACTGCGTCACCATTAGGATAGCAGGTTGACCTACAGAGGTCATTTGACTTTTAAGCAAAGAGTGTGGCATTAGTAATACCATTTGGTTTTATTTTATCAAATGTATTAACATACATTCTAAAAGAAAATGTCTTCTATGCTCTAATTAAGAGCTGAAACACTCTCTGATGCTAGAAGTTGGATAAATGATCCTTTACCTAAATGTTTTGTTAACACTTGTGGAAGGAAGGATGCTGCTCTGGACACCTGGCTCTGATCTGACTGGCTTCGATGCTGGATTTTCCACTCATAAGTGAAGCCTGAGTTCCCTTACTTTCTACATGGAGGTGATCATAGTACTGTCCTATGTGCTGTTACAGAAATTAAATGTACCAAATGCATGAGATATTTCCAACATAGCTTGAAAGAGCACACTAAGATGTTTTCTAAGGATCCCTTTGACTTCTCCAGTATTTACACTGTCCTAAGGAATGACATCGACACTTTTATCATTGCTCTTCTCTGCAAAATACCCTAAGAGGGACATAAAACCTCTGTCACCATTTACTGAGAAGAAAGATGAAAACTAGAAGCATTAATGCCCCGGGTCTAATAACAGCTAAATGTTCTGGCCCTGATGTTAACCCACAATGGCCGCTGTGAGCTAGCCGAGGTTTTTCTGTTGGTAAATTACAAGCTCTTGGTGGGGAAGCTGGGTTCCTAGCTTCCTAGAAATGAGGATATGCACTAACCCCCAACAATTGCTAGAAAACCAGTGCTTAAAAATTAAATTCCAAACTTTGGTACCAGAGCTCAAATATGCAATTATTAATCTATATCATAGATTCATAAATTATTAGATAAAACAATTACAAAATTAGTTATAAGTCACAGTACTATTTGAAAATGGTTCAATGCCATTTAGCATGTACATTATTTCCTTAAACTTAACTCTGAATCTCCCTAAATAAGATGCTTTGTCCATTATAGTAGAGAATCCTATATCAATAAACTCTAGAAGACAAAGTTATCATCTATTCATGCAGAGTGACACTGGGAGAAACAGCTTTCTACAACTTCTGAGTAACTGAGAGAAAGTGACCGCAGACAGATAAGACAGAACAGGAACAGCTGTCAGAATGATATTTGTAATGTTTGGTGGCAAATCCCATCTCACTTTTGTTTGTAGTAAAACAGCATCAATAAACTTTTAGCATTGAAAATGATCTAAGCGTGGGTCACATCAAGTTAGAATTTCCTTGATTCTTTAATCTTCCTAAATTCTTCATAACAACATACCCAATAATTCTTCATTTTCATACAATAACAAACTTGTCCCTCTAAAAGTTTTGGGGGAATCAAGATAAGTTGTCTGATCCATTACCCTTCCTTTGAAAAGGAATTTTTTTTTCTAACTTTAACTTTTAATTTCAATCATTTTAATGACAAAACTTGTCTTAGGGTAGAGCTAAAAAATGCTCAAGATGTTACTCCTGCCATCAACAGTTTCCATGCCAGAGAAGAAAGGAGATGTGTCATGATAGTGATGTGTGAATGAGACAGAAGCATGAGCCATCACCTGGAATTCCGTGAAGGCAATAAGGCTAAACAGAGCATCACTGGACTCTTCCCCTGTAACTAAGGCAGTGGGACAGGAGAGAGTACAACCTGAGAAAACATTAGTACGCACCCTTCTCTCCAGAAATAATAACTTACTTGGGTCTCTTTTTATCCATAAAACAAAGACAATACTTATCTTATAAATATTCTGAAGCTTATATAGTTCAACAGAGTAGCTAGAGCTGTGTTTTAGATATATTAAATTTTGATACTATATTATTTGGTTAATTCTTCCATGTCTCTATTACAGTAAAAAGAAAAATCCTATCAGTCTTTAACTATTGTAAATTTAGCTATTTATTTATTGAGCAAGCTATTTATAATGATTCTCTGCATACATGAGCTCATGTAGTCTTATATTTTATTGGTTTTGAGAAGGGTTCTTTTATGTAGTAGAGGATGGCTTGGAACTTGTGATGCTCCTGCTTCTACTTCCAGGGTTCTGGGTTGTTTGCTGCAGAATGCTTGGTTTGTTGGCATGCCACACTTCATTCAATTTCAGAGCAGAGTACTCATGCTTAGAGGAGTAAAATGGCTTGTTCGCTGTTGTACTAATATGGGTAGAACTAGAAATAGAATCCAGTTCTGTCTTAATACCCTGTCCCTTTAATCACTATATAATTCTCAAAGCAATCTAAACCATATCATCCAAAGAGGATTTTGTGGTATACAAATTTGCGTCAAAACCTAGACCATATACCTAGGCATCCCAAGTGCTGCTTTGCCTAGTAAGCTTTAGAGACTCAAATGAGTTTCCAGTCAAATATATAAGAAGAAGACAAACGGAAAAAGGCCTCATTCAGTGTATTTGGTCAATATGATGATAAAGTGGTCACCCCTGGCCAAGGATACAGACTCCATGACAGAATAGTGAATATAAATGTCCATTACACTGAAAATGTGTACACATGATACCTTGGGTTTTCATATCTTTTTTATGATAAATCACCACACATACAATTCCTCATGTTAAATGCAGACATCAAAACTCAAAAGAGTGCAGAGTAATGTTGAGTTGCAACTTAAACTAATAATCAAGTCCTGATTTCTCATAATGTATTTAGCATATTTAGAAAGCTAAAATAGAGCAAGTATGGTGGTGCATGTCTGTAATCCTATCTCTTGGGAAGTGAAGGCAAGAGGATAGAAAGAGGCTAACCTGGGCTACATGAGACCCTATCTAAAAATTACAAAATAAATAAATAAAACTGAAATCATGAAAAACGGTTGAATTTGTGATTTGTTGAGGGCAAGAAACATAGCCAGCTTGTAGTTTGTATCTGTGTATTCTTCTAGGCCAGCAAGAACATTAGTCCAGCTAATGCTCTGTAGCTCATGATAGGTCCCACCAAGGTACAGACTGTCTACCGTGAGTGAAACATGGGTACAGAAGGAGCTAGATGCTTTTGGGACACTGTCAGTCCTTAGATACAGGATGTTGCTCAAGAGTTTTAGAAGCAAAAATAAAACCTAAATGACCACTCTTGACCCACAAAACTCTTGATTGACTACTTTGAGAGCTTTACTTCTCTTTATAAGTCATCTCTCCTTTCCTCTTCTCTATCATTCACACTTTACATTTTAAGACTGGTTTCCCAGCTCAGACTGGGTGAATAAATGACAACAGATCGCTGGTATGTATCTTGGTCTACAATGTACCCCTTGCTGGACCATGAGCATATAGCCAGGAAAGCATGGGAAAGAGACGAGGTTGGGAAAATATCACCTTCAGAACGAATCAACATCTGCAGAGACATGTTAACAGATAGCAGCCAAAAAGCCCATATGCCTGACCATTTAGAATCTCTAAGCCTGGTTCCAAGCAAAAAAATGCCCAGATTTGGTAACCATGTTCTAAAGAGCAATACTAAGGAAATTGAAGTAAGATGTATGAGGCAGCGTTTTCCGACACTTAGCAGTTTGCCAGTATCATACTTGGAAGAGATGAGAAACACATGGAAAGGCTCAATAGCAAACCAAAAGCATAGCAGATAAAATGTGGTCCTTCTGTAGTATGGATCATAAAAAATAAATCAAAATGACATTTTATTTTCTAAATTCAGATGTTATTGTAATTTGAATCTCAGTGTTGCAAGCTTAGATTTTCCTTTCCCAGCATGTTTTCAAATATCCACCTCCTGTGAGCAAGAAAACTTCAAGCAACAGGAAGGATAAGAGCCAGCCTTTCATCATGCAGTGCTATCAAGACTAAGGAATCAATCCTGAAACTGCCACACGAAAGTAGTTGCTAATATCATATAAAGTTTTGCATTGAGCCTAGCTAGCAATGTTACCTAGAATGGAGTTGCTTACACTCGTAATAAAAGAACCCTGAAATAAGAAACATTTAAAAACATGTCCCAACAGGATTTAGTATCACAGTGAAAATAGAGATAGTCTTGTCATGTACTTCAAGCATGTGGCCCTGTTCAGAAATAAGAAATAATTTTATGCTGGCTTCCTTCTTACATACACCCTCTACCAGTTCCAGCTTTAATCTCAGACTTTTTGTTTGTTGTTGTAAAAGCATCAGGAAAAAATGGTTTTTCTTAAAATTGAAGGCATTTAGTAGCAAGAAAAAGACTGTGATGTCAAATATGCATATCTTTTCATAGTAGCCCTCAATCATTAACGTATTAATTTTCTGCTAACAGTTGTATCCTCCCCAATGCAAATGTATTGGGAAAATACACACACATGCTCCATGGATCATCACAAATTATGTCTTATGTACTAATTATTTTATTGCATATTATTATTCTCAGCATCCATCTTGTGTTGCTGTTTTATACAAATACATGTTAAGAAATTACTCTGCATCCCATGTACAACAGACACTCTGCTTTCTTGTATGCTGAGAACCTTTGGTGTAAGTTAGCACAGGATCTTGGTTTTGCACAGCTCACGTCCTGTCAGCATTCCCTCTTCATGTGCTTTGGCTTCACAGTTATCCTTATCCGACATCTGTGTGAAGCTCTGTCTACTTCTCACAGGAGTGCATTCATATTTGCATCAGGTTACATATGGATATTTTCATTGGGAACTGCTGGTGTCAAGTCCCAGAGGAAAAAATCACACTGTATACTGCACATACATGTATCTGGATAGAACTTAACTCTTGTGTCTTCCTGATGGCAGATCTTGTGACCCTTCTATACCTATGGGCCACCTGAGACTGAAATTCCAGTTTCATCTCTTTGTATGTGTTTTTTTAGAAAAAGATTTTGTCTTAACCCCTTCTAAAATCATGGAGGAAACAAACAAACAAACAATTTTTATATTGTCTATTCCACTCTCATAAACCTATACTTTTAAACCATCAATCAGATTGCCTCTTTCCGTCAAGCCCTATCTCTTGTGAAAGAACATATTACCAAATACAATTTTATTTGGGTGGGTGGGTGGGTAGCACCCTCATAGAAGCAGGGGGATGGGGATGGGATAGGGGTTTCTGAAGGGAAGACCTGGAAAGGGGAAAACATTTGAAATGTAAATAAAGAAAATACCCAACTTTAAAAGAAAGAAAGAAAGAAAGAAAGAAAGAAAGAAAGAAAGAAAGAAAGAAAGAAAGAAAGAAAGAAAGAAAGAAAGAAAGAAGGAAGGAAGGAAGGAAGGAAGGAAGGAAGGAAGGAAGGAAGGAAGGAAGGAAGGAAGGAAAGAAAGAAACAACAAAAACTGGGATTGTAGTTCAGTTGGAGAAGTGCTTTTCTAGCCCTGGGTTCAATCCCCAGTAGCACTCAAGCTGCATAAATGAGGTACGGTGCCATGCCTGAAATTCTAGCCCTTGTAAAGTGGGAGAAGGATCAGAAGTTCAGGCTTAACCTCTGCTTTGATTTCAAGCCCAGCGCTACAGGAGTCCCTGTTTCAATAAGTAAATAAGTCATGAAGAAATAAAAAGAAAAAATTCTCTATTATGAATCTCTACAAAATGTTTATGGACATTTTAATCAAAGTAAAGCTCAGAAATTACTCTGTCTACTTCTTGCCAATATGATGATTCTGAATAGAACGTTCAATACAGGATGACAGGGGGAGTCGAGAGACCCATGGATTCACATTTCTGCGTGGTTTCCTGTCAAGAGATCCATAAGTGATGTAGAGTGCAGAGTCTGACAGCTCACAGTCTCTCCCCATCACTCACCACTCAGCTTTTACTCGCTTTTATTGTATTTTAACTGATCTTGAGTTGATTCCAAAACCCTTTCCAGTTCCATCATTCAACTTTTAAACCCCAGTAATGACCTCACACTATGGTGTGCAGAGCTCCACATTGATTATAAATATCTTTCCAAAACTGAATGTCCAGACATATGTCAAAACAATGTAGAGCCCTCTACAAAAAGAAAACCCCAGAGCCCTCAAGCACAGAAGCTTGGCTACATTCAGATTTATTTAATTACCAAGTCAGTTTATCCTTCAGCTGGCTCAATTAATATAACAAATGCAAAAGGTCATTGATCATTTTGCTGAGGGCTAAAAGCAAAATATATCCAGTTTCAGAACACTTATTAATATGCAGAAAGCAAAAGAACATGGATAGAGTCCAGACACAGAATGTATTTTTGCCCTTTAAAGGATGGCATTAGAATATTAAAGGCTAACTGTTTTGTACTCATTAACCAATAACTGTTTCCAGAATAAAGTGTTCTGAAAGGGAGAGTCTCCCAGCCATTAAAAAAAAATATGCAAGTACTACAGCACTTTGCTAATTTAAAGGACCCTTGTGTCACATATATTCGGTCAGAGTAAACACTTACTCAATAATACAACCATGCATTAAGCACTTGTTATGTGTCAGGCTTCTGTACTGAGGACACCTATTCCTTCGTGCCCCAGATGTGCTGCGTAAGTGTCTTCTTGATATATATTTCTTCAGAGGCCACAAACAGAACAGTGATTTATTACTACAGGGAATCCAAAATTGGTAAAGAACCTTCCCACAAGATGTCCTGCTACGATGCATGGAAAAGCACTCATTAAACAGCGTCATAGATGTTTAATGACAGACTTAGACTTCTCAGCACTCACAAAGCTTCCACACACATGAGACTTTAGTAGGATGTAGAAATCCAGATGTGGGTCTTATGTTCCATTCCAGATTCCTGGGAGACAGACCCAAACTAGAAAACTTTGACACTATCAGCCAGTTCCACCTCTTTCTCCGGCTCCAGTCACTCAACTGTGCACAAAGCAGTAGTGTCGTCTTTTGTCTCCTGAAAGCAGCAAGTCTCATGACCACACACAGAATTATTTTTACCTCTGAATCATCACAGAATAAAAGTTCAGATATTATTTCTGAATCAGTACAAGAATCTCAACCAAATATCCTAGGGAACAGAGGTATGAATCAAACTCTTATGGCTTCCTCGGCAGACTAACAAGCTGATCTCTGGCAATTCATTAAAATGACCCCAGGTCCCATGAAACCAGAACCTAAAAATGATTTGCAATTAATTGAGCTGTGCACTAGGAAATGCGAGTTTCCATTAGTTTATGTGATTATTTTTGCAATTCAGTTCTCTTGTTTGCTTATTTCCCTAGGAAGTAGATTGATGTGAAGGACTGCTGTCTGCTTTGTGACAACTTTATTTTCCATAATCAGGACTCTAAATGCAAGACTCCGGTTTGGAGCCAAAAGACGTGGTAGAGTGGATCCCAAGGTTACCAGTGATGTCTGGCAACAATATCACTGTAGCAGTTTGTGTTCCCATGCTAATTGTGTTACCCAAAACACCTGTTTGCAGTGTCCCACACATAAGCTAGAGGAAGCCTACCCCCAGTTGGCTGTGATTAGGAAATAAAGTTGCCAACAGCCAATGGCTAGGCAGAGAGACAGAGATGGGACTTTCAGATTTCCTGGGCAAAATTTGAAGGTATAAGGAGAAAATCGCATGAAGGGTAAGCAGAAAGATCAGAATTAAAGGCCCGACAGCATGCAAGAATCCAGGAATGTGGCCCCAGGGGTCACACCCCTGATTGGGTCTGTGGCAGCAAAGATAAAACAGAGATTTAGAAAGTGTTAACTCAGGAATACCAGAGGACAGTGTGTGCTAGCTGTGGGGAGGTTTAGAAAGGGTCCAGGCATTGAGTTAGTAAGGCATATTAAAAATAATGCTGTGTGTGTGTGTGTGTGTGTGTGTGTGTGTGTGTGTGTGTGTGTGTGTATCTTTCATTCTGGAACCCAGAGAACTCTGGCAGGTGGCTAGAAGTGTGATTACCCGCCAGGAGCTCAGAGCAGATTAAAAATTGACTACAACATATCATCCTTTCCAAATAGTCCACAAACAATATCTATAGCAAGAACGTGTCTTAGCTCAATAAATACATTAATTTTATCATTAGCTGGAAAGAAAAAAAACAACTCAACCAGAATCAAGAGTGTTGGTTCAACAGCCACTCTGTCACCTGCAGAGGAGGTGTGTGCTCCTGTTCTCAGCTTCTATGAACTCATTTCCCCTTTCCTCATCAACAAAATGGAAACACTAACACTTCTCCCACAGATCTCAGTGGGTAACAGCACAAATGTTCCAGGAATATGAAAGAATTCTGTTAACTTCAGAGATCTCAACAATGAACTATTTCTAGAACACTCTTGGATTCTGAAGTTGTATTAAAAAATAGTTGTTTAGGTTGGCACTGTGTGTGTGTGTGTGTGTGTGTGTGTGTGTGTGTGTGCAGTGTCAGCACAAACCAGAAAGGGAAGCTTCTGATTCTCTAGAGTTGGCATTGCAAAGGGCTGTGAGTCACCTGTTTCAAGATCACCATAAAAATATGCATCCCAAACATTTTAGTTTTAGTTTACTCTATGCCTTTCTTGAATCTTAATATCTCTGTAAAGTCATTTAGTATTTTTGGTATGAATCATGATGAGAATTATCTCCCAATTTCTTTTCAAAGGTAAAGGAGAATTTCATATTATTATATAAGATTTTATTTTAAAAATGTATATACATGTAGTTTCACTGTTATAGATTAAACAGAAGTAAAAGATAAGAGAAATATCAACAAAGATTCAGATAAAACTTATCCTCCAATGTTTATAGCAGTATTGGTGATTATAATTAAAAATATACAAATTGGATAAATCCAATGTGATATATGTACTATGAAATATTATTCAGCAGTAAAAAAGTAGAAGAATTGATAAAATCTGCAGTTTGTTCACCTTATGACTATTATTCTAAATGTCTCAAGTTGTGCACAAATGACTGTATGTTTCATTTATATGAAATATTCATAATAGGTAACTGTATAGGAGTATCATGCAGATTAGTCTTGGTCAAGGCCTTGGGCAGGTGGAAGGAAGATGGGACATAACTACTAAAGGGTTGAATGCTGAGATGAATTAAGAGTAGTTATGGTGTTATTGTACAACCCCTAAAATATTAAAATCTCCTAAATTTGACATTATAAATATATGTATTTAATTATATGTAAAGTAGTTCAAGGAAAACAAAATGCAATAATATAATTAGATAAGCATGCATCTTACATGCATTGTGTCACGAATGACCCTTCATGTCTGTGGCCTGCTTCTTAAAAGAACTTTAGAAGTCTATTAAGAAGAAAACCATCAGTCAATCTCAAGTTGGTTTTTTTTTTTTTTTTTTTTTTTTTTTAGACATCTGGTATACTCCTCAAAACTATGAAGGCTAAGGAAAAGCAAACCAACCAACCAACCAAACAAATAAATAAAAAACCCTAACATCCCAGAAGAACTTAAGCAAATGCAACTAATTAAGCATAGTATGATACCTTAGATAGGATATTGGAACAGGAAAGAAAACATATGGGTGGAGCAGTTAATGAAAGTTCAATCAGTCAACATTGGTGAATGAGACACACTAAGGTAAAGGGTCAGAGATAGAGACACATTTGTGCAGGGTGTGTAGCCGTTCTGCATTGTCTTTGCAATTTTAAATAAAGTAACAGTATCCCCAAAACAAAAAGAAAGTAACATGCAAATGTTAGTTAATAGTTTGAAGTGCTATAATAATAGATATTTCTAAAAGCTAGAGGACCTCAATTAGCCTTCTTTCTCTAGGCGCACACACATGCTGTGGAACTTCTTTCTACCCCAGAAACTACATCTGTAGCTATAATGTTACTGCTCAGATATAGCATATTAAATTTACATGATAGAAAGTTCCTGGATCAGACCTTTACCCAAGAGCTTTACGAATGTGTTTTAAAAGATGAATTCAAAATATCTCATGAGGACTACTTAACACTTCGTCCATGTGTTTAAATACAGTTAAGAGTAAAAGAGCTAAAGAGATGCTTCAGTCACTAAAGTATTTGCTACGTAAGCATGCAGACCTAAATTCACACTCCCGACACATACTTAAGGAGCTAGGTGCTGCAGTCTACATCCTGTGCTTGGAAAGCAGAGACAAGAGAACTCCTGGCTTTCATTGACCAGTCTATCTAGCCGATTGATGAGGCCCAGGGTCATTATGAGACTTTCTTTCAAAGAAATAAAGTGGAAAGACATTAAAGTACCTATCATTGGTCTCTGACCTACACACACACACACACACACACACACACACACACACACACACAAACACACACACACACACAAACACACACACACACACACACACACACACACACACACACACACACACCCTTCCACACATCATTGGAAAGGAGACAATCCTTGATAAAGGACAGATTTATCAAATCTAGATCCTGCCTGCTAATTTTCATCATCTCTGCTAGCATTCTCTCTTGTGAAATACTGTGTTCTAATCCTGGCATATAGAACTTCGTTTGTTCATCTTTCATGTACTCAAGAGTCTGCCTGCTTACATGTTGACTACAATGCCTCCATGGGGTGGGCATTTTCAGAGCTTGACTCTACCCGCAGCTGTAACTCCTTTGGCAGCTGTGTCTTTCCTTCTGCCCTAAAAACAGAGGCCAAACACTCCATGGAGTATGACATCTCTTTGTTCTCAAACAATGGCTTCAAAAATGGTTCCCATCCCTTGGTGGGGACAAGTGAACTCCAGTTCTGTTAAACAGCCTGCAGCTGGAATTTGTACACTGTACTCTGCTCACTTTGTCACATACCAGATCTCAACAGGACCACTCTTTCCAATCACTTCACATTAATATTTAAAAAGAAAAAAATACATATCTTCTCTTTTGGTATTGCTCACTTTCAGCACATCTACAAAGTGTGGACTAAGGAAGTTAATTCTCTCAAATACAACAAGAGACTGAACTTGTTAAATGTGTAAAATTTTGCATTTAAAGGAAATCAATTAGTTATTATAGATATATGAAAAGATAATATCTGCTAAAATTATACACATTCATTGTGTTATTGGAATATTATGATCTCTCTTCTATCTATCTATCTATCTATCTATCTATCTATCTATCTATCTATCTATCTATCTATCTTTATTAGTTTATTGAGACAGGGTTTTTCTGGTAACTTGGCTGTCCCAGAACTTACTCTGTAGACCAGACTGGCCTCAAATTCACAGAAATACACCTGTGTCTGCCTCCAGAGTGCTGGGATTAAAGATGTGCTGAAGGATCTTAAACATTTCACTTGTGATAAGAAATGAGCCACGTTAGTGTGGTCTCTGGTATAGAGTAGATCTTGCATGGCTTCTGCAATTTTGCTGTATCTTTTCCACGCAGTTATATTACCATATCTGATGCTGGAAGGTACTATTGTCCCATTTTACAGATGGTCTATGAGAAAGGCTAGGATAATTTCTTACAGTTAAGAAGATGGAATTAGTACTATGTCTCCTACTGCTCCTCATAGACACCTTTGGGAGCCTGTGATAAGAGCCTTAGTTGGCCTGTTTCCAGCCACCATTGAAGTGAGTGGCTCCTGCCTGCATACCATTCAGTGGTCCTTCTATGGCAGTACTCTTTTGTCGATGAAGTTTCTTGTAAAGTCCTCAGAAGTTCCTAAGGTAGAGTCATGGAAATATGGAGGTTTTAAAATCCTTAAGGACATCCTTCAACAAATACCAGTATGTAAATGATGGATAAATATACTTTGGGGCAGATAATTCTGGAATACAGAAGTTAAGTCCAGTTGCCAAAGTGAGAGCCATTTCAATCAAATTCCGATTTTGTTCTTTCCTCGTGTGTCATATTTTCCTCTGCTCCTGCAATCCTGCTTTCTGTATTCAACTTTCAAATTAAAAATCTGACGGAAAGGCAGTCTCAGACTACTTGGAAAAGAGAGACTTGGCTGGGAAAGGGGAGAGGGGGCAGTAGGGTTACCTTGTTTTGTTTCCATTGGTGTTTGCACTGCATTTCTCTCTGTTTCTCCATAGGTCACCAAGATGCTCGCAGTGGTTGTAATTCTGTTTGCCCTTTTATGGATGCCCTACAGGACTCTTGTGGTTGTCAACTCATTTCTCTCCAGCCCTTTCCAGGAAAATTGGTTCTTGCTCTTTTGCAGAATTTGCATTTATCTCAACAGTGCCATCAACCCAGTGATTTACAACCTCATGTCTCAGAAATTTCGTGCAGCCTTCAGAAAGCTCTGCAATTGCAAGCAGAAGCCCACAGAGAAAGCTGCTAACTACAGTGTGGCCCTAAATTACAGTGTCATCAAAGAGTCAGACCGCTTCAGCACAGAGCTGGATGACATCACCGTCACTGACACATATGCGTCAACCACAAAAGTGTCATTTGATGACACCTGCTTGGCCTCTGAGGTAACCTTTAGTCAGAGCTGATTCATGAATGAGACAAAAATGAATCATGGTCAGATGTTGAATCTGTGTTGTTATCCAAGACAATACTTGCACTGCAGACATCACAGGGAGGCTTGGCTTTGCTCTTACAAAGCTTGATCCTGCATACTTCAACCCATGACACTGGTTTTTCACTTTCCTTCTTTCCAAATTAGAATCACAAAAAGAGAGTCTAACTCTGCAAGGGATATATGATGGAAACTAAAAGGCTGTTTGCTTTCATTTAATTTGGGAAGTCATTCTCTTTCATGAGGTAAAGACATTTCTGTAAAGACTAGCTGTCAGTTTAAATTCTTAACAACCTTATCAAATCTGATTTCACACATACATTCCAAATATTTACACATTTGGTAATTCGGCGACATGCAATTTTTAAATGTTTTGATTTAACAAAATACAGTGCTGTTTTATGAATAACTGAAGTACATTTGAAAAAAAACAAACAAACTGGAAACTCAAAATACCCCCCAAATTTTAGAGACATGTGGATTTGATTGTAAAGCAAACCTAAGTTTACCAACTCTTTGGGCTTCCTAAATAATGGATGGGGTAAAGACGTATCCAGTTCAAATAGCTGTGAAGATGCCAGTTCTATCGTACAGTGAATATTTAAATGTATAGAAAGTACCAGACCAAGCGTTTAAAACATGGTTTCATCTTTTTCTCAAAACCTTTAAGGTTGAAATTCTCTTTGAACACTTTTCTTAACTCCCGAACCATGTCAACCTCCCAGCTGAACCATGCTTCAAAGTCTGAAACAGTTTCTGAGGTATTGTTTTTGCTTGAAATCAGCCAAACTCTGGCTCTTTTGCCTCAAGGTGAAGATGCTTGACTCTAATTTGGACTTTAACTCGCCTGCAATTATCTTTCATTGCTCCTCCTGGTCATTTTTCAGTTGCATTTTATTTCAAGTACTCAGAATATTTTGCTTATAGTCTAATTGAAAGCACCACGGCCGGCTGACTTTATTTTAAAACTGATTTCATACTATTATTGCTACCTTATCTTTACAGGTTGAACTTTGACCTAGTGTCCCAGTTATTTTTAGACAGGTGTGAATGTGCATCTACCCAGAAGTCTTACGGGTCCTCTTCAAATAACTCACCTACTGGGATACTGCAATTCAGATATTAAAGAATATAAGTTGACCTTGTTGATAGCTTCATAGTCATTAATTTTTAATAGTTGGGTCAAATGTCATAATTTTAAATACCCCATTAAGATGGCACTTTCCTCTCTCTAGCCTATATCTTTAGTTCATGAATTTTCTTTGAAATGTAATTAATAATGATAATTAGCCTATCACACCTTCTTAATAGAGAACATTATTCTTCATGGAAAACCTGTTAAACAGGACCCATTCTAGATACACTTGTATGAAAGTTTTTTTCATCTACTCCAGGAAGACATTTCTTCTGCCTGGTATTATATTAGTAAAACAATGTAACAAAATAGTTACAGAAAGTACCAGAAGCCATCTATTTTAATTAAATTTCCATTCTAGATTAATTATTATTATTATAAGGGCACAAGTATGACCCAACCACAAATGGCATAAGTATGTGTTTTGGTACATAAAAATACATAGCCATAGGTGTATAAATTTATGTACAAAGAGAATTGAAAGTTTAGTATATACCTTCAGTTTTCCCCTTTTAATTTTTGAAAAGTTATTTGCTAGTTTTAATTTTTGGCCACGTGACAAATTCAAAACAATACAGTTAATAATGTTTCGACTTTAAAGAAAATGCCATTACAAAATCAAATATTTCTATGTAATGTCCAACAGATAGATGAATTTACACAAAGGAAGTATAACTTTCTAAAATATTCAATATCATGCTACTCATAAAATATTTTCATTGATAATCAAAACCATATATCATCAAATGGAAACTAAAAGACTAAATTAAAATTTGCTGGTGTAGTGAAATAATACTACTAATAACTCCCTTAATAACTCTCTTAATAATGCTCCTAGAGTTGTTAAACTACTTCCAATTCTATTCATTGCCGAGGGACTTCAGGCAGGAAAGTGGGCAGAAGTGAATGAGTAACAGAAGCAAACATATATTCATGGCATTTTCCTAGGGTTTCTTCCTCAGTCTGGTTAATGTATTTTTAAAGTTTGACGTAGATCTCAAGTATACTACATCCAGAAGATAAATAGAAAAAACTCAAATTCTATAAACATTTCTAAATAGATGAAATGCATAGAAACATGCACATACCTTTATAATCTACCAAAAGTAACAGGTAATTTGTGCTAAAAGTTTAGTGAATCCATGTAAAAGAAAGTGTAGTAAAATATAACTAGACTTGAAGTAGATGGGAGTTGCGTAATACAGAGTATATGTCTTAGGAAAGCAAGAACTATACAGTTCTGCTCCATTCCTTAAAAAAGGAAACCCCTAGTGATATCATACTAAAGTACTTTACATCTATAAAAATTATTAGATGGAAAAATAAACTTTTATGAAGAAAATAAATTACTAACCCATAATTCTGTAAATTTAACAAATAAAATATTATTTGTAAAATACTATTATTTTCACATCAACTCTATTCCTAGAGAAGATGAATTTTGTATATGAAGTCAGAAAACTGGTTGTGAGTGAGAAAGCACTCAGGAGCCGCTAATCAGCTCCAAGTGAAGAAGCACATCACAAATATTAGGAAGCACTCTTTGGCTACAAAGGCACAAAAATGGGACTCGGAAGCAATTCATTTTGAATTTCTTCAGCTGATAACAAATAAATATCCACAGAAACAAACACTGAACTGAACGAATGCAAAGTGTTACCCTAGCAGGCACAAAGAAACCTGGTAGAATCCTCTCTGGATAATGGTGTCTCTCCTTTCCCTCTTCTCAAATTCTTATCCTTCCACAGGTATCGCTTTGCTCAGAGCAAGGAAACGCTCCAAACTTCCCCAAAGAGTAAACATGGGCCTGAAGTATCTTAAGTGAAAATTCAAATGTTCTGTTAAATGCACTATGTATAGGAAAATATTATGCAAATTTTAATTTTTATAAAAATCCCTTTTAAATAAAAGAAACATTGGTCTGTTGTTTCTAAAATTCATATTTAGCTTTGTCATGATTTATATAGTAGGAATCATATAGAGATGAGTTGCTTAATATAGCTATTTTTTTTTCACAGAATAGAGACTTGACATTTCACAAGTTTCAGTCAGAAACTTGAAAAGGAATTTTAAATATATGTAAAACCATTGCTAAAATTTTATGAGACAAATGCGTCTTTCTATTCTTACACAACTCAATCAAGTGAAAGAAAGCAGATATGCATGATATAATTTCAAGATGTTATAATTTGAAGTTTTAGGCAATGTTTAGAATACAAATTAGAGTCATAAGAAATATAGCATAAAACAGTTCTTAATAGACTACTTGAAAATATCTAAGATGACTTAACAGAATTATTTACATAGTTTATTTTTAATGGGCTATCATTAGAAATAACTATTTAAATTATTATTTTTACTTACCACAGAACTAAAAAGGCCATAAAGGACCCTGTAATGTTCTCCATGTATATTTATTTCAAAATTATGATCTCAAATAATTCAGCAACAGATGTCACTAGGCAAGTTACATCCTGGGAAGCAATTCACTATTAAGATTTTCAGCAACTAATGAACTATATCAAGTGACAAGTTTAATCTATGGCATTCTTAATTCAAAACTCAAATAATCTTCTTTGACAAGAGTGATCATGGATATTTGTATTCAATGTTGTCAGGTCAAAAAATATGTAAATAGCATTCTTTTATACCAAACAAATTCATACTAACCAAATAGAATATGTTAAAGAATTATATCTAGAAAAATGAAAAAGGCTGGACCATGTAATACCAGTTAAGATGATACATTGTCTAAAACTATCAAATCTGCATGCAGCAAGAAAAGAAAAGAATTTAGTGGCCAATAAACCACTCTCAACTGGAATAATGGAAATGTGAAGCATGGTGAAAGTTATGCTAAGAGAATGGGTTAACCAGTACTGTTAGCTAGTATTATTGCAAGCCTGTAAGTGACTCTTTCCTTCTTTACAGAAGAATGGACCCAGTTCTTGTGCGTATGGCTGTTCTTTGACTGCCAAACAGGAGCAAATATGAACTTCCTCAAGAACATCTTGGACTGGTATTAATAAAGTGAAATCTTTCAAAAAATTCAATATGACTCAGAATAGGATGATTTCAACTGACCAAAGGTCTTCATTCAGAAGTCAATAAGAACATCATGATACTGAAATGGTACAGGACGGTACAATAAGGAAGCAAACATTTAATCCCTAGCCATGAGGACAAGCCACTCCTGTTTTGATATATATAAAAATTACTGGCATGTTTTTTCTTAATATGTTTCTCTGTCTCAAAAAATTGTTATTTGCCGTATGACTCTGAACACATCCTGAAAGCCAATTTGTTCTGAGCCTCCACATATATCCTTCAGGACCCTTGAATACCAAATAATTCTAGATAGGCAAATAAACAGAAAACCCCATGGAGGACAAGTTCATTTCATGTTTGTATCCCACAAATTCAACTAAGGTGATGAGCTTGACATCAGCTTTCTGTTGAATGATTGATTGAATCAATCAATCAATCAATCAATGAGTAAATTGATGAATCTCCAATAAGAAATATAACCTAAAGTCTTTGTGATGCTTGATTTTCCCATAGATTTCTTTGCAATTATAAAACTTGTTTATTGTTTGTTTTTATCATCTTAAACCATTCTCCTGGCTCATTAAAATGTACTATATTGTGTCAGATGATATTGCAACTATCCCTGTGTATATACTGTGAGTTCAAAGTTCAATAGTATTCTCACATCTCACCTAATTTAATAATGATCAAGATTATTGCATGCACATTCAGAAAATGACAACATATTATTACTGACATGTGAATAAATGAATAAAATGTGCAGAGTACATGTTAGAAAGAGAAGTTGTATGATTTCAGACTACAAACATTAGAATTCCTCATAGGGAAAAGAATATCAGGGGGTGCTAGAGTAATTAGAACAACCTAGTAGGGGAGCTTGGATTTCTTTTAAGGATAGACTTGGCTTAGATAGTTGGGAAAAGACAACTGATGTAAGAAAAGAGAGATGAGGAAGTGCACAGTAAAAAGAAACAAAACTTTAGGTGTTATGGCTATGTGCCCAGTACAGTGCGATTCATCAGAGATTGATTAAGTCAAGCAACTAGGAGAACGGAAAGGAAGGGAGATAAAGTACTTCCTAATGCTTATATCTGATGAGAAAATATTCACCCAGACACAGTTGGTAGATGTATATATTAGTAAGCTGTCATGTATTTTCTAAACATTGTGAATTTTACTTATTACCTATAAAAATGTAGTATGCTATTTGTCTTCTAAGTGTTATAATTCTGTAAGTATCCTAAAGTCATAATTTTCCAAGTAAAAACTACATTGTATATGTATATATCTTTTCTATATTACATTGTCATCATACATGGGATATATTTATTTATGTATATATGGTCCAGAGGTCTGTAACAGCCATGAAGTTACCCAGTTATGCTAAACATAGAGCTCCAAGCTAGCTCATAGGCCCTTCAGAAGCCCAAGCATCCATATTAAATGTGAAACTGATAAGCAGTGACTAGCTTCTAACTCCCTCTACCTGTTGACCTGCATGCTGCTTATATCGTGCTTCTGAATGATTAGTTTCTAACAACATGCCCATAGAGAGCTGTATGCTGACTCATCTCATTGCTTGGAGATTAACCATTGTGTCCATGTAGACAAAGAATCTTCTTTAAGAAAGTGCAGTATTTTTGGTTGTGAACCTAGCCTTTAACAGCTGAGGCATCTCTCCAGCCTGGTCTACAGAGTGAGTTCCAGGACAGCCAGGGCTATACAGAGAGACCCTGCCTCGAAAAAAACAAAAAATGAAAAATAAAAATAAATAAAAGAAAGCGCAGTATTATGTGTTCTCTCTGAAGTGCGAAACTGTTTCTGTATATGTATGTATGCGCAATAAAGTATCAAACTGAAAGATCTAGATCTTTTGGTTTCTTTTCTTTGAAATAATCCTATTTTGGTATACCTTGACTCTAAACCATATTCTCCAAGCATTTGATTTTGATACCTTGTTACCTGGCATGTACCACTGATTTTTTTTTCTAAATAATTACAAGCAATACACAAATAAATACTTTTTATCTTTAATAAGACATTTAATGTGCACTGGTACAAAAATGACTAACTTGCCCTGTTATCCATGGTTACACTGACACTAATAAGTTTATTTAAGGTTGATATCAAATGAGACAAAACTCACAGTTATTAAGAAATAGTTGAAATTTGGGAAGCTGTTTGGAGTAATTGCTTCAAATATTTCTTATTGTCACTTTTTCTCAATAAAGTATACTCAATAAAGCACATGACCCTGATACTCTTTCAATTCCAAATAATCTGAGACATGTCTGTCACTGGGGAAACAAGATTTTCCAGTGCCTAGGACATACTACTAGGAAACAGATTAAAATGCATTTTGGCATAGAAAAGGAATTTCACGCTTCAGTAAATCTCAGATTTGTTAAATGATCCCATTGTTTCACAGCTGAATGCAGAGGTTTAGTGTGTGTGTGTGTGTGTGTGTGTGTGTGTGTGTGTGTGTGTGTGTGTGTGTGTGTTTATGGTTGTGTGTATGGATTTTATGTGTGCGTGTATGTGGTGTGTGTGTATGGGGTGTGTGTGTATGGTGTGTGGGGTGTGTGTGTGTATACTTGAAGTACTATTACTTTCATAGGGCAAGAGAGGATTTATTTAGATACCTCAAGATTATCAATCATTAATACTATTCACCATACAAAGAATACTTTCCTTATACTGTGACATGTAACATCTTGGGTTTTTTATAAGTCCTCAATTGTCTAAAATAGATTTTTACCAAGTTGTGTATCTTTTTTTTCTAGATCTCTTGAAAATGGCAATGACGTGATAAAATTCCATGTTCTCTCACCCAGGTCAGCAAAGTGCAGTAATTTGTCCAGTGACTGGGAAATAGTTGACCTTTCAAGAATTTTTATAGATGGATGAGAATGAATGGATTCATTTCTAAAGTTGTTTTAACAAAAAGGAAACAGTGCATACGACACATGCTAACCACATCTAGGTTCCCCACAGAAGCCAAAAGTCTTAGGACTCATAGTTTTCAAACAACATTCACTTATTCATAGTAACTTTAAAATAACTTAAGCTACACAATTTAATTATATGTCCTCTAACATGAAAATCATTTGCCTTTCCCATCTCTTTCTGCTGACGCATTTGTTAGGTCATTGTAAGTTTGTAATTATCAGTGGTGGCAGCATCTTGCCGGTCCTCGTTCCCAAGTGCATTGTGATTCTGTGATGTCATCACAGCTGTGGTAGACAAGTGCACACACAGTATACTTCTTCCCTGTCCAGAAGTGATGGAACAGCCTCTTTGTCCAGCACATTCTATAAGGCTATGGGAAGCCTTTAGAATGAACAGATAACCCAGAATTTCAAGGTACTTAAGACACTGAGAAAAGCAATCAAACAGCAACAAATGAAACCCAGTGGTAAATGGCATACATTTTCTGGTGGAATACTTCTTAGGTGTCTGTGCATGGCTGAGCTTCAACTGTCCACATTGGAAACAGCCCCCAAACACTTGCCTTTCTTTTAATCTGACTACCCAAACTCCTTCACCTCTTTGTAGAAGTTAAACCCTGGTTTTTCCACCTAGCCGCATTCTCCCAGAAATAAGACTCAGATTCAAAATATATTTACAAATTGCTTGACCATGTAGCTAGGCTCTTTATTGACTAGAAAAAACATAAAATATCCCTTTTATTGTAGTCTACATTCTGCCATATGGCATGTTATCTGTGCTCGGGTACCATGTGTCTGCCTTGTCTCATCTTTTCAAGGACATCCTTCCTTCTCTCTCCCAGAATAATTTCTCCTCCTGGATATCTCACCTCTATTTCCTGCCTAAGCCATAGGCCATAGGCTTTTTGATTGACTGGTGATGCATCCATATAACACACAAGATATTCTCTCTACAACTCTTCTTTCTAAAGAACCTCCAACATGAACCATTTGTTTCCAAATCCTTCCTTCATAATCTGCTTTATGGCACCATCAACCATCAATGTCTTAATATATTTAAGTTTTAAATTTAACTTTGCTGTCTTCATTGTCTATAATGTAGCCTATAGATATTTGGGTCTCAGAGATGGCAATCATTACATAGAAAAGGAAAACAGAGAAACATAATTTATGGATGAACTAAATGTACTAAATTACATTTAAGGTAGTTTTAAGATATCTGGCCATAGAATGTATGTTTTTTCAGTGAAATGTTAAAAATAAGGTAACACTTTGAAATCAGGCTACTTTCAGTCAAACGAGTTGCTTAGTTGGGCTGTGTCTCCCTTTCTAATTAAGACATTTTCTTGAAAATATAAAGCATGATAATAATAATAATAACAAGAACATTATTTTACTTAAATTTTTTTCTGTTTTGGAATAATGGTAATAGTAGGAACTATTATGTATATCGAAAATTGTCCAAAAATGTGCTTGCTAAAAGACAAGCAAACAGAAATATTAGCAATGGGTGTCTATTTGGTTCTGTCTGAAATCTTGCCCTTATAAGCACCAACGTTATTTTAGCATCAAGATAGGCTGCATATGTGGCAGAGGAAGGCCTTGTTGGACATCAGTGGGAGAGAGGCCCTTGGGCCTGAGGGTGTTTGTTGCCCCAGTGTAGGGGAATGCCAGGGAGGGAAGACAGGAGTGGGGGGGGGGGGATAGCACCCTCATAGAGGCAGGGGGAGGGGAGATGGGATAAGGGGTTTCCAAAGGGGAAAACATTTGGAATGTAAATAAATTAATAAAAAAAGAAAACATTAGGAATTAAATAAACTGAAAGATGGAAAAAAAGATAGATTTTTTTAAAAAAACATTAGCCAAACCTTTTCAAAACAACTAACAGTGTTCCCAACTGCCAAACATGATTTAAGTACAGCAACGCAGGACCTTTGTGAATGGATCGCACTTCCGTCAGTTGACTCTGTATTCTTTTTCATAGCAGCATAAACTAGCAAAGAGCCCACAATAAAATCACTCCCCTTCTCTCACAGAATTTTCTTTTTTTATTAATCATTTTATCCATTTACATTTTAAATGATATCCCCCCCTCCTGGTTACCCCTCCACAAAATCCCCATCCCAACCCCCCTATCCCTTTCTCCCCCCTGCTTCCATGAGGGTGATCCCCCACCCACCCGCCTACCCACTGCTCTAGCATCCCCCTACCTGAGGCATCAGGCCTCCACAGGACCGAGGGCCTCCCCTCCCATCGATGTCAGATAAGGCCATCTTCTGCTACATATGTGGCTGGAGCCATGGCTCCCTCCATGTATACTCTTTTGATGATAGTTTAGTCCCTAAGAGCTCTGGGTGGTCCAGTTAGCTAATGTTGTTCATCCAATGGGGTTGCAATCCCCTTCAGCTCCTTCAGTCCTTCCCCTAGCTCTTTCATTGGGTTCCCCTGGCTCAATCTGATGGTATAAAACAAGGAGAAATAAAAAGAAAATAGGGTTTTTTTCTTCACTCCATACATATAGTATTCGCCAATCCACATACATGTGTCGTCTCTATATGCCCTTTGGAATTCCATGTTATCAGAAGTTGGAAATGACCTAAAATGAGTTTATAAAGGCCATGTTATCCTTAGAAAACTTCTCACTGAAGATTAAAAAGAATGTTTCAGTTTTCACTTCATACTGCAGACCTTAAATTACACCCTGGTGATGATAGGTCTATTAATTGCAATACTTTTCAAGTTGTATGGAACACTAACTCTAACTACTGGGAAAAAAACTGAAAGCAATTATTTGGCAATCGCAACAAACACAGTATTTAAGTCTTTTTCTTATCCTTGAACAGAGTTTCATCGAAATATCTATAAAATGTTATCCCTAACCAGGGAGATGAAGGCAAGAAAAAGAATTATTTTAAAAACAAAGATCAATAAAAATCCTTCCAAATTACATATTCTGTCTTGGATTTATTGAATAAAAAAGGCATTTTGGTATTTAATATTAAAGTATTTTATATGAATAACATGTTACTCAAGATCAATCATTTTCTCTTGGATGAGCCCATTGGCCACCAGAAGTACTTGAGATGATTTAAAAAAATTAGTACCTTCATTTAGAATGCCAAATGCATTCTTTTAAATGTAAATACATAATAATAATAATAATAATAAAAGACAGAAAGAAATGTTTTATAACCAGATGGTAAGCTACAACTTGGGAGATGCAAAGCTTTCTTACCTATTGATCATCTGGCTATAGCTCAGAATTGTTCCTATGTTTGCTGACTTGAGATGGCAATTAAGATGCTTACTATGAATTGCTGCAACTTATTTTGTTATGTCAGTTACATAAGTTTGGAAATTTTATAGAAATTAATGCTTCTGTGTCTTAAGATTGGCACTGCATAGTCAAATAGAGTAACGTAATGAAGAATTTGAGAGATTGGGGTGCTATATTAAAACTGCCACCAGCAGAAAGCAAGTCCTGAGAGGGAAGATGAGATGAGAAATAATATAGCTTTGGAAGCATAGAGGAAACCCAGCAGAGGTAATGGCTTTGTAATGTACAATATATATTATCTATTATCTATTATCTATTATCTATTATCTATCATCTATCATCTATCATATATCATATATCATATATCATATATTATATATTATATATATATTATATTGGCAAATTGGCATGTATTTATTAAGCTTGTTGAAAGCAGCTGTTGAGAGTAAGTGGGGTCCTCCTATTCCATCTCTAGACCATTTGTTTCAAGTGTTCTACAATACCTCTTGTCTACAAATTGACTGTTCCTCTGGCATTGTAACAGGGAGAAAGAAGAACAACAAACTAGCACAAGATGGGGCTAGAGAAATGTCTCAGCAGGTAAGAGTACTTGCTGCTCTTTAAAAGGACCAAGGTTCAAGGCCCAGCACCACACAGCTCCTCACAACTGTCTGTAATTTCCAGTACCAGGGGATCAGACCCTTCCAAGGGCACTACACATATAAACATGCAACAGGCATGTGTACACACAAGACAAACACAAAGATCAACAACAGCTCAAGAGTAAAAATTATGTTCAGAACAGCCAAAAGGTATGCTTTCCAACCAGAGTTACTATTCGTAGTCTCACAGTATAAAAATACCTACAATGGAAAAGAAGATGTGGGAACCCATCTGTGGAAAGAATGCCCTGATCTGCTTGGACCTCTTGATTAGGAGCCCCAGCATGGCTGTTTAATCAGGGCTTCCCCAGCTGATTTCTGATGAATGTTTGACTTGCTAATGCTGACCTTTAGCAATCTCTAATGGATGTTATGAGCACTTGATTTGATGACATTTTACTATCTACTGGACGTTCTCTCTATCTGTTAGTCTCTGCTTATTCTTTTATTTTGCTTGCCATACACTTAATAAATCCACTCATTCAAGTACAGACCATGCTCTGCTTTACAAAACAGCATTTTCTTATTTTGTGATTGAATGCTATCTTTTTAAGAGTGAACATTATCTTTGCTTAGAACAACTGACTGAACTGAAATTTGCAAATTACCTTCCCTCCTGGTTCATTTGCTGTGTCTACTGTAGTGGTTAGTGCCTGGTCTCTTGTTCTTGTCATCCTTAAATTCCACATCTAAGCACCCTAATCTCTTTATCATGCCCAGTACTTGACTTGTGAAATTCCAAGTCAAGGTGAGGATGTTTATCTTAAAGACTCACTTGGTAATGGAAAACAATGGATTCTTTAATGGTTTTTCTTCCTCAGATTGAGTTAAAATGTGCCAGATAGACAAAGAGACAGCAAATAGTTGAGCATCTGCATAGTTTATTTCAGTTTCATTTTAGTGTGCGTAGGGTTACTCTTGGTATACTCCTTCCTGCTGCTGCCACTAAGAGTTCACTTTCTAGCAGTCTCCTCAACCTTGTAATTGTTGCTTTTTCAACATCCTTTATCAACCATTCTCACCTCTCTTTAAATAAACCAATTTATTCAGAGTACTACCCTTCCAAGAACTAGGCTTCACAGTAACGTTTTACCCATAAGAAGGGGGAAACATTTTTTGGAGGCTTTCATTTCTGAAAAACAAAATTTTTCTCAGGAGACTTTAGGAAAGTTGTCAGATGCAAATATTAAATAGAAGTAAATAAAGTCTTATTTGTCAATAATTTGATATTAATTCATTGGTCTCCCAGAAAAAAAAGAGGGGCAATGCTTTTGTTTTCAAGTGAATGAAATCTACGTTCTAAAATATGCATTTGAATTGTCTGAGATAGAAGCAAATACAGTTTGGTTTTCTTCACCAGCCTAGAGATACTAATTAAGTCATATTAATATTAATAGACAGTTATGCAAATGAGTCAATAACCTTCCTAGCCAAGGTGCTTTGACTTCTCCTTCATCTGTCCCTTCCATGACCAAGAAAAAAAAAAAAACACTCATGCAAAACTGACCACCAATAATAGGACTTCCCAATTTCCTGGCTTCGTGTTCCATTCCAAAACAGCTAACTGTCCTGTTGAGCAGGGAATCATCTTTTCTGCCCTGAAAAAATGCAAAGTTTACCACTGCAAAAAGAATTGCATTTATTTCTCTTCCCTATAGACCTCTTACTACTTTCCCTGTCATGATCTTGTTTGTATATACTGAGGCAGAAAATCAGTATATGAGAAAAGCCCACTGACAAAGAGTAAAGCTGTAGACCCTGAGCTTCAGAGCAGTCTCAGTTGTACTCAAGGAAGCCAGAAAGTGGCTTGTGGCACTATAAACTATATGTAACAGACACCACGTGTAAGAAAGCCTTCTATCTCTGAATGATTTCAAAATGCCGTCCTATACAGTATAAATGTCTCCATCCTTTGTGTAACGTTGTTAAGTTCCTAACCTTTCTCTTTGCTCTTGTCTGTGTCCCAGAAGTATACTGTTTCTTGGAAAACTATCTCTGTTTCTGTTGTAACTGAGTGTCCTCATTCAATTCTTTGTTCTGGGTCACAAAATCCTGGAAACCTCAGCAGGTATCTTCAGCTGTTGATAGCACTATTGTATATACTGTGTGGAACAATAATGTCTATGAAAACAGGCTCACCAACAGCATCAACTAGCGTGTATGTGTTAGGGGGATGAGAAGAGGAATCCAGAATGATACATATTTGACTGTCATCATCTTAAAAATAACCAGAAATGAAAAAATCAAACAAACAAACAAAAGAAACAAAAAAAATCCCTGTATTGCAAGCAACTGAAATCAAAAGTGTTAAGGTGGCATTCTGGGAGATTTTAACTGCTAAGATCTTTAAAGTCAATATATTCAGTTTACTATTTCCTGCTTTTCAGCTGATACATATATATAAAATCTCCTAGAGACTGGACTGAGATTATACAACATTCTGCCCAAAGACCCTAAAACTGCTGAACCCTGTCAGTGCACTTGGAGGGAGGTCACAGTGTCTGCACTCTACTTCTGTAATTTGTAGCTGATAGGTTCATAAAATTCATTCTCACAGTCAAAGGCTGCAGTGCTCTCTCCATGCTTTAGAGACTGTCAGACAATTCATTCTGTCCTTTCACAGGCAAATAAGGAAAGACTGAGAACCAGGCTTCCTCCTGCATTTTCATTAGCAAATAACCAGTGCCCCAAAGAGGCTTCAGCTTGGTTTGTAAATGCAAATCACAGAGCATTGCTCAGCCTGAATCCCCAAACCCAATGAGAGCAGAGGCAAACAAGCATTCCTTCAATGGAATCCTAGAAGCCGATTTCCACTTTTTGCTTATTACCTCTCCTAGAGAATGTTCCTCAGCAGCTAAAGGTGTTGAATTCACACACAATGCTTGCTTCACACACAAAATCTGCACACAAGAATCTGGGAGGCGCACAGCAGCATCACGAACTGTAATTAAGAAATTATTTGTATGGTTCCCTGTGAATCCTAATGAGTAAATAAAAGACCCAGTGGTGTGGTCTCTTCATTACTTAACAGGCAGATGGAGGAAAAGCACCATGTTCTTCAGAAGATACAAGATGACTTAGCAGGAGAAATGGGGTCAGGTGCCAATTTCTCTCAGTGAAAGGGAGGGACCAGGCTGCTTACAAAATAGATGCTACCAATGCATGCAGCTCAGACACAGTTGCTCACACATTATCCAGGGTCAAAAGAGAAAATACAGCAGAATATCCCAGTCAGAGGTAGCTGGGAAGTGTGTGAACTATGTTGTCAACATGCCTTTTCCTAAATTGTTAACTTCCTTAGGGAAACCCAGGATCTACTCTCTGAGAATTGTGCAATGCATTTGTTTGGATCTCTCTGTGCTTTACCAAAGAGCTGGATGATTGTAGAATTCAGGTTCTGGAACAGTGATGAGCAAGGCAGAGAGGCACTAAGCATAGCTCTGAGAAGATTCTACTTGTCAGAAAGGGAGAAAGGTCTTCCTCAAGGGGTATCATTGACAAAACAATGAGGAAATGCTAGACACTAAAGATAGACTTAGGTGGCAAATGCCAGCTAACATGCCAGTAGCAAAATGAACAGCAAAAGAAGAAAATAGCCTATTGTTTGGACATCAAGTGCACTGAAAAGCACAAGCTGCCAGTTCTAGTTCATAACTTCTCTGGGATCCTTAGTGACGTATTCCATATCAATGCCCAAATCACTTTCACAGTGCTCAAAGTCTCCTGAGTATAATCTCTCAGCTTGGGAAGATACTACTAGGAACACTTAAAACACTTAAAAGTTCAAGTTGGAAAAGTGACTACAACATGCCTATAGATCTAATACCAAGGTCTGATTGCAAAAACCACATAGTAATAGTCTCATGCAATATAAAAAGATAAAATTTCCACAATGTCTAATTGTACATGTGTTTATGTGTTTAGTACTTTACATAAAAATGTAAACCCTTTATCTTCATTAAGCAATGAATTGCTTGAGAAGTCATTTAGACTATTCTGGTGTAGGAATATAAGTGCTTCAAGGTTACAACAACACAAAAAATATTTGTGATGTAACTAAGTCATGATCTCAGAAGTTATCTGGAATCCAGAGTGTTTCCAGCATACAAAGCAATTAAAACTCTACACTATTTCCTGAAATGAGAATTTAAGGAAACCACAGGAAGATGTCTGGGATTACTACCATCAGGATTTATCAGCAAGAAATACAGTATAGCACCTGAACAAAATTTACTCTGAAAGCAAACTGTCTAGGTTTTTAAATTTTTAAAAATATTTTTATTTAGTTTTGAGAATGCCATACAATGTATTTTGATCATATTCACCCTGACACATCCCCTTCACTCCTCCCAAATCTGTTCCTACATCCTTATCACCCCCTACCTCGTGTTCTCTCTTTTAATAATTCATCGACCCGTTTGTGCTGTTAATATACTCTTGTCTATGAAGCCATAAACTGCCACAGCTCCTCAATTAGGGTTTTAAACCTCATGAACTACATCCCATTCTATGATTGAATGTTGGTTTGCTTAATTTGGTACAGGCTTTGTGCAGGCAACCACAGCAGCAAGAAGTTCAGGAGTGCACCAGTCCCATCAAGTCCAGAAGACACTGTTCACTGCAGTCCTCCTTGAACCTTGGCTCTTTCCATCTTTATGCCTCCTCTTCTACAATAGCCCCTGAGCCTTAGGTGGTGATGTGATGTCCATGTCCCATTTGAGGCGGAGTATTCCACAGCCAGTTATTCTCTCTATACTTATCTCTATGCTTTGACCAGCTGCAAGTTTCTAACAGTAGGTGAGTTAGTCACTCCACATTGTACAGTGGAACTCTTCTGGTAGAGAGCTTTAAGTTTAGAGGGCAGTTTGATACTATGTCTATTTGGCAAAACAATAGTAATAGGTATAACTTCTAGGCCCAGTGAGCTCCTAACCATGAGCATATTTACAGTAAAAGCATGCATTTCCTTTTGTATGGTAGGCTTTAAATACAAACAGAAAGTAGTTGGTTGCCCCCTCGTATTTATGTCACTATTGCACTCATTAGCATATCTTACCTCAAGAGACATTCATTACTGGTCATAGAGAGTCTCAGTTAGGATTTTATTGCTGTGAACAGACACCATAACCAAGGCAACTCCTATAAGGACAACATTTAATTGTGGCTGGCTTACAGATTCAGAGATTCAGTCCATTATCATCAGGGCAGGAGCATGGCAGCACCCAGGCAGGCACGATGCAGAAGGATCTGAGATTCTATATCTGAAGGCTGCTAGCAGAATATCCACTTCCAGACAGCTAGGACTAGGGTATCAAAGCCCACATCCACAGTGGCATACCTACTTCAACAAGGTCACACCTCCTAATAGTGCCACTCCCTGGCCCAAGCATATACAAACTATCACAGAGTGTGCAGCCAGGTAAGATTATTGATGACTGTCCTTCCTCTTTGGTAGCCTACATAGCATCTTCCAATACATCAGGTAAAAAGCATGCTGGTCAGTAACCATATATGTGTGAATAATCTTTGTGGTGTCTTCAGAAAGAAGATTTTGCCATCAAGTTCTGGGGGCAACCATGAACAGTGGCAATGACTTGTATTATTTGAGCAGTCTCTGAGACACCTGTGATTGACAATGTTGAGAGGAGATAGTCCACACTTAGCATTGGGCATTATATTTGGTAACTTATTGCTTCTGGGATGAAAATAAACCCCTGTATAAGATAACTCCAATTATGATGTCTTATGAACTGATGCACAGTTTCCTTTAAGAGTGCATTTTAATCTACCATCTAAGACAACCTGGAACTTGAGACCTTTCTACTTTAGCCTGAAAAGTGATAGAGTTACTGGTGTCACCATTCCTGATCGTTTATTTCTTTCTGTTTTTTTAATGCCTCTGTATTGTCATTTGTTACCTGAAATTGGCTGTTAATTCCTATAGATTTTGTCCATCACCCATATCTCAATAAAGTGGCTTTAAAATAGAACAAAAATGTTTAAAATTTATGTTTACATTATCCAGACTCATATTGTGTTTTTCATGTTTTAGAGGCAAGATCCAATTTATTTCAAACTGGCGTCATCCACTGCTGCATAACCAGGGCTAGCCTTTAACTCCTAGCCTTCCTACATCTCTCTCCCAAGAAGTAGGACCAATGGTGTATGCCATGTTCTCTTTTCCTTTTCCTTTCTAATCATTTCCTCCATCCGAGTTTTCATCTTTCCTTTTGTCAGGCTAGTTTACTGATTTTTATAGATACATGTACAAACATGTATATGTGTGTGCATAAAGCTCCAAATGTACAATCTTATGGATGTTGAAGTACACCATTCCAGGAAGGAACAATTTCAAAACAATAGCAGATTTATAAGCTATAAACAAATATTAATGGTTGCATTCAGCACTTGGCATAATAGAAGGAGAAGCAGGTAGTTCCCTTTACTGTGTTATTTATAGGTCACCAGTGAAATCATTTAATTATTTTCACATTTTAATAGCCTACATTAAACTTTTGCTTCTTCATGCTGAGGTGCTGTTGAATCCTTTTGGAGAATAAACCATCACTCAAAGGTTTGACTCTATAGTATAGGAAGTAACTCCCTTTATTAAAAATGATATAGAATCTGGAATACTAGGTTCTTGGACTGCTATTAAACTTCTTCTAGGAAGTACACACTAAATATTCAAGAGCAGACCTGATCTTTGCACTTCAGCATATCAACCTAAGAAAATTAGTATTTTTTACTCATTCAGAAGGAGAAGCAAAGAATGATAGAGCTGAAGAACTAACCTGGGTGGATGTCTGTGGTAAGGCATCATTTGAATGCCTGAATAAAGAGATGGAGCATTGAGGAGGAACAATTAGGAGAAGAGAATAAAGTGGTGCTAAGAGCAACTGGCTCCTTCCTTGTCTCATCTATTAGTTACTAACTGTACCCTCGATCCTTCAACCCATAAAGCTGAGACATGTATCTTTGAACTACTCAGCTTGCTAGAAATATAGCTCATCCATATTTCTTCTGTGGTTGGAACATGTATGTGTCCCATAAAGTGTTAAAAACCCTACAGATTTATGTGTTCCCTATAAATGAAAGTAGTCTTTGACAAGTTCATTTCAGCTCCTTGCTCTTTTCCTTTCTCTAAAAACAGATTTTATATAATTTTCTGCTATTTAGAAACACTTGAAAAGCCATTTTACTGTCTGTGATATAGTCCATAAACAGTTGGAAAATGAACTTGGATTTCTAGATAAAGCCATGGATTTCTAGACAAAACCAAAGATAGAGAGAATTGCAGAATGGAAAAGAATGAATGGTGAACATCTTTCATCTCATTGCAATGAAGTGAAGTGAAATGAACTCCAACAAAAATAGATGGCTGTGAACCTGTGTTCTCCTTCTGTGCTAAGGCTGTACAAGAAAGAAACAATTGTTTCCTTATGAATAAATTATCTTAGTTAAGATTACTATTGCTGTGATGAAACACCATAACCAAAAGCAACTTGGGGCAGAAGGAATTTACTCAGGTTACACTTCCATGTTGCTGTTCATCATCAAAAGCAGTGAGGACAGGAACCTGGGGCAGGAGCTGATGCAAAGGCCATGGGGGGGTTTAATGGCTTGCTCCTCCAGGCTTGCTCAGACTGCTTTATTGTGGAACCCAGGACCATCATCCTAGGGATGGCACCACCCAAAATAGGCTGGGCCCTCCCCCATTAACCACTAGTTAACGAAGTGCATTATAGCAAGATCTTATGGAGGCATTTCCTTAACTGAAGATCCCTCCCCTCTGATGACTGTAGCTTCTGCTAAGTTGACATAAAGCTAGCTAGTATAATAATTAAGAAAACTGGTATAAAGGTTAGGAAATTGGGATATTATTTAAAAGAAATTTGTTTTTTTGTGTTGGGAAATTACCTCAACTTTCTTTAATGAATTAGCTCTAGACATTTGTTTTTTTGTGTTTGATTAGACGCCCATTTTTCATGTAATTATTACCTAGAGAGCCAATTAAATGAGGTCAAATAGAGTAAGTATCACAGATGATCTTCTTTATGCTACTGGTAATGTATTATACCAACCATAAGGCACACACACATGAAAGGTCAAATACAGAAGAGGCCACTTTGATTTATTTGAAGATGAGATTAGAAAGCCACCATGATGGCTCAGCGGATAAAACCATCCTGAAGAAGGCTGATAATCTGAGTGTGATCCCTGGAAGCCATGCAGAGGCAGAAGCAGAGAATAAATAAACATAACTTTAAAATATTGTAAAGCCCCCCAACAAGAGGAAAAAACAACAGAAAGCACAAGATATTCTTACTCATAACTAGAGACAATAGTGAATGAACTCAGTGATATCAGTATACAAAGTTTTCTTTGCAGCAGTACTAAACAATTGAAGAAACTAACGTGGAAAAAAATTTTAATTTTCAGCAGCAACCGAAATTTACACATTTCTTTAAAAACAAAAATGTTTGGCCAGACATGGTAGTGCATGCTTTTTATTAACTTTAATTCCAGCACTCATGAGACAGAAATAGGTAGCTTTCTTTGAATTCCAGTCCAGACTGCTTTAAACTACAATTTGCTGGCCAGTCAGAGCTATAGAGTAAGACCCTGTATCAATAATAATAATAATAATAATAATAATAATAATAATAATAACAACAACAACAACAACAACAACAACAACTTCACTCCCTCTCTTTGGTGTCACAATTCGAACCCTAGACCTTGTATATGTTGAGCACCCACTGCCACTGAGCTACAATCTTCATGGCTTTTTTCTGTCTAAAGTAAACTGTACTATTTGCCAAAAACCACAAAAGCCCAAAACAAAGGAAAAGCATGTCATATTTCTGCATGGAGAAATTCAGTGTTGGAAATTCTCCCAAATCAATTCATAATTTGATTTATTCTCAATTAAAATCACAGCAGGAGTTTTCATGAAAATTGATGCTTGTAATCTAAATTCTACATGTAGAAGAACATGCATAGAATACTTAGCAAAAGCAAAATAAGAAGGAAATGGCAATATGCACACACACACACACATATATTACATGAATGTCTTTATATGCTTTCGTTTCTTTTCTTTTTTCTTTTTTTTTTTTTTTTTTTGATACTTTATTTACATTTCCAATGTTTCCCCCTTTCTAGGTCTCCTCTTTGGAAGCCACATATCCCCTTCCCCTCCCCCACCTCTATGAGGGAATTCCACCTCCCACCCACCTACCCACCGACTCCCATATTCCCACCTTGACATTCCCCTTTACTGGGGCCTCTCCTACCCCTGATGGCCAACAAGGCGCTCCTCTGCCACATATGTGGTCCGAACCATGGGTGCCTCCATGTGTATTCTTTGGTTGGTGGTCCAGCCTCCAGGAGGACCGGGGGAGGGGGGTTCAGGCCAGTTGACACTGTTGCTCCCTCCATGGGGCTGCAGACTCCCTCATCTCCTTCAGTCCCTTCTCCAACTCCTCCATCTGGGACCTCACTCTCAGTCCAGCAGTTACTGTAAAGTGAAACTTGGGTATTCCGAACGTTTAGGCTAATATCCACTTATCTTTATATGCTTTCAATATTAAATGTGAACCCCAGAAAAGCAGTTGACTATTTTTCTGTAGGATTACGTCTCAGGACATAACATAGGAAGAAGATGACTAAGAATATAAATAATTAAGGAAATCAACACTATTAATCATTGAGGTGATAAATTATTTAATTGATGTGTTAAAGCAATTGAATTTCTATTGGAAACACAGTATTTAGCCATATGTCCCATACAACATTCTAGATATGTTAAATTTAAAAATTTTTAAAGATAGCATTAGAGGAAAAGATAGGATAATATTTTTACTATCTTGACATGATTAGAGGTCCTCAAGTGAGCTGTAGAACACAGAAGTTAGGAAGGAAATAATCATAAAGCATTAAGCATGAAGAATTAATTTTTGCATAAAAAGATTTCATAAAGCATGTTAAAAACAAATAGCTAAATGGGAGAAAACATTTCTCTAAATAGACTGAAGCTAAGTATCTGAAAAGTTTCCATAGAAAATTAAATTGTTAAAACTCCAGCAATTTGCAAAATAAACAGAGAGCATGAAAGAGCAAGGTACAAAACGTAGGAATATGTGCCAAGGGAGGGGAGAGTGGGAAGAGGTTGTTAGCAGGAAGGAAACTCACTTCTGAAGTGTGAATTTTAACTACACACTTAAGAAAGTTTAACATTGATAGTAATGTTTAGAATAGCTGAAAACAGAAGAATGCCCACATTCATGCATTGCAAGTGGGTATTTGGATGTGAATGAAGTTTGGTGAAGTAAGTTCAGCACATAACAAAATTTAAAGTACACAGAACTCTGACTCAGAAACTTCTCTTGCAAAGCGTAATTGCTGGAAGATGTACACAAGCCCTCTTTACAATGATGCTCACTGAAAGACTGACTGGGATAAAAGATTCTTAGAAGAGCATCACTGAGGATGGCTGGCATGAGTGAATCATGGTATATCTGTAGGGTGGAACAATGTGCAACTGATTGACATTCTCCAACATGAGTGATATGCATACTTGTTTAAAAGAACTGTTAATTATTGATGCCCAGGGTAGCATGAAGAACATCTTCCAGGATAGACTTTAAAGACAAAATTATCTCAAGTGAAAAGGAAATTCAAGCTACAGAATGATCCAATTAGTACAAATTTTTTCGGCCTTAAACCCAGACTATGTGCTTTACTTTTTCCTTGCTAAATACATAGACGATTCTGGAAAAAATACATATTAAGTTGTTGTTAAAGGTTATCTTTAGGGAATATGTAAAATTACTACATTAGTGAGACTTCACTTGTGATTTACTAAATTCTAGATTGTTTTATTTATATTTAATAAAAGAATGAACTCCTAAGCTGCTTATCTTTAAATATTAAAAATAATTGAGAGGACAGAGACTGAGGGACAGGAAACTTCTGGTCTCCATCTGTGGCTGGGGACCTCAGCTTGGGCCAGAGGGCTCCAGAGCCAATTAGCGCCAGGAGAAAGCTACCCTCCCAGGAGCTTGGAAAAGCCGGGAGTGGAGCCAAGACAAGTACCACTGCTCACCAGGAACCGCCCCGAACCTGCGGGACACAGGGAACCCTCTGGTTCCCTTCTGTGGCAGGAGACCTCTGCTTAGGCCACTAGGGTCCCACAGCCAAGCAGCGCCACGAGAAAATTACTCTCCCAGGCCCTCAGGACACAGAGACCAAGGAAGAAAAGTAAGGGACAGGAACCTTCCTGTTTCTATCTGTGGCAGGAGACCTCTGCCCGGGCCACCAGGGTTACATAGACAAGCAGTGCTAGGAGAAATTCACCCTCCCAGGAGGGTGGAAAAGCCCTGAGTGGGGATAAGACAAGCGCCACTGCTCACCGGGACCTGGAGACCTCAGCCTGGGCCACAGGGCTCCAGGAGAGAGCTGGTATCCCAGAAGTGCTGACACACCTTCGAGCATAGGCAAAACCACCACTTCTGTTCAAACTCACTGGATCAAGAGGGACCCTTGCATAGCCATCAGGACATAGGAACCAAGGGACAGCTGGGGACAAGATCCTTCTGGTTTCTGTCTGCACCTCAGAGCGTACCCTGTACCACAGGACTCCAAACCCAAACACCTCTCAGAGAGAGTTGGTCTTCAAGGATTATTGATACAGAGGCCTGCAGAAGGAACAAGCCATAGCCAGACAGAGTAAGATCAGCTAACATCAGAGTTAACAAGATGGCAAAAGCCAAGGGCAAGAACCTAAGGAGTAGAAACCAAGGCTACTTGGCAAAATCAGAACTCAGCTCTCCCACCACAGCAAGCCCTGGATTCCCCAACACACTAGAAAAGGAAGACTCAGATTTAAAATCATTTCTCATGATGATGATAGAAGACTTTAAGAAAGAAATTAACACCCTTAAAGAAACACAAGAGAACAGAGGTAAAGAACTAGAAGCCCTTAAAGAGGAAACAGAGAGATCCATTAAAGAATTACAGGAAAACACAATCAAACAGACAAAGGAAATGAAAAAAACTATCCAGGAGCTAAAAATACAAATAGAAACAATAGAGAAATCACAAAAAGAGACAACCTTGGAATTAGAAAACCTAGGAAAGAGATCAGGAGTCATAGATGCAAGCATAACCAACAGAATACAAGAGATAGAAGAGAGAATCTCAGGAGCAGAAGATACCATAGATAGCATTGACACAACAGTAAAAGAACATACAAATGCAAAAAGCTCCTAACCCAAAACATCCATGAAATCCAGGACACAATGAGAAGACAGAACCTAAGGATAATAGGTATAGAAGAGAATGAAGATTCCCTACTTAAAGGACCAGTAAATATCTCCAAGAAAATCATAGAAGAAAACTTCCCTAACTTAAAGAAAGAGATGAACATAAATATACAAGAAGCTTACAGAACCCCAAATAGATTGGACCAGAAAAGAAATAT
>CM052718.1:53067048-53083137 GCA_028551405.1 Uromys caudimaculatus | reverse complement strand
TGGAACAACAAAAAACCCAGGATAGCAAAAGCTATTCTTAACAACAAAAGAACTTCTGGGGAAATCAGCATCTCTGACCACAAGCTGTACTACAGAGCAGTAGTGATAAAACCTACATGGTATTTGTACAGTGACAGGCAGGTAGATCAATGGAATAGAATTGAGGACCCAGAAATGAACCCACACACATATGGTCACTTGATTTTTGATAAAGGAGCTAAAACCACTCAGTGGAAAAAAGACAGCATTCTCAACAAATCGTGCTGGTTCAACTGACAGTCTACATGCAGAAGAATTCAAATTGATCCATTCCTATCTCTCTGTACAAAGTTCAAGTCCAAGTGGATCAAGGACCTCCACCTAAAACCAGATACACTGAATCTAATAGAAGAGAAAGTGGGGAAAACTCTCGAACACCTGGGTACCGGGGGAAAAGTTCCTGAACAGAACACCAGTGGCTTATGCTCTAAGATCAAGAATAGACAAATGGGACCTCATGAAATTGCAAGGCTTCTGTAAGGCAAAGGACACTGTCATCAGGACAAAACGGCAACCAACAGATTGGGAAAAGATCATAACCAATCCTATGTCTGATAAAGGGCTAATATCCAATATATACAAAGAACTCAAGGAGTTAGACTCCAGAAAACCAAATAACCCCATCAAAAAATGGGGAACAGAACTAAACAGAGAATTCTCAACTGAGGAAATTCGCAGGGCTGAGAAGCACCTAAAGAAATGCTCAACATCCTTAGTCATCAGGGAAATGCAAATCAAAACAAGTCTGAGGTTCCACCTCACACCAGTCAGAATGGCTAAGATCAAAAACTCAGGTGACAGCAGATGCTGGCGAGGATGTGGAGAAAGAGGAACACTCCTCCACTGTTGGTGGGACTGCAAGCTGGTACAACCACTCTGGAAATCAGTTTGGCAGACCCTCAGAAAAATGGACATAATACTACCTGAGGACTCAGCTATACCTTTCCTGGGCATATACCCAGAAGATGTTCCAACATGTAATAAAGACACATGCTCCACTATGTTCATAGCAGCCATATTTGTAATAGCCAGAAGCTTGTAACAACCCAGATGTCCCTCATCAGAGGAATGGATACAGTAAATGTGGTACATCTACGCAATGGAGTACTACTCAGCTATTAAAAACAATGACTTCATGAAATTTGCAGGCAAATGGATGGAACTTGAAAATATCATCCTGAGCGAGGTAACTCAGTCACAAAAGAAGGAACATGGTACGTACTCACTGATAGTGGATATTAGCCCAAAAGTTCAGGATGCCCGTTTCACTTTACAGTAACCGCTGGACTGAGAGTGAGGTCCCAGATGGAGGAGTTGGAGAAAGGACCTAAGGAACTGAGGGAGTTTGCAGCCCCACGGAGGGAGGAACAGTGCCAATGGGCCTGAACACCCCCCCCCCCCCCGGTCGTCCTGGAGTTTGGACTACCAACCAAAGAATACACATGGAGGGACCCATGGTTCGGACCACATATGTGGCAGAGGATGGCCTCGTTGACCATCAGGGAGAGGAGAGGCCCTTGGGCCTGAGGGTGTTAAAGGCCCCAGTAAAGGGGAATGTCAAGGTGGGAATATGGGAATGGGTGGGTGGGTGGGAGTTTGAATCCCACATAGAGGCGGGGAGTGGGAGGGGATAGGGGTTTTCAAAGAGGAGACCTAGAAAAGGGGAAACATTGGAAATGTAAATAAAGTATCAAAAAATAATAAAAAAATTTAAAAAAATTGAGAGGTATACTGGATGATTTGGAAAGAGGAAACAGACAGAGGAATGATGCCATTTTATTATAATTATAAAAAATAAAAGAAAAAATCTATTATTCTAAGCTTTGTTTTAATCTTAAAATTTGTTTGGAGGTCAAATTCAGAGGAGTATAAGAGCAGGCCAAATACATCAGTGCAATGCATAATGAATTGTTCATTATAGATTTCTAAGTACTCAAAGTTATTACATATATCCCTGACCTACTCAAATATTATTTGTGAGCTTTGTGAAGTATGAATTTGTCACTCTAGCTTGCTCTAAAATACTCATTCATTAATTTACTGGCCACATGCTTTGTGCTTGTGTAGCAGAAAAGACACAGTAGTTGTTTTTGTTTGTTTGTTTTGCTTGTATTCAATTTCTTTCTTGTTTTTTCTTATATTTTTGAAATTATAATTACATCAGTTCTCCCTTCCCTTTCCTCCCTCCAGAACTCATATACCCTTCTTGCTCTCTTTCAAGTTATGCATATGTGTATATAATATATATTTCTAACTATAACCTGCTTAGTCTGTATAATGTTCTTGTATGCATATTTGCCAGGCTAACCAATGGGATTGGATGACCAGTTAGTGTGCTCTTCCTTGGAACACTATTTCTTCTACTGTCAGCATTCCTTAGTTAGTTCTTTTTGTAGGACTGAGGACTCCTGGGCTTTCCTTTCTAGACTCTGGCATTCTCTGTTCAACTCAAGTTTGGTAGTCGTTTTATAATGAGTTTGTGAGTGTAGCTTCTGACATTCCTAGGAGGCACTATCCCACAGCAAACTTCCTGACCCTCTAGCTCTTACAATCTTTCTCCTTCCTCTTCTGAAAATTACCCTCTAAGAGAGTTTTAACACCAGGAGTAGAAGAGCCCTATGTTTACTGTAGTCTGAGGTCCAAGGAGAAAAAAAATAGAAGGGTTAAACTCCACACAAGTCTCTTTCAATAAAATCCAGTCACATAAAAGTCTAATTTGTATTTAGTTTTAGAGGTATAAAAATATGAATAAATAAATAATAAATGAATAAAACTATATGTGTATGTTTCCTGCTTGCTGCACAATTATTGAAGATGTAGCTGAAACTGAAATTCAGAGATCCTCACCAAATGGAAAAATTTAGCCTATTAGCTTATGACGTCTTATTAATGATAATAATTCTTGACAATGTTAGATTTCCCCACCCTGAGAAGATATAAACAAACATTTAATCACTGCAAACAAAAGGAACAATTGCACTCAGTTTAGCTTCATGGGATTGTTGGTGTTACATGAATGTGGGTGCCTCAAAAATAACAGCTACTTCCTAGAGAGGCAGACCCAGCATTGGTAACTGCTCTTCAGCTACCTTTTTGGAGCTCCCTGCCCAACAGAGGCCTTCAGAGCAACTTTAGTTCAGCAACACAGATGCTCTGGCAATGGACCACACCCAAAGACCTTCTAGATCTGTGTGATCCAGCTGGAATATAGGCATGCCTTTACTCCCAGGAGACAGAGGCAAGCAGGTCTCTGAGTTAAAGGCCAGCCTAGTATACAGCAAGTGTCAAGTGAAGAAAAGCTTAAGAAAAGTTTAGGTCTAGGTATAGTGGGACACGCCTTTAATCCCACCACCCAGGAGACAGAGGAATGCAGATCTCTGAGTTCTAGTCAGTCATTTAGGTTGAGTCAGTGAATTGAGAGATAGTGTGTACAATGGAGTGGAGTTTGAGGCAGGTTCAGTTTGTGGAGTTCAGATGCAGTTTTTACAGGGACAGTTTTACAGTGACAGGTTGCAGAGAGAACAAGCTAGACACAGGTAAAGACAGAACAAGCCAGAGAATAAGGAGACAGATGACTAGAACAGATTGCCAGAATTAGTTTAAAGCCAAGCAGAACAATTCAGTAGAAGGTGAGAGAAGTCGGACTGAATCAGTCAACTTGGAGAGGAGTTAGAGTCAGAACAGCTGACTTCAACTAACCAACCAGAGTTCAGGAAGAAAAAGAGGCTTATTCATCAGTAAGCCTCTGGGATGACAATTACATCAGGTGAATAAAAGTTACTTTTACAGAAGCCTGAAGAGAGAATACAGTTCCCTAAGTCTGGAGTAACAAGTGGTTATAAGGTGTCTAACATGGTGCTAGAAGACAAACTCAGCTATCTCTCCACCTCCTTAATCCCCTGTTAAATAAAGCCTATTTTAAATGACATTTAAAACTTAATATAAAAATTTCAAGAGAAGAAAATTCTGTCTACGTATTGTTGCTCTCACACACACACACACACAAATAAGAATGCTCACACAGAGATGTAGTCATCTATTTAAGTATATAAGTTGTAAATAACATGCCCACTTATCCCTAGATAACTCTACTCTTTTCTTATCTGTGTGGGTTATATTCTAAGACCATTGCTATAGTTTTCCTTCTACTATCTGGTTAAGTTACTGTTACCAAAAGCAACTACCTGAAGAAAAGGCCTTATTTCAATTTATATGCTACAGTCCATCATTGAGGAAAGACAGGGAAGCAACTTAAAGCATAAACCATGGGGGCAAGTTGCTTGCTGGGTCATTTTCAGGCACATGCTTAGATAGCTTCTTCTATACAACCTAAAACTATTTACCAAAGGAATGGTGCCAGTGGTCTGGCTCCTTCTACATCAATTACCAAAACAATATAAACATGTTGCTTTTATTTCCTCAGATGAAGGGATGAGATGAGAGCCATACCCAAGCTGTATAAATACAGGACTTGGTCTGAGCCCAGAGAGTTTCGTTTTGGTTCTAACTATCCCTAGGCCTAGGCCTGGAAGCATCTAGCCTCTGTACAGTCTAATCTTCCAAGCAGACTGAATCAATCTGGCTTCTCTCAGCTTCTCACTGAATTGCTCTACTTGGCCTCAAACTAACTCTGCTATTTGTTCTAATTTTTCTGGTTCCTTCTTATCCTCTGGCTGACCTGCACTGAACTGCGTGAAATCAGGAACAAACTCAACTCCACTGCACTGCACTCAACAGCACTAACTCCCAACTCACTGACTCAACTCCACTGCACTGAACTCAACTGAGTGAACTCCACTCTGAACTGACAAACTGACTCTCTCTCCCTGTGCTGCTCATAAATATCTTTTCTCCTGAAAGCTGAGTATATCCTATCTCTGACGCATTCTGTCAGATCTTTCTCTGATTTGTCACTTTGTCTGAGTCTCAATTAGATATCATTGTTTGGGATTAAAGATGTATACTAAAGGATTTAGCCAGAGGGATTAAAGGTGTGTGTAAGGTCTGATGTGATCAGAGCAGCAGTGATGCTGAATTAAAATTCTTTTACAACAATCCCTCATAACATGCCCACAGACTAACCTGACCATGACAATCCCTTGATTGAGACTCAGATGATTCTAAGCTGTGTCAAGTTGACAGTCAACACTATTTAGAACAACTGCCCATGGAAGCCTGGACATGAATAATATGAAATTCATATGTGTTATATTCTTTCCTGTATGTACATACCTTTGATAAAGTTTAAAGTATAAATTGGCCACAGAAAGATTAACAATAGTTAATAATATAACATGACAACTATAAAAATAAATGATAATAAATGCAAATCATTTTTAAAATGTTTCTACTTAATAGTGACTGTAGGTAACTACAACTGGGAAATGTGGAACTGATGACAAATGGGGGAACAATTGTTTGTCACCATGGATTTCCCAAATATAAATATTGTTTCAAATAATGACACTTCTTTCTCAAAAGTACAAATGTAACATTATGCATACTATACCAACGATCATCTCCAGAGCCTATTTAAAGTTTCTCAATTGGCCTCAAATTGTCTTTCATATCTATTTTCTACCAAGACTATCTGGAGGCCAATCAAATATTACCTTTCCTATTTTAATCTTTTTATCCATCAAACCTTCCAAAAATCTTTCAGCCCTTACCTCTGCAGATTAATAGCACGAGTTACAGTTATGTGTTATTACAACCTCACATACCAATCACCTGCATAAGAACTGGATGGAAGACTGGGACTTTCCCCACCAGAGTCCTTGTTAGAAACCAGACTTGAATTTTAAAGAGTCATATTAGTGATCAAGTTACAGTATAATAAGGGGCCATGTCAGGGGCACACTTGTGACAAATTAGCATGTATATTTTATAGGATAAGACAGCTCTATATAGTTAGTGATAGAATAAGAATTTAAATCTGAGTCTTTCAACATTTCAGTCCTTTTACTTACATTTCTATATGACATGTCTGCTACTTTCTTCAATTCTTTTCCTGAAATCATATTAACAATTTTCTGTCCATTAACATTTCATACTTTTTCAGGGTTTTCTTTTTCTTTTTTCTTTTCTTTTTTTTTTTTTACCTTGATCATAAGATTCTTTTCTTGAAAATGTATTTTTCCATTTATTTCTCTCTTGAGAGTTTTACCAATTTCAAAGCCCCTCCTTAGACATTGATTCTCTGTAAAGGCCATCCTGACATCCTTAGAATTCACCACTTATCCAGTATACTGAAAGTTTAAGATTTCTGTGTCAAAAAAGGAATTCGTGTAATTATATATATATGTGTCAATTCAAAATTGAGAACAGGGTGGCCTTGACCTAGCACCCTACCTGGAACATTGCATGTGATTGAAAAGTATTACTTAACCAATGAGCCTTCATAGTCATTTACTTACTGGCTCCAACTGCTATGGATTTATGAATTGGAGAATGTATAATATAACTACATTAATTCAAAGCTAAAGCACAGGGGCAACTGCCATCTAAAGGATTTATAAACTCCATGCATTGTCTTATATCACAAAGTCTGATAAAAATTTGGCTTTTAGAGTCTAACAGAATTTAATTAGATGACATCAATGCTTCCATTTGGTGAAATGGATTTTAGCTTAAGCAATCATTTATTCAATTCTCCAGAGAACATAACTTCAGTTTACTGATATGAAAGCTGTTTAATCTTTCAAATTCATTTCTGCTTTTAGTGCAAAGGCTGCCAAAATAGTGAGAAACCTGAAAGAACCTTGCACTGTGTTCTGAATGCACCTAGAGGGGTCTCGGGTTCAGACACATCCTGTGTCTGAGAGGTAGTGACACAATAGTTGCAAGCCACTGATAGCTGTGAGCAAACTAAAAACCTCACTGAGAGTAGCTCATATGGAAGGAAAGAAATTTTAATGAATGAAATGTTAATGAATAAAATTTTAAGGGGAGTATAAAGGAGTATTTTGAATTTAGCAAGAATGTACCATTTGGCTCACTGCTATCAGAATCAATTTCATAATGCATACGAACATTTTTCTCTTGAACACTACTTTAATACTAATGACAGAAATAATTTTAGGTATTTATAAATTTTCAATTCTATGTTGCTCAAAAGGTACAAATATCTAAAGTATTCCTTCCATTATTCTATATATGGAAAGCACGGTGAGGTTATTATTGGTCTATTATCCTCTCTTTGCTATTAGTAACATTTGTGTTGCCATGATCAAATAATATTTCAGTGCATCATGACAGGAAATGCTTCCAGCAGGAGTGGCTCCATCTATAATGCTGGGAACGTGTGTGAGATACAAAAGCCAGAAGCAGGGCTAACTTTGTCAAAGACTCACCCAACGTCTTCTGCTAGTCAAGCCCCATATTCCCAAGATTCTACAGCCTTCAAAATTGAACTCCATCCTGGGAACATGGTATTTAAAATGTAGGCCTGTGGTACAAATTTATAACTCAAACCATAATACACTCTTCAGAAAAATAATCTCCCTGTGAGATTATTAATCAAGGGACTTTTGGCTAATCACTTAACATTCATCCTTTTCTTTTCCTCTTTTGATGCAAATCTTGGGGATTTTTTTTGTTTGTTTGCTTGCTTGGTTGGTTTGTTTTGTTTTTTCTGGGTGACCATCTCTATAGAGTCTCCATGATTATGAGGCAATTGATGTAATCCCAAGCATTAGTGGTAGATAATTAGCTCAAAGAAATCCTTAGCACATGGCAGCCTCATGAAACTATTATTAAAACAGGAATGGAAATCTCTGCTTAGTTCCCTCAATCAGACTAAAATGAAAGGCCTATCATCAGTCTTTGGGTATTTCTTTTTCACAGTCTTGATGTGCACAAGGGACCATGTCATTCCAGTTTCTGTAAGCAGTGATCTAATGGCAATAATGAGAAGGAACTTAGGACACTTGGCCAGCCAGAATAGAGCAGAAAGACAAACATTCTGATTCCCTGAGTTAAGATTATAGTCACTGAATCAAATCCTCTTGCAGACAATAACTGCATAATTTTAAAGCAGCACTGTAAGGTTCCTTCTTGTTTGCATCAGGATTCACAGTTTCTGCTACTATAATTGAAACCACATCAACTGATACATTACAGGAACAGCTAATTATGATTATTGAAGATGCAAAAGTTTGGGTCGTACTCAAAAGAAAAATTAAAGCTACCCCAATTCAGTGATTTACATAATTGTTATCATGCTACCAAGCAATTAGATATAAATCATACTCAGTGCACTTAAGTGAATAATTTTCTAAGGAGCTGGAGGAAGAAGGTTACATACAGAGTAATGAATAGCAAATATTGTTTAAACTATGGAAATAGAGACTCTGTTCTGCTCATTACAAAAGGAAGCAGGTTCACCTAACTTAGAGTTAATGCCCTGTTCCCAGTTGCAAAGACGCTGATGTTTATGTGGTCCTTTAGGAAGCTCAACACTCTTCTGGGTATTCCTCAAAGTGATACAGTCAGCAATTATTCACGTAAGAGATGTGGATTCTTCATATGTTCATGTATTAGAAAAGGAAATTAAATGAAATCCTTCCTATTCTGCTTCCGCATTTGTAAGGAACAATTTACTCAATCAAGTCATATTTCCCAATAAATTACAGGATATATATAAGGATTCCTTTATCAGCTACATTCATAGTTAGTCCCAATACATCCACACATACTTGGGCTATACTCCTAATGCATTGTCAAAAACCTAACATTTTACAAGGTTCAAAGCTAGATAAGACTGGTGATTAACCCTCAACACTCAGTAGCCTTTATAACACTTATCAGTACTAGCTGGACAGGAGGAAGCTTCCTGGTGAGCTCCAAATTGGTTTATATGTATCCTATGACCAACATGTGTGGTATTTTCAGCAATTATTCTCTTACTACCAAGTTCTAGTAGAACCAAGAGTAGTGTCAATAGCTTGTATTTCAGGCGTTATCTGTGACACTACTGATCAGTAGTTCTAGGGGAGGTGTCTCTACCTGGCACTGGACTTTTTATTTGGAAACCCATGACTTCTGGCATGTGCCTTTTATTAGTCAGGGTTCTCAGAGTCATAGATCTTATGGAATGTCTCTCTATATTGAGGGAATTTATTGTGATGACTTACAGTCTATAGTCCAATGTGCTGGCAAGTAAATGCAAGCAGTTGAAGAAGAGTGAATCTTTCTTCTTCCGATGTCCTTGTAGGCCTCCAGCAGAAGGTGTGGCTCAGATTAAAGGTGTGTACCACCACGCCTGGATCTGGGACTTGCTTTGTCCCAGGCTAACCTTGAACTCAGAGATCTCTTTGCCTCAGTCTCCTGGGATTAAAGGCATGTACTACCTTAGCCTTGGCCTAAACTTTTCATGGCCACTGAGCCTCAAGATCTTCATGCCAACATCCAGGTCAGAAACTTATGTCTTCCAACCTCAAGATATGGATCACAGGTGAGCCCTCCAATTCTGGATTGTAGTTCATTTCAGATATAGTCAAGTTGATAGCCAGGAATAGCCATTACAAAGATAAACCCTGAATAATGAAACTCCAGTTAAACAGTTTTATATGAATAGTATATGTATGTATTATATACTTACATACACATCACATACACATACATACATGTATGTAAAATATAAAATATGCCCATAATTGCAATAGTTGTAAGACTGTGATAGAATGTGATGGTTTGTATATGCTGGGCACAGAGAGTGGCACTATTAGAAGATGTGGCCCTGTTGGAGTAGGTGTGTCACTGTGGGTGTGGGCTTTAAGAACCCTCATCCTAGCTGCCTGGAAGCCAGTATTCTGCTAGCAGCCTTTAGATGAAGATGTAGAACACTCAACTCCTCTTGCACCATGCTTACCTGGATGCTGCCATGTTCCCACCTTAATGATAATGGACTGACCCTCTGAATCTGTAAGCCATCCTCATTAACTGTTGTCCTTGTAAGAGTTGCCTTGGCCATGATGTCTCTTCACAGCAGTAAAACCCCAAGACATAGGGGTAACCAGAAACCTTATAATAGTATTTAAGGCCAACTCCACAGAAGCAAACATATGGCTGTGACTATAAATCTGGTCAAGGATCCATAGTTGGAGAGCTCACACACCCTGGAGGTGAACATAATACTATTATTTTGCTAATTGTATATCGTATATTGCCCTCTGAATTAAAATCACTCTACCCATAAGTTTTTACAACTCTTAGACCTCATCAGAGAAACTTCACTGTGTACTATATTAACTTAAAAACTCACAGCTAGTAGACTCACAAAGAACAATTGTCAGTTCTACATTACACTCCTACCCAATACTCACACACCATTGTGGAAGAGTAGAAAGAAATACTATAAAAACCAGAAAACAGGGATAAGTGGAGAGAATGGTGTGTTCTGGGCATGGCAGGACCACTGCATCTATCAATTCTCAGCAGCTGTGGTGGCCTGCACAAGATAAAACCAATCAATGTCTAGCATAGAGTTGGAAGGAGTTCACGATCCTTTCCTTAACTGAGGAATCCTCCAGCCTAGCTGAGGATTGAGGGATAGTTGATAGCTAATAGAGAGTCCGTTTTCTATAAGGGTGTGGCTCATTCCAGTGGATTTTCCCATACCCAGGAGTACATATACAGCACAAATTGGAATTGATGGGTTGTTATTTTAAATTTTAAGAGAACACAAAATTGGGGAGTTTAAGGAGATTGTATTGTATGAATCTAGGAGAAGTCCTGAGAAGAGTTGGGGGTAAAGATGGTAAAAATACATTGTATGAAACTTTCAAATAATTAACAAAAAATGTTTTTAATTAATTTAAAAAGAATGTCAATTCTATTACTGAAATGTAAGTAAAATATGCAAAGTGCCTACAGAGGCTATGGAGATAGCTCAGTCAGTAAAATGTTGGCTGTGCCATTATGAGGAACTAAGTTCAGGATCCTCCAAAGCTACTTAAAAGCCAGGCACAGCTGTACACACCCATAACCCCAACACTGGGGAGGCAGAAAAAGGGGGCTTCCTGGGACTTGCTGGCCAATCATTCTAGATAAATCATTGAGCACCAGGTTCAGTGAGAGTTTCTGTCTAAAAAAGTAAACCGTGGAACAATTGTTTGACATCAGCCTTTGGATCTACATACAACCACACACAAACACACACACACACACACACACACACACACACAGAAGGAGTCAGTCAGTAGATATTTATCACAATACTGTTTAAATATTGGATTGTTAAGGACAATTGGATGTTAAATAAAACGCTAAGAGGATGTTCATTTTCAAAACCAATCAACAGGTATAATGGATCCACTAATTTGACACGACTTACCTGGCAGATTAAAGGACCACTGCAAAAATGCTTCCCACTGATGCTTCTTTCTGCCTGTGTCCTGTCTTCCAGGGTTATGAAGAGGTTTCATCATAGTTAGCATAGAATTTATAAAGATAGACAGGAAGGCACTCGTACTATTTTATAATGAGAACATCAAATGCTCCTTCAGTTCAGCAGTAGTACAATGTGGATGTGATGGTCCCAAGTGATGGACGATGCGAGTCCATGTTACTGAATAGAAATTAGTCATCCAAATTATCTGAGTTCCCACAGCTTGTCTGCAACAGACGCAGGATTCAAATGAAGCCTTAGGACAAGCTTACGACCTTTCTGCCATAGAGTCTGCCCTTACCATTCAGACAAAGAACTGTGTACATACAATACATTTAAAGAACAGCGATAGGGTGCCTTACAATCAAAGAAGAATTGCATTCAAACTTTCCTTCTGATTGAGTCTCTGAAGAGAATTTTAAAGATAAGATTTCATTATTGAACAAAAACAGTGGAGTTGGCACCGTGCCATGAAACGTGGTTGTAGTCATGAGAGTTGGCTCTAATTCTGTTTTTTATTTTAATCTTGGAAACTACTTGTGAAACTGTCTGTGACACAGGTTTCAGATTTTCTGTTTTCAAAGACTATTTTCAGCTCCCAGTAGCTTACTTCTAGATGCAACAGATGTTCCTTCTAAATGATTCATTACTTGAAACTTAGAGGAAGCCTTGGGATGTCAGCTCCCTTGATCTCTTGCTGAACTTAAGAAAATCTAAAATAAATTTTTTTCATTTGGTACAAATGTTTTTAAGCAGTTCTGTTGAGATATAACTTATTACAAAAATAATATGGTAAATACTTAATGTGTACAATTGATTGTGTTTGGATATGTGCATAATTTGTATCTGTGCATATGTATGTGTATGTATATGTAAATGTGTATAATATATAATATATACATATGTATATAATGTGAAATGCATTCATGTCTGTGAGGCTAAGTATGAATGCCATAATGTGGGGGGGGGGGTTAAAGAACAACCTTGGGTATCTGTCCCCTTCCACTTTGTTTGAGGCAGGATATCTGAAGTTGTTGCTAGCTGACCTGCAAGATTCTGGACATTGTTGTGTCTTTTTATTGTAGATCTTCACAGTAGCACAGGGATTATAGACGTGTGCTCCTGGCTTGTGTGGGTTCTGAGAACTCAAACTCAGGTCCTCACAATTGTAGGAGAAGTGTTTTACTGTAAACTTCCCCCAGTACTATACTTTATGTAAAAAACTTTTGGTGTTTTGTTTTTTTTTTTTCTGCCATGGTCCATCATTATTACGCACAATATATTTTTTTGGTCAATTCTAAGCATTTATTTTATGGTACAGAGATCATAAGATTTCTGTTGGATAATCTCCAAACAAGTTTTATGGTGGTATCAATTACATGAAAACAGCAAAGCTCACACCATTAGCTTTCCAGTATTGAAACAATGTTCTTTTTCCAAAGTGCATAATCTTTATTATTTTAATACCAGATGTTCTGCTGGTTAGAAATTTTGGAAGCCATTTCGTTGTATTTACCTTAACATCTTAAACATGTTGCAATTTGGTATTGAGGTAAGTCAAAGTCAATGAATGGATGATTGGATAGTTCAAGGGATGAGTGGAACTTAGAATTAACTACTGTTCAGCAGCAATTCAATTACATGAAAGATGATTGGAATATATTTTAATAACCACTATAATAACAAATCAGACCCTACTGTTAAAATTCTGTGTTTTGTTTATGCCAAGTTTTACATGCAGAATTTGGTTCACTTGATAAAAACCATTCTAAAAATTAGATATAATTATTCTTGAGTTACAAGTAAATAAATGAAGATTTTAGAGATTATGACTTAGCCAAATTTATGGATTTAGCCAGGTTTATCTGTCATCTGTAAACAAACTTGCCTAAATGCTTAGGCTCAGGCTCTTATAACTATCACCCATCTTTCATTCGACGATAGAATTGTTGCTACTGGAATTGGTACTATTGGTATATACACACAAGTGTTGTTCTATAACTTTCATAGATATATATTTGTACTATCAATACATGTCTCTTAAGAACAACTGAAATACACAAAAAGGGATGTTTGGCAAAAGTCATGATAATTTCTACCAGTTAGTCAGGAGTTATCTGTATTGACACAAATAGAATGATTTAAATTTTTTCTCTTTGTTTAAATGCTCTTTAATGTCACTGGTGATCTTGGTTTTTTTTGCCAAAAGTGAACAAGCTTGTGTTTGAAAATACTGCTTTGATGATCTATGTAGTAAGCATTTCACATTTTGAAAGTGTTTCCAAAATGTCATCTCAAGCATTAAATCAAAGGAAAATATGTTTCTAAAACACCAAAAATCTAATAATTGTGAAATATAGTGTCTTAGTCAGGGTTTCTGTTCCTGCACAAACATCATGACCAAGAAACAAGTTGGGGAGGAAAGGGTTTATTCGGCTTACACTTCCATGCTGCTGTTCAGCACAAAAGGAAGTCAGGACTGGAACTCAAGCAGGTCAAGGAGCAGGAACTGATGCAGAGGCCATGGAGGAATACTGCTTACTGGCTTGCTTCTCCTGGCTTGCTCAGCCTGCTTTCTTATAGAGCCCAAGACTACCAGCCCACAGATGGTACCACTCACAAGGGGCCCTCCCCCCTTGATCACTAATTGAGAAAATGCCTTACCGCTGAATCTCATGGAGGCATTTTCTCAACTGAAACTCCTTTTTCTGTGATAACTTCAGCTTGTGTCAAGTTGACACACAAACTAGGCAGTACACATAGTATTTAACCTACATAACAGACATTCAAAGTTGAGCCACATAGCATGGTCTATATGGTACTACATACCTTATTCATTAATTTTAAGCAGGATTTAATACAAGAAACAGTTGCTCAATTTATACTGTGTACCAGGGTTTGTATTTGGAGCTAGTGATGCCATAGTCAACTACTTAGATACTGTCTTTACTAAAATATAAAATCTCATTAGTGTGTTCGTGGGAAATATTTCTACAAGGCATACTCCAGTCTTGAAGGGGGAAGAGGGAGAATGGTATGACAGCACCTACATGGAGAAGAAAGGTCAAGGCATTTCTTCTAGTAACAAGATTACCCCTCACCATTGTGTTTCAGAGCCAAGGAAGGGTCTAATCAGTATACTTGGAGGATAGACTTTAATAAAAAGAATAAATCAGGGTCCAGTTAGGTGATACATGTCAGCCTCTCTAACAACTTTATAATTTACCCTGAACACAGCTGGAAGTATTTAAGAGGTTTCTTTCTAAGAACCTGACATAATCAGATACACACTAAAAATAACCTACATTCTTGCTATATACTGAAAGAAGGAATTTGAACCAAACTAAATCCCCTATAGGGAGGTCATGTGGGTGGCAATTATAATAATCCAGAGAGCAACATTCAAACCTAGAGTAAGTGCTATAGAACTAGACGGATTGCATCAGTGCAAATGGGACATAATTCACATAAATTTTTGATACTTTATTTACATTTCAAATGTTTCCCCCTTTCCAGATCTCCCCTTTGGAACCCCCCTATACCCTCCCCTCCCCGTGCCTCTATGAGGGTATTCCCCAACCTACCCACCCATCCATCCACTCTCATCTTCCCTCCTTGGCATTCGCCTATACTGGGGCATCTAACACTCTCAGGCCCAAGGGCCTCTCCTACCTCTGATGGCTAACAAGGCCCTCCTCTGCCACATATGTGGCCAGCACCATGGGTCCCTCCATGTGTATTCTTTGTTTGGTGTTCCAGTCCCTGGGAGCATCGGGAGGTCAGGCCAGTTGACACTGTTGCTCCCTCCATGGGGCTACAAACTCCCTCAGCTCCTTCAGTCCCTTCTCCAACTCCTCCATCTTGGACCTCACGCTCAGCCCAATGGTTGCTGTGAAGTGAATCTTGGGTATTCTGAACTTTTGGGCTAATATCCACTTATCAGTGAGTGCATACTGTGTTCATTCTTTTGTGACTGACTTACCTCACTCAGGATGATATTTTCAAGTTCCATCCATTTTGGGAAAAGATCTTTACCAGTCCTATGTCCAATAGAGGGCTAATATCCAATATATATACCAAGAACTCAAGAAGTTAGACTCCAAGATCCAAATAACCCTATCAAAAAATGGGGAACAGCTAAACAGAGAATTCTCAACTGAGGAAACTTGTAGGGCTGAGAAGCACCTAAAGAAATGTTCAACATCCTTTGTCATCAGGGAAATGCAAATCAAAACAACCCTGAGATTCCACCTCATACCAGTCAGAATGACTAAGATCAAAAACTCAGGTGACAGCAGATGCTGGCAAGGATGTGGAGAAAGAGGAACACTCCTCCATTGCTGGTGGGATTGTAAACTGGTACAACCATTCTGGAAATCAGTTTGGTGGACCCTCAGAAAAATGAACATAATACTACCTGAGGACCCAGCTATTCCACTCCTGGCCATATACCCAGAAGATGCTCCAACATGTAATATAGAAACATGCTCCACTATGTTCATAGCAGCCATATTTATAATAGCCAGAAGCTGGAAACAACCCGGATGTCCCTCAGCAGAGGAGTGGATACAGAAAGTGTGGTACATTTACACAATGGAGTACTACTCAACTATTAAAAACAATGACTTCATGAAATTCACAGTTCTTTCTTTTTATCCGAA
>CM052718.1:53047926-53066548 GCA_028551405.1 Uromys caudimaculatus | reverse complement strand
CTCCAACATGTAATATAGAAACATGCTCCACTATGTTCATAGCAGCCATATTTATAATAGCCAGAAGCTGGAAACAACCCGGATGTCCCTCAGCAGAGGAGTGGATACAGAAAGTGTGGTACATTTACACAATGGAGTACTACTCAACTATTAAAAACAATGACTTCATGAAATTCACAGTTCTTTCTTTTTATCCGAATAAATTCCCTGGATAGTTCATTTCCTGCAGAACATAGGTCCAGTCTTTCATTTTACATATCAATCCAGTCATTTACTCCAATTCTTAAGAGACAGCATGAATAATTTTTTTTAACGTTGCAAAAGAATTCAGACATCTGTCTGCCTTTGTTAAGCACAAAGCTAGTTTGGCGGGACCCTGCCCTGAAATTACAATCTCTACCACACGTGGGGCCTAACCTCACTGAGTCCCAGGATGACCTTGAACTCAGGAATCTGCCTGCCTTTGTATCTTTCTGACCAGCTGGCTCATTAAGGCAGTGGCCTTTTTTCCTTCAGATTAGTGAAGTCCTTCATAATTCATATTACATCTTTATATTTTACACAGTTGAGAAATTATATATTTTCAAACTCATGTTTTTAGAATTCTTTCCCATAACCATAAGGGCTGTCCTGAGGTTCACAGCATTTACCATTTTGCAGAGACATAGCCACATCCTCAATTCCTGTATTGTTTCTAATTTCTCTTGGAGTCATTAACGCTAATAGGGAGGACATTACTCCAAGGAATGTGAAAATATGTACATTATTAAATGAACAAGCCATGTGGCCACAGCAGCCATCAGCACTCCTAGAGGCTCAGTCCTGGGACAGAGTCAATAACCATGTCACTCTGTCCCGATCAGGACCATGCCAGGCTCAGCACAAACACATATTGAACAGAGGTGACAGCCTTGTGTTACTTTGGGTGCTGGGGAAAGATTTGGGGAGAAAATGAGTCCCTGCCCAGCTGTGGCTTACCTGCTAACACAGATATTCAAGCAGAAATTCTGGACAGGTGTTCCCACTGTTCTGAAGTAATATCTCTGCCAAGGAGTGTCATTTCAGTGATATTCTAACATATGGTCTAAAATTTTACTTGACATATGTTTAGGTTTAATAATCCCCAATCTAAATGCCAGTGATACAGTCATGTGTCAAATAAGACCTCTCTTTTGATTGAACTTCCATTCTTGTTAGAGAAGAGAGCCGATCAACCAAGAACTACAATGTGAGTAAAATCCACAAAGCACAAAGGAAGGAAGAGCAGAGAGGGCTTGCATAAGTGAACGTTCATCATAGTTTAGAGGAACTGTCAACTGAGAGTACTGGTTAGCTATATGTGGCCTTTTGGCATCATTTTTTTTGCAAGTTTTGCAACTCTAAATGAAAACTTGAAAATTAAAATATACAAGAAGGCCATTTTATTTCTCCAAGAAGGAGGAAGGAAGACCACCTGCATTATAAGTGATAAATTGTGAAGAATTATCAGATCACAGGCGTCAAGACCATAAGGTGCCTGATATGTCCCAGGGATGGGCAAAGAAGCCAGTTCAATTGGAGTTCATGAACACCAGGAGACTGAGATAAGAAGCCTAGAGAAGTGGGGTGGTAGGGGGTGTTGCAGGCCTCTTGAAGTCTTACGGCAGAACTTATTATGGAGGGTGAACTTTCACCTATGTGTTGGGAGACTATTTGTCATAGCATGATTTATATTGCTGGAAAAAACAACAAAGAGCAAACAAACAACAACAAACACCATTGCTAAATGCAACCAGGGCAGGAAAGGATGTATTTGACTTAAACCTCCTAATCACAGCCAATCACTGAAGAAGTCAAGGCAGGAAGTCAAGTAGATGTAGAAACTAAGTAGAAAAGCTGCTGAAAGACCTGACCCCCTTATGAGGAAAGTTAGACCCCTAGCACACTTGGAGCCAGAAACAGAAATAGGACTGAAATTGCATGCTTGGCCAATCCCCACCTGGCTGCATTCTTTCCCCTAAGAAATGGGTGGGCGGGTGGGTGGGAGGAGGAATTCCCTCACAGAGGCGGGGAGGGGGAGGGGACACGGGGTTTCCAAAGAAAAGGGGAATCATCGGAAATGTACATAAAAAAAAATAAATAAATAAATAAAAAATATTTTTATAAAAAAAAAAAAAAAGAAAGAAATGGGAGACCTTGGCCTGGCCCCAGGGCCAGAGGCTCAATGTTCCAGGAACTAGCTAAACACAAAAATGTTTGTGCAACTGCCTTGTGACTAACTTAGAACATTCTGTACTTCCCCATAACGCAAATTCTTTCCATTCTTGTGGTTTTTTCCTTTAAATACCCCTGACTTCAGCTGCTCATGGTCGAACTCCTCTGCCCCTGCGTGGGACACGAGCTTGACCCCAGTGCACTGGTCCCCCCGAGTAAACCTCGTGTGATTGCAGCAAGGCCGGTCTTTCGTGAGTTCTTGGGGGGGGTCGCGCAGTCCCGAGACTTGAGTGAGGGTCTCTCCAGCTCGGGAGTCTTTCACTGCTTGCTGGTTTTGGGGGGTTATTTGTTTTGTTTTGTTTTCTGCATGACTTCCTCAGTTTGTCTTCTTATATTATTCAGGCTTATCTGCATATGACTGGCACCATGCACAGTGGGCTTGGCCCTTGCACATCAATCATTAATCAAAAAAAAAAAAAAATCCCCACAAACTTCCTAATAAGCCAACCTGATGGACACAACTCCACAACTGAGGTTCCTTCCTTCTAGATGACTCTAGCTTGTGTCATGAGGACAGAAACCTAACCAGCACACCAGTGGAGATTTCTGAAAAGAAAAATGTCGCTGGCTCCTGGATGGAGAAGAGATAGCAAACAAAGCTAATCTAGAGTGTTTCTGGTGTGTAGAACACTCAGTGGTCAGTGAGATGACTCAGGACATTCTTACAGATGTCCTTCCCTTCTTCTCTCTTCACCTGTAGTGCCATTTCCTAAATAGAAGAGCTACCTTAGTTCAGGGGCCTGCTGTATTTAAGAGTCAAGTGGGAACCAGGGTGGGTGCTCCAGAAGGAGTGGTATCTGAGACTTCAGGAATAGGATAGGAATCATTTGGAACTCCTTCTACATTATGAGGGCAGTCCTCTACATGTGAGGATTCTGTATACTAGTCAGTCACAGCCAGAGATGCTGCACACACATTTTCATGGAAGTGGGACTCTCAGGAAGTCACACCCATAGGAGAGTAGGGGTATAGGCAGTGGAGTGTGTCGCACTGAAGAAAAGATCCTATGGTCCCTGGGAAATAAACTGAGACAGCAGCTTTTCTGGAATCCTGTTGTAAGAGAAGAAGACCACTGAAGACACATTGTGAAAGTGGGAATTTGATCCAATCATGAGACACCTGAGGATCAGAAAGTTGGAGTTTTAAAGGATGGATGGCTTACTCTGGCTGACAGGAGGGAGATATGTGTTCATATAGCATAGCATAGATAGATAGATAGATAGATAGATAGATAGATAGATAGATAGATAGATAGATACACACACACACACACACACACACACACACACACACACACACACACACACACTACTAGTAGTCTTTTTTCTCCTTGTAGATACAACTCTAACCAGAATATCAAATTGTCTTATTTTGTTTACTTTTTGGTTTGGTTATCTGTCTTGTGCTTTGTTTTTGCTGTAGGTGCATTTTCTTAAACCTTTATATCATGTAGCCCGGAGGGTCTTATATGGGTGCCTCTCATTTGGATTAGGATCACCATTGTTTAACTCTCATGTGTATTAGAATCAACTGGAAAGATAGATTTTTAAATATCAAAGTCTCAGATCCTATCTTCATAGATTGACATTTGATAGCTTAGGAGTGGGGCTAGAGCCTCTGGCTGATTTTATTTGAACTCAAGTCATCCTGAAACACTGCCAGCCTGAGAAGTGCCCTGCCAAGTAGATGTGTCAACCAGGTGTCAGGTGGATAATTTCTGCTTTGGGTTGTCTTGTTAAATTCTAATTAAATTGGTGTTTACACAGTTCTCTGTAATTCTTGACTAAAAGTCATTCCTAATTTCTTTCCCTATGGCATTAGGAAAATTCTAGTAGTAATTTCTCTGTGGAGAAAAATAGAAAAATTTGAGGCTACAAATTTATGCATAAACAAGCCATAATGTACAGATTTAAACGAATATCTATATTTTCCTTTATTCTAATCCAGTTCCTAGAATTAAAACCTGTCAGTTCCAATGTGGCAGTGTTTGAAGTTCTGAAAAAACTGAACTATGTCACCATTGTTATCAGGAGAAACGAAAGACATCAGAGTAAACAAGAAAATAGTAGTTAAGAAGCAAGTGCAAGTACCCTAATTGATGGTGCAGATATTCTGTTGTTTCAGTGGTGACAGAGAGCAGTGACAGATGGCATGCTTTGATGTACTCAGAACCTGAGGCGTGAGGACACTTGTTCTCCCAATTAACTGTGCCTTCTTGAAAGGAGGAGGGTCTGAGAAACCAGGTCAGATGCTGTTTTGGAAAAATCTCCAATAATTTGACAGCTTGGCAAGAAGTGTAAATTATTCACAACTTTTCTTTATGCCATTGTGTGTCTTGTGTCAAGGATCTAGACTTCTACCTCTTTTGACTAAATCCCCTCTATAGATCGACCCTTTGAAGAACTGCTAAGCTTTTAATAAATGCCTCGTTGTTTCTGGAATAGCAGTATTTTAAGTCATCAAAGCATTATCTTACTAGTCAATCAAATAAGTACTTAATCAAGCTTGCTAAAGGTTCAGTTCTTAGAGCTTCTTATATGCATACACAAAGACAGGCAGACAGACACACACACATGCAGAGAGAGGGAGACAGACACAGACAGAAACAGAGACAGAGACAGAGGAGACAGGAGAGACTATAATATTCATATAGGAGAGAATATAGTATTCCTTTCCTTCCCCACTTCCTGCCTCTGGCTGTGTCATGATAACACTGTGTCTAGCTCTTCTCTCACCATCTTGTAGTCACTGGTTACATGAAACCCTCTCATACTGGACCACACATTTCAGAAGGATGGAGACTGAGTCTCATTCATGTCTGTACCTTTTGTTGGTGACATAGTTTCTGGTATATACTCATTTTTTCAGTGTTTACAGCTATAGTAAATGTAAAAATAAATGAATTAATACCTTTCTAACAGAGTTAATTATGAAACTCATATATTCTTCTGAAATATGAGCAGGCCTCAAAGGATATATATACTATCTATATTATTACTATAATTAATCTGCTTTTAGGAAGATATTTATTCCCAGTAAACACCCATGGCATCAGAAACTATAAATTCATTGTCACCTAAGCTCTTCACAATGACAGAGGATTTCAAACTATTAGGTTAGCTATCCAATTTCTAATCTCTCTTAGTTATGTTCTTTCATGATTTCTGTCTTACACATACCGCCTACAATTCCAAAGAAATCTGTATATACTTTCATAATCAAACAGTAGTTTATTGGATCTAAATATCCCCCATAATTCCTTGTGTTATAGACTTTGTCTGTAGTCCATGGTGGATTTGTTCGTGAGAATAGGAAGGGCCTAATGGAGAAAGTTATGTCACTGAGGGCATGTCCTTGACAATAATGTTGGGTGCCTGTCTTATTTTTTTCTTTCCTTCTTTGCCTGCTGATCACCATCCAATGAACACGTCTCCACCACAGATTTCTGTCATGGTATACTACAGTGTCATGGATAGAAAACAACAAACTATGTGACCGTGAACTTGAACCTCTGAAACTATGATCCTAGCAGCCCTTGTTCATCTAATTGTGTGAGGTATCATGTCGCAGTAATTAAAACCTGATTGACTAACCCATCAATGTAAACCTAATACACATGGCATTCGCACCAAACACAAGTTATCCATCCATCTACTTAGGCGGCTCTATTCTGTTTTCAAAGACGTATCCATAGAGAAAATCTCTGGTAACAGGTCTCTGTCTCCCTTGGTATTTTTCTGTCTGTGAGTATTGTCTATTAGTGAGTCAATTGTACAGACTTTCTCTCCACTAGTTTTTAGTACATAAGCATCCTGAGTCACAAAGAATGGCAGCAGCAGATTTGGTGTCTATGTTCACTGTGGGATTTCAACATCATTTTCTTAACTTTTGGTCTGTAAAGATTTTTGACATTTTCTAAGCAACTTATACTGTCATTCTAAAAATATTTTTGTGGCAAAGACAATTCTAATAAACATAAAAAATATTGCAGAAAAGTTTTAAGTTGCATGCTATTCTTTTTATTAATTATTTTATTTATTTACATTTCAAATGTTGTCCCCCCTTCCCAGTTTCCCCTCCTCGAGCCCCCGACCCCATCTCCCCTCCCCATCACCTCTGAGAAGGTACTTACCCACTCACTCATCCACTCCTTCCTCACTGTTCTTGTATCCCCCTTCTCTGGGGCATCAAGCCTCCATAGGTCCAAGCACATCCCCTCCCACCGAGGCTAGACAATGCAGTCCTCTGCTACATATGTAGCAGGGGCCATGGACCAACCTATGTATGCTCTTTGGTTGGTGGCTTAGTCTCTGGGAGCTCTGATGAGTCCGGTTAATGGATATTAATGTTCTTCTATAGGATTGTAATCTCCTTCAGCTCCTTCAGTTTTTCCCCTAACTCTTCCAGAGGGGTCCCCCAGCTCAGTCCAATGGTGGGCTATAAGTATCTGCATCTGTCTCAGTCAAGTGCTCGTAGAGCCTCAAAGAGGGCAGCCATGCCTGGCTCCTGTCTTCAAGTACAATATGGCATCAGCAGTTGTGTTAAGGTTTGAAGTGTGTGCACATTAGATAGATCCTAAGTTGGGGTGGTCTCTGGATGACCTTTCCTTCAATTTCTGCTCCATTTTTGTCCCTGTATTTTCTTTAGACAGGAAAAATTCTGGGTCAAAAATTTTGATATAGATGGGTGGCTCTATCCCTCAACTGGGGGGCATGTCTATCTACTAGAGGTAGTCTCTTCATGGTCTATCTCCCCACTGTTGGGCAATTCAGCACATTGGGTCTTGGGAGCCTCCCACATGCCTGGTGTCTGGAACTTTCTACTGGTCCCTCATCCTTAACCCCACAGGGCTGCATTTTTCTATTCATTCTCTTGGCCCTCTGGTCTTTCCTCTTGTCTCCCCCCATATCTGATACTCCTTTCCCCTCCCCCTCCACTCCCCCACATCCCTCCCTTCATGCCCTCTTCTAAGTGAGATTGAAGCGTCCACACTTGGGCCTTCTTGTTAAGTTTCATATGGTCTGTGAGTTGTATCACGGGTATTCTATACTTTTTGGCTAATATCCACTTATCAGTGAGAACATACCATTCCTATCCTTTTGGGTCTGGGTTACATCATTCAGGATGATATTTTCTAATTCCAACCATTTGCCTGAAAAATTCATGATGTCCACATTTCTAATAGCTAAGTAGTATTCCATTTTGTAAATGAGCCACATTTTCTGTATCCATTCTTCAGTTGCAGGACAGCTGGATTGTTTCCAACAACTTCAACAAAGTGACTGGATAGAAAATTACCTCAAACAAATCAGTAGCCTTCCTTTATACAAAGGATAAATAGGCTGAGAAAGAAATTAGGGGAAAAAACATCCTGCACAATAGTCACAAATAGTATAAAATATCTTGGTGTAGCTCTAACCAAGCGAGTGAAAGATCTGTATGACAATAACTTCAAATCCCCAAAGAAGACGTCAGAAGATGGGAAGATTTCCCATGCTCATGGATCGGTAGGATTAACATAGTAAAACTGGCCATCTTTCCAAAAGCAATCTACAGACTCAGTGAGATCCCCATCAAAATTCGAACTCAATTCTTCACAAAGATGTAAAGAGCAATTCTCAACTTCATATTGAAATAACAAAAAACCCAGTATAGCCTAAACAATTCTTAACAATAAAAAACCTTCTGGGGGAATCATCATCCCTGATTTCAAGCGTACTACAGAGCAGTAGTAATAAAAACCACATGAAAATGGTACAAAGACAGACAGGTAGATCATTGAAATAGAATTGAAGGCCGAAAATTAAACCCACACACCTATGGACACTTGATCTTTGACAAAGACGCCATAACTATACAATGGGGGGAAAAAGAATCTTCAACAAATGGTGCTGGTTTAACTGGCAGTCTGCATGTAGAAAATTGATTCATATTTATCATTGTTTACAAACCCAAGTCCAAGTGGATACAGGACCTCCACATAAAACCAGATACACTGAATCTAATAGAAGAGAAAGTGGGAAATAGCCTTGAACGCTACTGGTAAAGGGGGAATTTTCCAGAGCAAGTCACTAATGGCTCTGGCTCTAAGATCAACAACTGACAAATGGGACCTCATGAAACTGAAAAGCTTCTGTAAGGCAAAGGACCCTGGCAACAAGACAAATCGGCAACCTACAGATTGGGGAGAGATGTTCTACATCTGATAGAGGGCTAATATACAAAATATACAAAGAACTCAAGAAGTTAGGCTCCAGAAAGCCAAATTACCCAATTAAAAATGGGCTACAAAGCTAAACAGAGAATTCTTAATTGAGAAGTCTCAAATGACTGAGAAGCACTTAAAGAAATGTTCAGCATCCTTAGTCATCAGGGAAATGGAAATCAAAACAACCCTGAGATACCACCTCATACCAGTCAGACTGGCTAAGATCGAAAACTCAAGTGACAGCAGATACTGGTGAGGATGTGGAGAAAGAGGAACACTCTTTCATTGCTGGTAGGATTGCAAACTGGTACAACCACTCTGAAAATCAATCTGGAAGTTCCTCAGAAAATTGGAAATAGTTCTACCTGAAGAGACAGCTATACCCCTCCTGGGCATATACCCAAAAGATGCTCCACCATATCACAAGGACACATGCTCCACTATGTTCATAGCAGCCTTATTTGTAATAGCCAGAATCTGGAAACAACCCAGATATCCCTCAGCCATTCTTAATGTATCTTGCAACAAATAGGTTTCTCTTTCCACAACTGACTAAAACTTCCATAATATAGGCAGGGTAACATTCTTCACTGTTGGCTGCTATTGAAGTAAAGATAGATCAGCTCTTCATATAGCTAACATAGAAAGATTAGTAGAATTAAGCATTTGTGATTAGACACATACACACAAATAATAATAATAGAGTATTTATAAATAAAATTTCCAAGTGTCTGTACTACACTACATGCTATAAATTATTTGCTGCTGTCACTAAGACATCATTTTTTTCCATAAGAAAGTGATGCAAAGATGGAAACAGAAAGGAACCTATTGCTGATGTCATTTCTTTGGTGAATGAAGATGGCTTTAGACTATGGTAGTTACAGAGAAAGAAGTAAAACCTGATGTGTTTACTGGATGCAAAGGGGACTGAGGGTCCCACAAGAAAGAGAAAGGTTGTAGGGGTCTCTGAAAAATAATGGCCAGCAAGGGTTGATCCACGTGAGGCAAGAAGGAAGTCTAACTTAACACAACTCAGTAGCCGATGTTGTGTCAAACTTCTGGAGTTTTTAAGTCATATTTAAGTACAGTACAATTCGGGGGGGAAAAAAGTTTCCTGGTATAGCACAATCCCATGTGCACAATGAGGCGTAATTACCTAGAAACTCTTCTCAAAGTACAGGTCACTTCTTCTATGAATATGGGTTCTATAGATAGGTTATGTATATTACCTTAAGGCTGTAGGGGAGAAACTAATAGGTCATATAGATAGTGCAGAGGTCAGCCAGACTATTAACCATCTCTGTTCTCAGTCTTCTGGACAGAAAATAGGTTATACATATTCCATTCGGAGACAACCTGGCATGTTCAACATTCCTGGCCTCCCTAGTTCTTACCTGTCACCACAAGGACCTCTGTGCTTCCCAAAGAAGGTGACTCAGAGTCTGGATCATGCCTCAGTCTGTGTAAGATATGACTTCAGAGAGTATACTTCAAGGAAGAACTAGAGGGTAGTTATGGTGGAAAAAGAAAGAGAAAGCAATTTGGTACTTTTAATAAAAATATCTTGCAAGAAAAGATGACTTGTTCCCTAGTTTCTGTGCATCTACCTTGACTGGGGCCAAGTTGAAGGACACTGTGAGGATTGAAGCAACTGCTAGTGTCCTGACATCATGTATGAGATCTTTGGTGAGTCAGAAACCTGAGCCTTCAAACAAAGAGCACATTGGAAGAGCTGTGTGTGTGTGTGTGTGTGTGTGTGTGTGTGTGTACAAACATGATCAAGGTAAGGCATCTAGGAACGTGCTGTTTATTGGCACTGGTCTGCCATGTTTGCCTTATGAAATCCACTTACCAATTACTTCCTGACAATTTTCTGAATCTCAAGATTCTAGAGAAATATTGAGGATTGTAGTAGATGTGGTCTTTCTCCCAACACTCAGTCCTTAGAAGAATTTAGTTCTAAAGTCAGCCTTGCCTGGCAAGTATGAATTCGGCTCATTCAACTGATTACGTACACTGTGGCTAGCTGACAGCTACAATTCCTGCTGTGTATCTATCTGCCTTACATCTGAGAGTGTGGAATTTTGTCTGGTTCTATGCAGAGAATGCAGCTGTCAATAGCTGTAGACATCCTTTCTAATGGACTTCTCTAAGCAGAAACATTACATGAGCCCTGCACCATTTGTATTTATGGAGAAAAATATGTTTTGTGCCTCTTTGCATAATGGAGAGAACATGAAGAAGAACATGGAGTCTCATAGAATCCTGTATCTTCCTCCCTTCTGATCTGAGTATGTAACTTAGCATATAAAGTCACAGTAAGTATTATTCATCTACATGAAGGGTCCTCATGGACCTTTCGAGATAATCTCATATGGAGTTCTGGGCTTTCTCAAAACAGTACCTCGTGAATTTATAATATACTGGAAAAGACATGAACTAACAGGGCCCTTATGTCATAGTAGGTGGTTAAGAATGTAGTATAGGGATGCTCTGCAGCGGCAAGAGAAATCATTTCTGCATCCTTATAGAACCAGTCAAATATTCCTAGAGATGTTAACCTTATTCTGACTCCTGATTAGGTGAGAGCCAGAGGTCTACAATCGTCATATTCTGATATATTCTCTAATACAATGTCAGAAAATAGCCCTCAGTATAACACTCTAAACCATAATTATCAGAACACTGAAATTTAAAGAATAGTAGCAATTTTCCCTCTCACAATCACAGGTCTGATCAAGTCCAAATAAGTTTCCATGGCAACAGGAAAGCAGCAACTTATTGTCTCCAACTGGTTCAGAATTCGGGCTTGCTTTGTTCATAAATAGTGATCACTAACCCCTAATCCTTGGTTCCCACATGATTTCTTAAGGGCACACTATCTGTGCTCTTGCACTCACCTTCTCTTGGCTCAACTGATCTTCATAGGTAAGTGGTAGGAGCCAGTCATGGAGCCCACATTCCAGTCTTGGAGTAGCCTGATTCAGATCTTCCTCATGCCTTCCCTAGCATGCTTTATGAGAACTGTGCCCAATAATATGGTTGATAATTTTTAAAATATCTTTTAATGATTAATGATATAAACACAAAGTCCTATGCATACCCTAGAAAACAACTAAAAAAGTAGCATTCACCATGGTTCAAGACAGTGCTCCCAGGTATATTTGAATCATGTGAAAAATTGAAACTGAAGCTGAGCTCTACTTTTGAAGGTCTTATTTCAATCAGTTTGGAGTACAGCTGAAGAAGTTCTTCCTGTTAATACTTAGGATAGAACCAGGACCTGGAGCATGCTGTGTAAACACTCTGCCAATGAGTCATACCCATAGCTCAGTATGTATTTCTATGTCCTCTAGTGATACACATGTTGTTAGCCAAGGGTCAGACTTTGAGAATCACTGGCCTAAGCATTAGAAGAGCAAGCTACTATTTCTTGAACTAGTAGATGTCACCACCTGAGAGTTTAAAAACAGTGTCAAAGACTTGAGTGCTCTCTATAGAAAAATGGTAAATTTGAATGCAGCTATCATGATAATTATAGAAATTGAATAGTTTATTCTAAAGCATCTAAATGACCACATTATTTCCATATAATTTCAGTGACTACACTGCATTTATAATTAAAATTACATTGATACTAAATAGCACTCCTTTAATTGCTGCTAATAAAAAAATAAACAATGTGTTAAGACGAGGTGGACTGGTTACATAAATTATGTATTCATATTTGGTGAAAATTAAATGAGATTATAAATATGACTGAATTTAGCAGTAATTAGAGAGTTATCAGTAATTAGAATACAAAGCATGCAGCAAAGAAAGATTGGCACTATCCATCCATAGCTCCAAAAAGCACAGTCAAACTCAATCAAAGTGAGCCAAATGGTAATACAAAGTACCACATTCTCTTGATGAATAGTGATTCAGTTTGGGGAAACTCTGAGTTCTCCCATTAATTTAATTGCTATCGATTCTAAGAGTTACATTTCAGTGAGGTACTGTTTGAAACATCGGTGAATAAATACATCTCTTCTCATTTGCGCTGTTTTGGCAAACGTTTGAAACTCCCAATGCCTATAATCTTACAAGTGTTAGGAGTCTGTAGTTATATCTTCCTAGGCAACTTTTCAAGCAACTAGAGTTCAGCCATGTAGAACAATACTGGTACTAAACTTCTAATTTTTATTGTAACAAGAAACTTAGTGTTTCAATCTCTTTTAAATTCTCTCTGTAAGGTGACAAAAAACTAATGAACAAAATGCATTTTAATATGGAAAATCTATAAAACAATAAGCAGACGTGGATGGAAACCAACGAACACAATAATAACAGCCAGTCCTGACAGGAAGATGGGAGAGGAAACAGGAAAAAAGAAGTCAGCAGAAATGTGCCTGGGACTCAGGAAAGGACAAAGACATATATTATGCCTTACATTTGATGAGAACATGAAATTGGATTATTGTGATAAGATTTGTACAAGAAACCCATGAATCTTTTCTTCCTCCTATGCGCAAAGTCATCATTCAGTGTTAACTATATCTCATCCTTATTCAGCCTACTCTACAATCACCATGTGTGCTTACAGACAACAAATGACAGTGGTTTAAGGGCACTGATAGAGTTGAGCAGCTCAGCAATTCACAAATACAGTTGCTCTTTAAAGTATCACAGGCTAGGTGCTAGTCTCCGTGCAAAATCATAGGTAAAGTGCATGCAGACGGCATTTAATGGACCTCATGGTACTGAGAATAATATAAGCAAAATAAAACAGCAGAAATACCAAATGGACACCCACCCAGGTTAAGAAGGTCCGTAGTGCTGATGTGAGAAAGCGGGCAGGAAAGAATTAGGAATAAGTCTTCAGATTATCTACTCCTAGACGAGGAAGAAAGTCCCATGAGTAAATCTCTAGGAAGAGAGGCCACTGTCCATCTGTGTGCAAATACAGTAATGAATTATCCTTTGACATTTTCTATCAGAGGACTCTTCTCTGATGTGTTGTATGATCTTTCCAGGTTGCTTGTTATTATAAAAAAAATAAAAATCCAAATCTACAGAACATACTTCACCAAAAATGACATGCACACACTGTCTAATTATTGCAGAATCAAAGGTGATACGCCATGACAGAAATGGTGAATAATATCTCAAGGCATCATTAGACCCTCATAGACTCCACCATGTATCCTAATATGCTTAGACTTTTCCCACGTTTCACTTGAATGCTGCTATTTGCAATATGCTCTCAAACTGACAATTCGTATTCCTGTGTTACCTCAGCAATGACAAACTGTGACTGGACGAGTCCGTTCAAATTAGTCAGGTAAGACAATGGCATGATGTGGAAAAGAAACAGAGGCCAAAACAGCTGAAAATGGTTTGCGGTAAAGGAAGACGTTTGGGATGGAGCCCTGTGGGAAAAGAGAACGCGGCATGGCTTACACAAAAAGTGAAAGATGAAATAAGTAGATGCCAAGTTATAGAAGACTCTGTGGACCATGGAAGTAGTTTGCAATTCATTCCCAAAGCAACAGGACACAACTGAAGTGGTTTAAGAAGAAAAATGACAGGATTAGATAGGATTTTTGGAAACAATTTTCCATAGACACCATGGATAAGGCATCAAAAGAAAGGCAAGGCATCCCAGCAGAAAGCTTTTAAAGTCATAAATATAATGCATACTGATAAACAAAGAAAAGGCCCTAAAAGTATGCCTAGTCACTTGATATGCATACAATGTATGTTAAACCAAATTTATAAGATTGAGTTTAGTATTATTTGCAATAACCTCATTGGGAAAATAACGTAAGTATCTACCAACAACAAAATAAATAAGGATTCAGTGATGAAATAGCCATGAAATGCAATATAGAGTGGGGGAAATAAACAAAGTGCTGGTACAAAAACAGGTCTAATTCTCATAGTTGTACAATTGCACTAAGCAAGTCAGACGCCAATCATGCATTCTCTGTGCAGTTGTTTATGTAAGTCTCAATACAAGATGCATTCTAGTACTGAAGTTGGAGCAATGGTTTCTTTCAAAGTAGACTGAAATCTGGGGGTTGTGGGAGGAGGAACTGCTACAGAGCTCCTAGAGTACTGACAATGTTTTGTTTCCCATTACTGAGTTTCTATGGTGCTGACAACATTCTGGCTTTTGGTGATAATTTTGGCTCATTGGTCTTTATAATTAGATACTACCAAGTACCTTTATTTTTAGTTTGTGTTCATATTGTTTGTGTGTGTATGCTACTTTTCAATATCATTTCCTAAAACAAAACCAAAAGTATAGCTGAAATTTCCATACCTAGGAGAGTAAATACAAAGCAAATTAATAAGGAAATAGTGTCAAAATTGAGGCTTTATTTCCAGTAATCTCAACAGCAGGAGCCAGGCATTTGAAAGACATAATAGTTTGTGTTGGCTTGGTTTTTGTCTGAGAATATTCTGGTGAGCTTTGGGTGATTCTAAAGTTTGGATTCACTAATAAAGAGCAAAGTTTGAAAATTTTAAAACATGGAATAGAGAAGAGTGGGTGAGTGTGCGAACAGATTCACTCATAGCAAGAAAGTTTTCAGCCTGAGTGTATAGGGGAAAAGCAGTATGGCAAGAGCTCTGAAAGATCCAAGAATATTGGCTGGATTTGAAGAACTCCAGCCTCAACCACTTTCCTAGACTCAAATTTTAAATAAATAAATAAATAACAAATAAGATTGATGTGTTTATTTGTTTATGGACATGTGCATTGATTGCCACACAGCACAGTCATCACAGGCAGAGGACAACTTGCTGGAAACAATTCTCTCCTTGCAACCTGTGGAGGCCCCAGGTATCATACTCAGGGCACCATCAGGCTTGATAACAAGTATCTTTACTCACTGATCCACCTCACCAGCCCCCCTACACTTAATTCTGTTCTCAGTCAGCACACCAGTTAGGAGGTATTGGGTAGACAAACAGTCCTTCTACTCAGGGGTTGGTTCAAAAGGACTGCATAGTCCTTTAGAGAAGTCCTTCAACCACACAAATCCATAAAGTGGAAAAAAAACAAACAAACAAACCAGTGTTAGGGAGAAAGTAAGCTTGCCTCAAGTCTCAAGATCTCCAGTCACATGGCAAAGTATTTACAGAGTTAGACTGTTAGTTCCAAGAATGTCATAGTGGACCAGAAGTACAGATGGTGATAATAGTTTCTGTGGTGCCCAGCTGACTAAACACAAAGGTAGATACAACATCACCAGATGCAGGTTCCCAGAGCTGACAGGACAAAGCAACCATGCAGGCAGTCAAGCAAGGTCAGAAAGCGATCTTAGAATCCCCTCCTAGGCCATTTCTTTGGGCCACATAAACCATAATTCCCCCCAATCTCAGATGTTCCACAAGTACACAGAGGAGGGAGTTGGCTGAGGAGTCTGAGCTCCAAGCTGGCAAACTGAATTTTGCCACTGCGAAGAAAGAAGAAAGGTGTTTTTTCTCCCTTGAACCTAGAGTATAGCAGCAGGACCTAAAAAGATTTACAAACAGTTTTGAAGGACCACTTGTTACTCCCTTCACATCCAGAAAGATGGACTTTCTAAGGTATGGGGAAAGAAGTATTTGAGAGCTATAAAGGAGGAACTTTTGGGCCATTAAGATAAGTATTAAGGAACAAAATGAAACCAGCTGTCACCAAGCGAGAATCTAAAGACACGGGTCCTTCTCACAAATCTTGAGAATCTCTCAAGATTTCTCTCAAGATACAAAAGGGATGAATGAGACCTCCTGGCATCTTCTGGGCCACCACCTACCCTTATGAAGAAAAAAAAGCAGGACACAAGGTAAGCTATTGTCTGATACAGTCTTAGAGACTTGGGGAGGGGCATTTTGTATTTGATACTGTTTAACTCATATTTTGCAACTTCTTCCTAGCAATTTAAGCCACTTCTTAGCATTAAAGCCACCATGAAAAGACAGAAATAATGGGCTGCATAATTTCCTATAACTTTTTACCCCCAAAAGCAGTCATCAAATCAGCATTTACTATTTGTGTATGTGAGATAAATAAGTCAACTCATTTTAGCCTTCCTTCATTGTCTTGCTTTAATATCTGGTTTTTGATTCCCAGTGTTAAAATATTTTTTATAAAATGTGATGAGCAAAGGAAAACACAATGCTTTATTAAGTAGGAAAATTACCTATCAATCTTATGACGTAAGTGATGATTTTTTAATCAACACCCAAACATTTCTAATCTGTAAGACAGCTAATGTTTTTAAGAGATAAACACTGCTCACTCGTGCTCAGACTGCTAGTTCAGTGGAACCAGCACACTGCTTCCATCCAGGCTCACACCTACTCTCAGTTCTAGGATAAACACCCATCATCTCTGACCTGGACCACTCCCATGGCCTCTTCACTGCTACAGCCCATGTATTTGCATCATGCCTTCTTCAGTCTACATTCTGGACTTCATCTAAAGTTCTTCCCCAAAGATTACATTAGTTCCATAGTTAAAACCTCAAAATTGCTTTCAATGCTCTGGGACCAACAATGTTTGACATATAGGCCAGATCCTACTTGATCTTCTTTAACTGTTCCTCTACAGCCTGCTCCACCACGCAGCCACACCTCTTCATTTCAAAATGCATTTTCTTCTTCCTCTCCTCAAATATTTTTAGGCTACTAGTTATGTCTGGTGTGTTTCCATATGCAGTTTTCTCTACTTGAGATGCTCTTTCCCTCATCTTCCCTTTTGTCAACTGTTAGCTGCATTTTCCTGAGTCCCCAACTCAAGTCCTGTCCTCAGGTAATCCTCACTAACCTCTATATGATAAACTAATTGTACCCTCCCTTCGCGCTGGTATTGTTGGAATCTAAATTGATCCAACAAGCTTATGTGTTTACCATGACGGCGCTGTTTTAGGAGGATATGAAACAATTGCTGGCAGATGTTGGCTCCCTGGGGAGACACTGTAAGGATGTGTCTTTATGCTGTCTATGCTTTCTGAGTTATCTGCTGGCAGGATGGGACCAGTTGCTACAATATGATCCTTTATCTCGTTTTCCTGTCAGTTTCATCAGGAGTCATAACAAAATCTTCTTTATGTTATTGCTGAAGTTGTTTTAGCCGTTATCTCAATAGTTCTGTCCTGTGCCTCTCTAACTCCTTAAAAATTATCCTCAACATTGCTAGTGGGGAAGTAGCTTGTTTTGTTTTAAGCACTTCATTGTTTTTGTCCATACAGAATGCTTCAGGTATGTATTCTATTCTAGTTCTAGAAACAGTCACTCTCCAAAGAAAAGTGGTCCTTGTCATTGAAATAGAAAAAAAACCCTAGGCATTAGATATATTGATGTCATTGTTTCTAGATCCTCTGTGTAAAAAAAGGAACAAAACTTAAATATATATATATATATATATATATATATATATATATATATATACACTTTATTCTTTTGTCCATTTATTTTAACAGATGTTTACAAAGTACTTCTGATGGGAAAGATCTTGGCTCGATGCTTGAATATAGTGGTGTGAGCAAAACTGACATAATATATTAATATACTTAATATATATATAACATATCTTACATATAACACTGGTGTATTTATTATATTGTATAATAATATAGAATATAAGATATATTAGTGTATATAATATATATAAGCATGCATATTAGCATATATAGGGATAGAGTCTTTTATGTTGAACTAAACATGAGTTTGCACCAAATCCTCCCACCTTAATCCTCTTATTCTAGATACCTCCACTTGCTCATCTAAACCTCTTACTCAAACAATGAGAAACCTGACTACTTCCATCTATCTTCCATACTAAACTGTTCAATGACAGTAAGCTTGGATAATGACATCAAATCATTGGCTCACACTCATCAACTAGAATGCAGTGCTTATGTGCAATTCTCTTTTCCTTTAGCCCATTGGTTTCCACTCATTCAGAGTATTACGTAGTGTAGGGAGCGGTTAGAGTATTCGCCATTACAAGATGGCGCTGACTTCTGCTGTCGCTCTAAGGAAACTTACGGATAGCGTGGGAAAACCCTGAAGCGCTTGCGCATTAAGGGTGTACATGACTAATCACCGCCCACTCCCAGGGCGCGCCAATCAGTGGAGGACACGCTGCCTCAGGGCTATATAAGCAGCGCCATTCTGGGGCCC
>CM052718.1:53015522-53047426 GCA_028551405.1 Uromys caudimaculatus | reverse complement strand
GTGGCAGTATGGTGTTCCTCCTATGGTTGGTCTGCAAGCTCAGAGCTTAACAGATTCGTGACAAGATCATCGTCACCCAAGTGCTTGCAGCCTTGGAGCAAGGAGCTTCCCCCAACTTCTGGCTATCCATGCTCAAAAAATGAGATTCATTCTCTATTCTATCTGGGTCGCTGCGTTTCGCCCCCTCCCCTCAAGTGGTGGTTTTCATTTGTGGGTTAACAGCCCTTGCACCCCTAGGAGATATGCTCCATTGCACGGGGATGGGTGTTACTCATAGCATAGCCTCCTTAGCCCTTGCACCCAGGGGTCTTGTACCATTGCATCTGGAAGGGTAAGGATGAAATGCTCTCAGAATATTGGCCTTTGATCGCCTATTCACTCATGACGGAATTCGCTTGATCGAGCCTGGTTCTGTGTTTTGATACCACTGTAGGGAGGTGTGGTCTATTTAACCCAGCTGACCCCCCTCTCCTTCTTACTTGAAAGAATGGGGGGAGATGTAGGGAGCGGTTAGAGTATTCGCCATTACAAGATGGCGCTGACTTCCGCTGTCGCTCTAAGGAAACTTACGGATAGCGCGGGAAAACCCCGAAGCGCTTGCGCATTAAGGGTGTACATGACTAATCACCACCCACTCCCGGGGCACGCCAATCAGTGGAGGACACGCTGCCTCAGGGCTATATAAGCAGCGCCATTCTGGGGCCCCGGGGTCTTCCTCTTCATGATGCAATAAACGCATTGCTGCAGAAGGATCCGTGTGTCCGCGTGGGTTCTTGCTGGCGAGACCAAGTAGCGCGCAGGACAACGTAGTTCATTGATTTTTTTCCCTCCATTTTCTTTTTGGTGAGGCTGTTTTATGCAGTGGAGTTAGATTCGTCATTCCATCTTAGATTTCTTTCTCCCCCTCCAAGGACGTTTTGCAAATCTGCAATGCATTGTGGCCACATCTTTCCAGTCTGTACCAAGTAAGCAGATCTTAGCATAGCTGTCCAAATCCATCTTGCTCTTTAGATTTGAGCATAGCACTGTACCCTGTAGCAATCAGGAAATTCATAGATGTTCAATGTGTCTCATCATTTGTTGGGAAGACAGGAATGATGACATCTAAGTTCGTTCTTTATAGGGTAGTATTAAAAATACTATTCATCTATTAAAACCAAGGACATCATGGATTTTTCAGGCAAATGGATGGAACTAGAAAATGCCATCCGGAGTGAGGTAATCCAGACCCAAAAGGACATACATGGTATATACGCATATATAAGTGGATAGTAGCCATAAAATACTATACTTAATAAAGAATATCAAAGATACACTCCACAGACCCAAAAAAGCTAAACAGAAGGAAGGCCCAAGTGAGGATGCTTGAATCTCACTTAGAAGGGGGGGAATAAAATAGTCATAGGAGGCAGATGGAGGGAAGGAATTGGGTGGGAGAGCGGAGGGGGAGGGGAATGAGGGGGATCAGAATCAGGTGTGGGGAGAGAGAGGAGAGCAGACCAGAAGGCCAGAACAATGAAAGGAAATCAGCAGCTGGCTGGGGTAAGGGTTGGGGACATCTCTAGGACATGCCAAAGACCTGAGATGGGAGAGACTTCCAAGAGTCAATGCAGGTGACCTTAACTGAGATGCATAGCAGTGATGATACAGAACCTGAAGAGGCCACCTACCTCCTATAGTCAGGCAGGACCCCCAGTGGAGTGATAAGAACACCAACCCACCCACAAATTCGTCCTGTTTACAAGAAACACAAGGACAAAGATGGAGCAGAGACTGAGGGAATGAACAACCAAAAACCAGCCCAACTTGAGATTCAACACATGGGCAATCCCCAATCATTAATACTATTAATGGCACTCTGTTATGCGTGCAGACAGAAGCCTAGCATAGCTGGCCTCTGAGAGGCTCCACCCAGCATCTGACTGAAACAGATGCAGAAACCCACAGGCACCCATTGGACAGAGCTTAGAAACTCTTATGGAAGATTTGGGGGAAGGATTGAGGGCTCTGAGGATGATAGGAACTCCACAGGAAGACCAACAGAGTCAACTAACCTGAACCCTTAGGGGCTCTCAGAGACAAAAGCCCCTGCCCATATGTAACAGATGTGCAGCTCAGTCTCCATGTGTGTCCTTCAACAACTGGAGCAGAGGCTATCCCTAAAGCCATTGCCTGTCTCTGGAATCCACTGCCCAACGGGGCTGCCTCGTCAGACTTCAGAGGGAGAAGAGGCACCTAACCCTGCAGAGACTTGATGTGCCAAGGTCAGGGGGTACTGGGGGGGGGCGCTGTCTCAAAAGAGGAGAGGGGATTAAGGAGCAACTCTATGGGGGGAGACCAGGAAAGGGAGGACAGTTATTAAACTGTAATATGCATGAATAAATTAATTAATTGGAAAACTACATTTATTTTAATGATTATTGTTCTCCTTTAAACACTAACATATTTAAGGAAAAGATTCTGTCAGTTTTGCTCACATGACTGTATTAAAACATGGAGCACAGGATCTATCCCATCAAAAGTACTTTATAAACATTTCTTAAAATGAGAGGACAAATGAATAAAGTCCAAGTAGAAACTCAAGACTCTTTCCATCTCACATGTGGTCCTCTTTTCTTCAGCATCACCTCCTTTTCTGTTTGTGGGCTTTTCTTCCGTCCTGATTTGTTGGTTACTTAGAGACCTTTCTGTCATAAATATAACCACTCTCTTAGGAACTGTTCAATACCTTTTAAAGGAAAGGATTGGCATAACCTTTCTTGATAACCTATTTTTTTGTTGTTGTTACATTGTCATTGCTATGGTTTTGTTGTTTGTTTGTTTTGACAAAAACTAATTATTGAGCTAGGGAGGAACATGTATTTTTAACTCCATAATAAATTTGTATAAAAATATAAAGCAAACTGTACATGACCGCAGAGAGATTCATTACTGCTCAGTGTGCTGAGAATGAGTGACTGATTGTTCAACCCTAGGTGGGTGAGTGATACCAATCTCACCAAATCAAAGGGTGTAGGAACATCATGGAAGAGTAGGCAGAAAAATGTCCAAGCCTGAGCATTGGGTTGAGGGCTGTGAAGATCAGACTCCTGGACATCACAAGGATGGTCAATGCATAGCAGTTGTGGATCTCTGCATAAGACTTGCACACATTCAAGCCAATCAAAATTCCAGCATGGACAGGGAGGGACCCCACCCCTAACTAAGGAGCTATCCTCAGCTGACTGATGCTATGGAAGGAACAGTCAGTGCTCTTTGGAGATGAAATTGCAGGTAGGCTTCCCATGCCCAATTGGATGACCCTACAGCTATTTGTATATGTTCAGCATTAATTGGACTCAAGGGACTTACAATAGTAATAAGGCAGGAGAGAGCCAGGTTTGTAGGTCTGAGCGACATTGACGAGAGATAGCAGGAGATGGCTAAAATCAAAATACATTGGATGCATATATGAAAATTTCGAAGCATGAGTAAATAATATCTAAATTTTAACTAATTTAAATAAATTTTTAGAAATGTTAAAGAAAGCTAAAATTTAAACTTCTAAAATTAGCAACTTCTCAGATATTAATATGTTCATAAATGAAAGAATCATTTTATTTTTGCTGAAGTGGTATATAGCTTAGTGACATAAAGTTGTTTTATGTACAATTTTTAAAGTATATATAAGTATATATAAGCATATGTATATGTATACATATATAAATATATATGTATATATTTAAGTAGCTAGAACATTTTCCAATACACAATTTTTGCAGTTGTGTAGAAAGTGTATTCCACATAGAAAAAAATTTTATGTCGTATATTTTAGATTTTCATTTAGTATTTCATTATTTGGTAAGGTTATTTTATCAAGCAAGACCTCAAAATATTTATTTTAATTGCTACCTTATTTTATAATGTAGTTAATATTTTCTATATCTTATATAATATAAATAAGCAGTTATATAATAGTTACCAGTACAGTTTAGTAATTGAAGCATTTTTCTTTCATCATATTCAGAAAAAAGTTTACCCTGTCAAAACTTTGAGAAAGTTTTGGATATTTATATATGATTTTTAAGCATTCTAACACTAAAGACAGTTCAGTCCATATCTGCTAACACATTTAGGAAAAGCAGCTATGCTTACTATATCCTCTGTCCACAGCTATTTATAGAAGCTATCCATTACACTGAATTGTATGTAATTACATTGTTCCAAAGTGGCCATCATGATAACATGATTTATTGGTTTATAATTTATAAAAAATCAACTTGTTGGTTACTTCTAATTTTACATAATCTTAAATGAAAACTGGCCATTTGGGGAATTTATCACACAAGATGAATTCACAATTGGTTTTCCAGTAGTTGTTGAAGCATGTGTAAAAGCATTACTCTAATTAAAAGATAAAGCTCTGTTTCTTCCCAACAAGATGCGAACATGATTGATACAGGGTTTTCTGATAAGAAACAGAATGTAGATTTTCTATTCCTTTGATAAAGAGCCTAAAGCCCCCAGTTTTGACAAAATATATTTAAAACATAGAACAGAGGAGGTATAGCACTTTATAAAAGAATCTTGGCAAAGTTATTTTAAAATTATTCTTGATTCAGTCTTAGCTCTTTCTTAGTGCACTGCATTAAACTATATGACTGTAAGGGCAAAAATAGCAGAAATAATTAATAGCAACTTGAAGGGACTGGAAAAGTATTTTTGGTACAACTCCCAGCATCTGAGAAAATAAATGACTCCAATAACGGCTAGGAAATCTTTGCAAGTGAATTGATTTTCAGTTTTGGCTCTCAATCAAATTGAAGATTGACCTCATAGAATAGGTTAGCTAATAGATCATTAAAACTGACTTTTGATGCCAGACTACTTTGAGATGCTTGGCATATCACTTAGAAAATATTCAAAGAATTAAATCAATTCCATTCTCATCTACTTATCACCAGAATAAAATTCATTTTATTCTAGGACTTCTATCTATATGGGTTGATGCTGAGACTTCTACATCTTACTCAAATGATAAGTATGTGTATTCAACCAGAGTTTCATCATATTTATCTGTGTTATTTAGAATAACAGACCTTACAGAAGGAATCTCATTATATATATGGTATTTATTAGAATGATTTATAGGCTGCAATCCTGCTAATCCATCAATAGCTGGCTGTGAATGGAAAATCCAAGAATCCTATAATCATTCAGTCCACAAGCTGGATGGATGTCTCAACCAGAATCCTAAAAAAATAGAGTCTAATGCCAATGAATGGACTTGCTAGTGAGACAAGGGTAAGCAAGTAAAGAGCAAAAGACTCCTTTTTCCATGTCCTTACATAACAGGCTTCCAGCAGAACGTGTGGCCCAGATTAAAGGTGTATTAAAGACATATGTGTTCCTACATAAACAATTAACATTAGAAGTGGATCTACCTACTTCAAATTAAGCGACTATCCCTCAGAGGTGTGCCTCCATTTTTGGATTTTAGTTAATTCCTGATATAGTCAAGTTGACAACTATGAATAGTCATCAGATGCATTAACTGAGAGACTGGATCTTGGGTTCAGAAGCCTTCTTAGAGAACCTGACCTAAGGATAAACTTAACTTACTTCCCAACAAACCTGTGTCTAGCACCAGTTTCCAGGTTACTCCCCAGTAAACCTGCGCCTCCAGGTTACAATCCTGTCCCCTGGCACTTCACTTCCTAACCACCACCAATCAGGAGGAAATCAGAAGTTTAGTTTATGGTTGGCTCCCAGCATCAGCCAATTACTTTAACAAAATTCCATAGTAGCCCCCCAATCAGATGTGTGCTGGGCTAGAAACCCCCTTGCTTGTTTGCTTACCTCTATAAATGCTTGCTTGAAACTGGGCTTGGGGCTTCACTTTTTTGTCCTGCTGCCATCAGGGTCGGTGGTGAGTCCAAGCTCACACTCTGAGACCATACTGCGATTGTATCAGAATTGGCTCTTGGGTGGTCTTCTGGGGCTCCTCAACAGGCACAACATAACTAATTGGAAAAAGTGTCCTGATCTGAGTTAGGGCTGACCTAACTCCCACATCTCCATATCTCTATCTATTTCTTTTCTCTAATTTATTTTATGTGCATTGTTTTGTCTGCCTGTGTGCCTTGTGTACCACATGCAGGCCCACTATCCATGCAAGTCAAAAGAGGATGTCAACCCCCTTGAGACTGGAGTTAAGGAAGTTATGTTGTAAACTATGGCATGGGTACTTGGAATTGAAACCAGATCCTCTGGAAGAACAACCATTGTGCTCTCTACTAAGCCACCCGTCTTCGACTCTCTTTGATATTGGACTAGCTTTGAACTTGTAGCATTCCTCTTGTCTGTCTCAGGCCCCCAATTTCTGAGATTGTGGTCACTGTAGGACTGTTATTTCCACATGTCCCATAGCAGATGTGGAAATCAAGTAAAATCATTTAGTGAAGGTTAAATCGAAGCACTTATGAAGGCGCGCTGAAACTTCTGCAAAGGAACATAAAGAAACAACAGTCATGCTCAGAACCCCAATGCAGAAGGGGTGACCAGCAGCTTAAAGACATTTTACCTTTAACCATTAGAGAGAAGGAAAAGAAAGAAATTCTAAAATCTTTATTTAACTGTTATCCCTGATAAGACAAAACTATAAGTCAATGGAAATCCCAGATTTCTTTACTCCTAATAACTTTTGGGCACCACCGGCATGCTGGGTAAATTCTCCTGAAGAGGTTTTGAGAAAGCTCTTTGAGACAACAGTTGTCAACACATTGTTTGGGTCTAACACAGCAAAAGATGATGTGAGATGCATTCAGTAAGAAACAAAGAACTGAGAGACACAGGCTTTTTTCTGCTATCAGGGACAATGCTGTGGACACCAGGAGACAGTCATACACCTGCTGATGATGAGGTTTGCTCATGACTCTCATAACCTGAGACAGGAATAGGAGGGCTTTTTACCTATCAAATGGATGCAAAAACATTACCAGAAAATTTCCTTCTCACAGTGGGACGAGAAGACTGGCTATGGAGTATTGACATGTGGACAGACTTGCGTTGTGCACAGTGGATTTTTCTCTCCAGTTTAGAATTATGGCTTCTACATTTGCATAAAACTGTCTTGAAGCTATATAAGCACCCTAATCTTCTTGGCTTAAACATATAATTTATAAAGATCTGTCCTTGTCATAGAGATGTCAGTTACACTAGAAACAACTGAGAATTTTGTCGATCACTACTGTTTTTAGACCTTGACAATGTAATTTCTGTTATTTTCTGTATCATGAAAAATCAGGATAGATAGTACAGGGCAAAGAAAGCCCTGGTCTCTGAGTGGATGGCCGGACGCTTTTGAATTTTAGAACTCCTACAAGCCCTTTGGTTTTGTTGTTTGGTTGTTGGTTTTTGTTTTTGTTGGGTGTGTTTTTATTTTTTGACATTAAAATATAATTGTATCATTTTCCACTTTCTCTTTCTCCCTCCACTCCTTTCCCTTGTTCTTTCAAAATCAAGGACTCTGAGCTTCTTTTTCTTTTTAAAATGTTGCTATATAGATGAGATGAGATACATACGTACGTGTGTACATACATACATACATACATACATACATACATACAATAGATTCCTAAAGATATAGACACAGCCTGATCAGTCTATATAATGTTATGTATGTTGTATGAATATGATTTCACGGCTGACTACTGGTATTGAATAACCAACTGAGGCCTCTTCTCTAGAGCAGGCTTTCTCTTGTTCTTAGCATTCCTTAGTTGCCTATAATTCTTTGTCTTACGTTGAGAGTTCCAAGAGATTTTCCCCCTCTATATTAGCGTGTATATTGGTATCACCTTTGTGAAAGTCTTTTCTAGACAAGCATGTTGGTGAGACTTCACAGATGTAACTTCCCTGAAATTTCCAGGAGATGCAATCCCATAGCAGACATCTTTTTCCTCTGACTCTTACAATCTTTCCAGCCCCTCTTCCATGAACTTTATACCCATGAATAAGTACTGTTTTTTCCACTTGACAACAAAACTTCTCTTTGCAACAGATGGAGATTGTTGTATAAAAACACAACAAATCAAATGTGATCATGTAGTATGCAGCCCCAACTTGTCCATCTGTGAGCCCTTGCTTCGCATTTAGATGGTATAAAGGGCCACACAAGTATTAGATGTATGCTGGTTTTACCTGTAAACATCACAAAACCTAGAGTTATCCGGAAGTGAGTCTTAGTGAAGAATTCTCTAAATCAGGTTGGCCTATTAGCATATCTGTGGAGGACTACCTTGGTTGTTAAGCAGTGCAGAATAACTCATCCTACAATAGGCCAAACCATTGTCTAGGTTGGACCCTGAGCTGTGTAGAGTAAAAAAAGAAAAAAAAAATTAAAAAAAGGAAAAAAGAAAAAAATCGAAGTAAGCAAGGACCCATGCATTCATTTTCTCTCTGCTCTTGACTGTGACTGTGGTATTTTAAGTTCTTGCCTTGAATATTTTGCAATAATATATTGCAACCTGGCATTGTAAAATAAACTAAACATTGTCATCTCCCATGTTGTGTTCTTTTTCACAGCAACATAAATGAAAGGAGATAGATGGCATTACTGTATAACAGGTGAGCATTTGTACTCTGTGGGGTAGCAACGATTCTAAACGCATCATTCTTGTCTCTCCAAAGGTCTTTGGGAACATTCCCAAAATCAAACTTTGCATGCAGTACACTGACTACAGTACTTTTAACATTATGTGAGGTTACAGAAAATATTGACGTTTATCATAAGGCTTGGTGTGAGGAAGCCAAACATTTGACAACAAATTTTGCTACTGAATTGAAACTCCTGAGGAAGTTCCACAGGGCTCAAATTAACTTCTAGAATTTTCTATAAAGAATTCCTTAATATTTTGACAGTGGAGCACATTACTCAGGAACTTAAAGAAAGCTTTCAGGTCAGCACTTGAGATATGGTTATCTCTGGGGCCAGAGGCACAAGGGACAGTGCATCTACTACAGATCTGATACCCTCGGTCATGAGACAGCTCACATTCAAAATGTCAGAGAAACAGTACGCTGACATGTACAGAAGTGATCTACCCTATCCTGACACCTTTTCGGTGGAGTTCATCTGTTGAAAAACCAAGTAGAAATGCAGATGAAGCTTTCATACACAATTTATAAAGGCTTTCATATATCTAAAACTGAGTGTTTAGTCCAGGGTGTATTATATACCTTGCTAAAGGTACTATATAAGCTTCCTGTGATGAAGATCAATAACGAACACCTTGAAAATGAATTAAAGCATTCTTTCTAGTTAGCTTTCTACTGATGTAATAAAGACCATAAGCAAAAGCAACCCAAGGAGGAAAGGAATTATTTGAATTACAGGTTATAATTAATTATAGAGGGAAGTCAAATCAGGAACTAGAGGCGGAAACCTAGAGGCAAGAACTAAAACAGAACCTATAGAGGAATGATGTTTACTGGACTGACCTCCAGGCTTGCTCTCTCTTCTTTCTTACACCACCAAGGTCCACCTGCCCAGGGGTAGGACCATCTCCAGTAGTCTGGGCTCTTCCACATTCATCATCCATTAAGACAATATATATCTTCACAGACTTTCCTGAAGGCAATCAGACGAAGGTCTTTCCTCAATTAAGTAGTCTCTAGCTCATGTCAAGTTGACAATTTAAACTTTGATCAAAAACATAATCTGGATTTAATGATGAACACCTGTCATACTTTGTGCAAACAAGTCAAAGCGCTCTACAGATAATTCAGAAACCATAAAAAGACCTAGGAGACTATAAAGTGTGTTTTGTTACTTACTCTCTGCATATAGATCCCAGCTGAATATATTAGCCGGTAATAATCTGATTGTTTAAATGGCATATATTAAAATGCTTATGCATTAAATGTTTGCCTGTTCTCCTACAAGATAACATTAGAACTATCACACCTCACTTATGAGTGATCACTATGATTGGTACTCCGGATTTTGTTTTTAGTTAAGTTGTTTGAGATGTAGAGTCTATTATGATTGTGAATCTAGCTGTCAGGTATTAAATTATCAAGTTTTTGAAGAAAAGAATTTCAGTCTCTGAAAAACTTTCTAAACATACTAATAAAAAGAAATGATCTAGTCTCCCTAAAACCTCACTTGTTACTGTGACTACTGTGAGAGTATTAAAATAATGTAAGTAAATTATATGGCATATTATTAGGCACATAAAAGTAATTATAATTGCCATTTTATAAAAAGATGAATCAAATCCAGGAGTTTCCAATGAATATTTTTGAATATCACAGTTGAGAGGTACTGCATGTTGAAAAAAATCAAGAATTCAAGGTGAAATCTTCATAATAAAGAAACAGGATTTAGGATATAGTTGTTGGTAGACTGCTCAAAATGCAAGATGATCTGGGGAAGGATGGAAGAGAAGAGAGGAGATTGGAGAAAGGGAGGGGAGAGAAGAGAGGAGGGGAAGAGAGAAGGAAGAGGAGAGGAGAAGAGGAGGGGAAGAGATGAGAAATCTTAAGTTTAACATGTACATAACATTTGTCCACAAGTGAGAACTTGTTGTTGATCAGTAACTCCAGATAAATTTTTAACAATATAATGTAATTTATAGTTTCTTCATGTTTTCAGGGTAAATAAGATAACTTTCAATTAAAAACAAATATCAATAGCCTTAATAATTTTATTCAGATTTTTCTAGCCAATGTTGTTAGTGCCCTAGTTATCAAAGGCTTGAGATTTATTTTGTGGTATGGTCCCACTTTTTAATGAGATGTCACAAATAATAAAAATACTTGTTTTAAATATATATGCATATATATATATATATATACATGTCATATATAAACATGTATTTTATGCATACAGGGTAGTTTTATTTAATCATTTACATACATAAATACATATTTATGCATATATGGACCTACTTACTATTTCTTTAGATATTTGGTTATTTTTAAAGAATTTAATTTAATATAAATAAACAAAATAAATAAATAAATAAATAAAATAATCAGGAACTTGGACAAATATTTAAAAAATAATTGCTTCCTGAGTCAGGTTTTATGAAGAAAAAAATCATTTTAATTTTTAAAGTTATTCTTCGGAAGTTTTATATATATGTATACATATATATATAACATATCTTGATAATATCCTCTCATTGCTATACCCACATGACTACATATTACATCTCCCTTCCAACTTTAGGCCCTCCTGTTTTCTTTGTTTGAATTTTTCTATTTTTGAGAATGTCAAACATAAATAATATATTTACACCACTTGCATCCCTTTCTCTGCCCCTACCACTCTTCCTGTGACCTCCCCACTCTCATATTCATGATCATGATTCTGTAATTATTGTTTTGTACACATACGCATGTGGAGGGATGGCCTATCAGGGGGTTCCTCCTGGAGAAGGCTGACGTTTTTTGCTCTCAGCAGCTATTGATTGCCTCTTCATCTAGGTATGGGACCTTGTGAAATTTCACCTGTCCATGTTGGCATGTCAAGGGCTGCTCTCACTGTAGAAGTCTTTTTCAGACAACCATGTCACTGAGATCCCATGTGTGCAACATCCATGCCATGTCTAGAAAATACTGTCTAGCAGCAGACATTTTCTTTTTGCTTCTGAGAGTGCAGGGATGAAAAAAAGGGGTTGGGGGATAGCTGTTTAGAGAGACCAGGCTATCCCAATATCCCACAGCATTCCAGGTCCTTTTCAAAAGTCCCAATATTGAGTAATCCAATTTGAGTTGTCCATCTTCAAGTAATGCTTTACTGTGTTTTCCAACATGGCAGTAACTAACTTCAGATGTCCACTTGGTAAAGAAAATATTAGTGTAAACAATCAAGTATACTCTAAATGCAGAAAACACATTGAATTTCAGACGTACTATGATATTTTGGCAAATTGGGTTAGGTAAAATATGTCAAAATTCAGTTTACCTTTTAAAATTATGGCTTCTGGGCCAGTAAGACTGCCTCATGGATAAAGAGAGAATAGAACAGAATCAACTGCCAATAACTGCAGTCTAACCTTTACATACATGCACATATACACACTAATTAATCAAAATGTGGCTACTAGTGGAAATACAGGCCCAGCTTTTCTGTGTCCTAGGGATTTACTCTTCATGACAATCCTGTAAGAACTTCACTGTAAAGCTAGGTGAACTGAGGTACAGAGGTTATAAAAATTTTTGAAGAACACATTGGTAGATGATGGTTTTGAATCTATATCATCTGACTCTGGAGTCCATACACATAGTTTTCTTACTGGAGTATACTTTCAACAACAGGACCCAATGCTAAAAGAGGGCTCTGAGAATAGAATTGCTCTGAAAAATGGCAGAATCATACAGGAAGTAGCAAAATTTTTCACATCATCTAATAGCTATTTACACTAGTCCTCCTAGACTTTAAAGAGCACTACTCTCTGAAAAGTCTTGTTAACTATTGGGTGCCATATTCAATTATCTTGAACCCAAATTCATTCTTATACTATCAGCAATAACCCTTTCCATTTGAAGTTTCTTTCTTAAGGACTTACTCTTGAGCAATTATACATTCTTATTGGATGTCTCAAATCAAAGTTGAGTTCTTTTCCATTGGGCTAGTTATTTTAATTTATTTAATTAAGATTTGATATAGCGCCTCTTCTGCCCGGTCCTTCCTGCCGGGACAGGCTGCTAGCTAGTCTGCTTCCCAGAAGACACCATATCCTGAGGCATGGCAGAAAATCCACTGCAGTTAGAGCATTTTGGTAAGACCCCTCCTGAACTCCCACAGCTGCCACTGGGAGCCCAGTGGACTTGGGGACCCATTACCCCCCAAAACTCCATTCCGCCGAATACCACTCCCCTTCTGCCTGGTCCTTTCTGCTGGAACAGACTGCTAGCTAGTCTGCTCCCCTGAAGATACCACATCCTGAGGCATCCCAGGAGATCTACTGCACTCAGGGGCAACTGGGCAACCAACTCCACAGTCTGAAGACCTCGCAGGAGCTGTGTGGCATACAGGGCAACTGACCCAACAGACTGAAAGACTCCCAAGAGTTCTGCTGCACACAGGGAAACAGAAACCACAGTCTATAACCCCGCCCCCAGAACAGCTTCACACAGGACAAAAGCTTGACTGCTCCTCTGTAGACCCAAAAGTCTGAAGGCCTCCCAGGAGATCTACTGCATCCAGGGCAACAGATCAGCAGTTTCTAGGCCCCTCAGAAGACCCCACAGTTAGAAGGCCATACAGTAAGTCTGCTACAGCCAGGGCCACAGGCCTACCAGGAGACCTGAAGCAATCCAGGTACAAAAGAGGCAAACTCCAGACAGAGTCACCCAGACCAGCAAACACCAGGGATAACCAGATGGTGAAAGGCAAGCTTAAGACCATAAGCAACAAAAGTCAATATACGTGGGCATCATCAGAACACCATTATCCCACCAGCAAGCCCTGAATGCACCAACACACCTAAAAATCAGGAATCTGTCCTAAAATCCTACTTCATCAAGAAAATAGAGTCCTTTAAGGGGGATATAAATAACTCACTGAAAGAAATACAGGAAAACAGGTAGAAACCCTTAAAGAGGAAACAAATAAATCCCTTAAAGAAATACAGGATAACATAATCAAACCAGTGAAGTTATTGAATAAAGTGGTCAAAGATCTAAAAGTAGAAGTAGAAACAATAAAGAAAATACAAATGGAGGCAAACCTGGAAATAGAAAACCTACAAAAGAGGTCAGGAATTACAGATGTAAGTATCACCAACAGAATACAAGAGATAGAAAAGAGAATCTCAGGTGTAGAAGATACCATTGAAGAGATTGACACAACTGTCAAAGAAAATTCAAAACATAAAAAACTTCTAACCCAAAACATCCAGGAAATCCAGGACACAATGAAAAGACCAAATCTAAGAATAATTGGAATAGAGGAGAATGAAGATTCCCAGATCAAAAGGACCTGAAAACATCTTCAACAAAATTATAGAAGGAACCTTCCCCAACTTAAAGAAAGACATGGCCATAAAGGAACAAGAAGTCTATAGAACACCAAATAAGTGGACCACAAAAGAAAATCCTCTCATCACATAATAATCAAAACACTAAATGCACAGAACAAAAAAAGAATATTAAAAGCTGCAAGGGAAAAAGGCCAAGTACTGGAGAGATGGCTCAGCAGTTAAGAGCACTGACTGCTCTTCCAGAGGACTCAGGTTCAATTCCCAGCAACCACATGGTGGCTCACCGCCATCTATAATGGGATCTGATGCCCTCTTCTGGCATGCACGTGTACATACAGAGCACTCATATATATTAAACAAATAAATCTTTAAAAAAAAAGAAAAGAAAAGAAAGAAAGAAAGAAAGAAAGAAAGAAAGAAAGAAAGAAAGAAAGAAAGAGAAAGAAAAGGGCCAAGTAACATACAAAGGTAGACCTATCAGAATTGCATCAGACTTCTCAACAGAGACTATGAAAGCTGGAAGAACTTGGTCAGAGGTCATGCAGACCCTAACAGAACACAAATGCTAGCCTAGGCTACTATACCCAGCAAACTCTCAACCAACATAGATGGAGAAACCAAAATATTCCAAGACAAACCAAATTCAAACAGAATATATCTACCAATCCATCCCTACAGAGGATCCTAGAAGGAAAATTCCAACACAAGGAAGGTACCTACACCAACAAAAAGACAAGACATTAAGCATCTCACAACAAACCCAAAAGGAGAGAACCATAAGCACATAAAGCCACCTATACAAACAAATATAACAGGAACTAGCAGTCATCTGTCTTTAATATCTCTCAATATTAATGGACTCAACTCATCTATAAAAAGACATACACTAACAGACTAGATACAAAAACAAGATCCAGCATTTTGCTGCATACAAGAAACACACCTCAATAACAAAGACAGAGAGATACTATCTCAGAGTAAAAGGGTAGAAAAAGGTTTTCCAAGCAAATGGTCCCAAGAAACAAGCTGGAGTTGCCATCCTAATATCCAATAAAATAGACATTCAACCAAAAATTATCAAGTGTGATGAAGAAGTACACTTCATATTCATCAAAGGGAAAAACCACCAAGAGAAAGTCTCAATTCTGAGCATCTATGCCCCAAATGCAAGGGCACCCACATTCATAAAAGAAACTTTACTAAAGCTCAAAACACATATTGAACCATACACAATAACAGTGGGAGACTTCAGCATCCCACTCTCACCAATGGACAGGTCTTTGAAACAGAAACTAAACAGAGACACAGTGAAACTAATAGAGGTTATGAATCAAATGGATTTAACAGATATACACAGAACATTTCACCATAAAACAAAAGAATACACCTTCTCAGCACCTCATGGTACCTTCTCCAAAATCGACCACATAATTGGTCACAAAACAACCCTCAACCTATATAATAAGATTGAAATAATCCCATGTCAGATCACCATAGCATAAGGCTGATCTTCAATAACAGCAAAAACAACAGAAAGCCCATATGCACGTGGAAACTGACCAACTCTCTACTCAATGATAACTTAGTCAAGGAAGAAATAAAGAAAGAAATTAAAGACTTCCTGGAATTTAATGAAAATGTTGACACATCATACCCAAACTTATGGAACACAATGAAAGCAGTGCTAAGAGGAAAATTTATAGCACTAAGTGCCCTAGAAAGAATCTGGAGAGATCTTACACTAGCAACTTAACAGCACACCTGAGAGCTCTAGAACAAAACAAAACAAAAACACCCAGGAGGATTAGACTGCCAGACATAGTCAAACTCAGCACTGAAATCAATCAAATAGAAACAAAGAGAACAATACAAAGAATCACCAAAACCAAAAGCTGGTTCTTTGAGAGAATCAACAAAATAGATAAACCCCTAGCCAAACTAAAGGGCCCAGAGGCAGTATCCAAATTAAGAAAATCAGAAATGAAAAAGGAGACATAACAAAAGAAACAGAGGAAATTCAAAAATCATCAGATCCTACTACAACCAAACTAGAAAATCTAGATGAATGGATGCTTTTCTAGACAGATACCATATAACAAAGTTAAATCAATAGCAGGTAAACTATCTAAACAGGCCCAGATCCCATAAGGAAATAGAAGTCATTAAAAAACCTCCAACCAAAAAAAGGCCAGGGCCAGATGGATTTAGTGCAGAATTCTACCAGACCTTCAAAGAAGACCTGATACCAATATTCCTCAAATTATTCCATAAAATAGAAACAGAAGGAACACTACCTAATTCATTCTATGAAGCCACAATTACTCTGATACCTAAACCACACAAGGTCCAACCAAAAAAGAGAACTTCAGACCAATCTCACTTATGCATATCTATGCAAAAATACTCAATAAAATTCTCACAAACCGAATCCAAGAACACATCAAAACCAACATTCACCATGATCAAGTAGGCTTCATCCTAGGGATACAATGTTGGTTCAATATATGAAAATCCATTAATGTAACCCACTATATAACAAACACAAAGAAAAAAATCACATGATCATTTCCTTAGATGCATAAAAAGCATTTGACAAAATACTACACCCCTTCATGTTAAAAGTATTAGAGAGATGAGAAATTCAAGGCTCATACCTAAATTTATTAAAAGCAATTTACTGCAAACCAACAGTCAATTTCAAGTTAAATGGAGAGATACTTGAAGCAATCCCACTAAAATCGTGGACAAGACAAAGATATCCACTCTCCCCATATCTATTCAATGCAGTACTTGAAGTGCTAGCTAGAACAATAAGACAACAAAAGGAGATCAAGGGGATACAAATTGGCAAAGAAGAAATAAGGTATCACTATTTGCAGATGATAAGATAGTATGTATAAGCGACCCCAAAAATTCTACCACAGAACTTCTCTAGCTGATAAACAACTTCAGTAAAGTGGCCAGATATAAAATTAACTCAAATGAATCAGTAGCCTTCCTTTATACAAATAATAGACAGGCTGAGAAAGAAATTAGAGAAACAACTCCCTTTACAATAGCCACAAATAATATAAAATATCTTGGGGTAACCCTAACCATACAAGTGAAAGATATGTATGACAAGAACTCCAAGTCTCTCAAGAAATAAATTGAAGAAGATCTCAGAAAATGGAGAGATCTCCTATGCTCATGGATTGGCAGAATTAACATAGTAAAAATGGCCATGCTACCAAAGGCAATCTACAGATTCAATGCAATTCCCATCAAAATCCCAATACAATTATTCAAAGACAAGGAAAGAGCAATTCTCAAATTCATCTGGAAAGGCAATAAATAAATAAATAAATAAATAAATAAATAAATAAATAAATAAATAATTTAAAAAATAAAACAGAATAGCGAAAACAATTCTTAACAACAAAAGAACAGCTGGGGGAATCACCATCCCTGACCTGAAGCTCTACTACAGAGCAATAGTGATTAAAAACTTCATGGTGTTGGTACAGGGACAGACAGGTTAAATCAATGCAATAGAATTGAAGACCAGAAATAAAACCACACACTTATGCTCACTTGATCTTTGACAAAGAAGCCAAAAATATACAATAGAAAAAAGAAAGCATCTTAAATAAATGGTGCTGGTCTAACTGGTTGTCTGTATGTAGAAAAATGAAAATAGACCCATATTCGTCACCTTGCACAAAGTTCAAGTCCAAGTGTATCAAGGACCTCAACATAAAACCTGATACACTGAATCTAATAGAAGAGAAAGTGGGAAGAAGCCTTGAATTCATTGGCACAGGGGGAAATTTCCTAAACAGAACTCCAATGGCTCAGGCTCTAAGATCAAGAATTAATAAATGGGACCTCATGAAACTAGAAAGCTTTTGTAAGGCAAAAAAACATAAACAATAAAAACATCAGCAACCTAAAGATTGGGGAAAAAATCTTCACTAACCCTATATTCTATAGAGGGCTAATATACAAAATATATAAAGAACTCAAGAAGCTAACCACCAAAACAAAAACTAAACAACCCAATCAAAAAATGGGGTATAGAACTAAACTGAGAATTCACAACAGAGGACTCTTGAATGACTGAGAAGCACCTAAAGACCAAAGTGTGGATGCTTCGGTTCTTCTTAGAAGGGGGAACAAAATACTCCTGGGAGGAAATACAGAGACAACGTGTGGAGTAGAGACTGAAGGAAAGGCCATTCAGAGACTGCCCCAAGTGGGGATCCATCCATATACAGTCACCAAAACCCAGACACTATTGTGGATACCAAAAAGTGCATGCTGACAGGAGCCTGATATAGCTGTCTTCTTAGAAGCTCTGCCAGAGCCTGACAAGTACAGAGGCAGATACTCACAGCCAACATTTGGATTGAGCACTGGGTCCCCAATGGAGGAGTTAGAGAAGAACTGAAGGAGCTGAAAGGGTTTGCATCCCCATAGGAAGAACAACAATATCAACCATCCAGACCCCCCAGATCTCCCAGGGACTAAACCACCAACCAAAGAGTTCACATGGCGGGACTCATGGCTCCAGCCACATATGTAGCAGAGGATGGCATTGTCAGACATCAATGGGAGGAGAGCCCCCTTGGTCCTGGGAAGGCTCAATGCCCCAGTGTAGGGGATTGTGAGGGCAGGGAGATGGGAGTGTGTGTGTGTGTGTGTGTGTGTGTGTGTGTGTGTGTGTGTGTGTGTGCACCCTCATAGAGGCAGGGGGAGGGGGAATGAGATAGGGAAGTTTTGGATGGGAAAATCTGGAAGGAGATAACTTTTGAAATGTAAATAAAGAAAATAGCCAATAAAAAAAGAAAGAAATGTTCAAAGTCGTTAGTGATCAGAGAAATGCAAACCAAAACGACCCTGTGATTCCACCTTACACCAATCAAAATGTTTAAGATCAAAACCTCAGGTGACAACACACAGAGGAATACTCCTCCTTTGCTGGTACTACCACTCTGGAAATTAATCTGGAGGTTCCTCAGACAATTGGAAATAGATCTACCTGAAGACCCAGCAATGCCACTCTTGGGAATATACCCAAAAGATTATGCCACAGGGGCACATGTTCCACTATGTCCATAGCAGTCTTATTTGTGATAGCCAGAAGCTGGAAACAATCCAGATGTCCCAGGACAGAAGAATGGATACAGAAAATGTGGTTCATTTACATAATGGAACAGTACTCAGCTATTAAGAACAAGGACATCCCAAGTTTTGCAGGCAAATGGATGGAACTAGAAAATATCCTGAGTGAGGTAACTCAGATCTAAAAGGACATGCATGGTATGTTCTCACTAATAAGTGGATATTAGCCAAAAAGAAAAAAGAAAAAAGAGAAAAAGAAAAGTAGATAATACCCAAGATACAGTCCACAGAACTCAAAAAGGTCAACAAGCTAAAGGCCCAAGTGAGGACATCTCAGTCCCACTTGGGAGGGACAAGAAAGCAACCACAAGTGGGGAGGGAGGAGGGAAAGGGGATGGGGAAACATGATATGTTATTGGGTGGGAGAAAAGGACTGAAGCCCTGAAGGCCAACAGAAAGAATGGAAACAAGCAAACTCAGAATGTAGGAAGTTGGGGGGACCCTCTAGAATATACCAGAGACCTGAGAGGTGAGAGATTCTCAGGACTCAAAGGGAGGGACCCTAGATGAACTGCCCTACAAGGGGGAGGGAACTTGTAGAGCCCACCTCCAGCAGGAAGGCAGGGCATCAAATGAGGAATGGGGTTGCTATCCCACAATCAAAACTCTGACACATATTTTTTCTGTCTGAAAGAACTGCAGGGATGGAAATGGAGAGGAGTCTGAGGAAAAGAAGGTCCAGGGACAGGCCCAAAGTGGGATCCAGCTCAAGGGGAGGTCCCAAGGCCTGACACTATTACCGTGGCTATGGAGCACTCACATAAAGAGACCTAGCATGTCCACCCTCTGAAAAACTCAACAAGCGGCTCAAAGAGTCAGATGCAGATATTTGTACTCAACCAGTGGATAGAAGCTGCTGACCACTGTGGTTGAATTAGGTAAAAGCTGGAAGAAGCTGAGGAGGAGGGTGACCCTGTAGGAGGACCAGCAGTCCCAATTAACCTGCACCCCCAAGATCTCTCAGACATTGGACCACCAACCAGGCAGCATACACCAGCTGATATGAGGCTCCCAAGACATATACAGCAGAGGACTGCTGAGTCTGGGTTTAGTCAGAGAAGATTCACCTAACCCTCAAGAGACTGGAGGCCCCAGGGAGTTTAGAGGTCTGCTGGGGTGGGGTTGGTGGTGGGGACATCCTCATGGAGACAGGAAGTGGGGAGGAGGTATGGGTTGTGGAACAGTTAGAGGGTGGACTGGAATAAAATCTGGAGTGTAAAAATAAGAAATAATAATAATAACAACAACAATTATAATAAGACACTTTGGGGAAAAAATGACAAATTTGTTGAGATGATTTCAGATTTTAATATTTCAATGTTAAGTGAAAGTCAGAAATACACTGTAATCTAAAAAAAAAAGATTTGATGTGGCATCTGATCAAGACAGTAGGCTGTAAAAATCCCCAAAGAATGGATTCTATTGACCATGAAACAAAGATAAAGACAGGGATTTAGTGAGGGAGAGTCTGGGATAAACATTTTGATAGATTTAGCTGAGTTCTGGGTCTACAGATAGCAAAGTTCACATTCTCTCCCAGCCTTCTGAGAAGAAATGGGTATTCATTTTGAGAATACAATCCTGTTTGATTAACATTCCTGAATTCCCTTGTGATCTGTGGATGCAAGGAACTTTGTGCTCCCAATAAATATCTGAAACTGACCAGAGTCACTAGGTTTACCTCCCTCTCTGAGCTTAAATAACCAGTAAAAACTAATGAGAAACAATCTCAGACAAGTTAAGCTGACTGAAAAATGTTTAGGTCAGCTGACCTGTCTGGAAGAGACATTCTCTGACGTCTTGAGTTGCCTGAAGGTTATGTAGTGAGCTCTGGGGTTCCAACTCTCATAACTTGTTCCAAACTTGAGTAAAAAGTATCATTTATTTAATGTTACAACATTTTGCCTTTTCTTTTACCTTAGCCTTTGAATTTTTTTTATTTTAAAATGTTTTTCAAATGAATTGATTGCAGATATAAAAGAAGGAAGTTCCAATAAAATTCTTTTTGGCAAGAAATTGGGTATAGTGAAGATCTATCCAGAAATCCTTCATTTCTCTAGAACAGGGCTATCAGTCACATGATTTCAAAACATTACACACAAAGAAAAGTTGAAACACCCCCAAACCATGTTAAAGATGAAAGCGATCCCTCTTACCTCTTTTGACAATGTAGGTAATTTTATAGTTAGTTCTTTCAGGAATTGAAGCAGTAAGAAATTGCATGTTGCAACAAGAGACAAGGTTTTATAAGATTAAACCCTTAGGTCAATACTCTCTGACTAAAGATCACAGAAACATGCCTGTACTTGGACAGAGTTGAGCTTATTGATTTGCTCTGAAGAAGGAATTGATACATCACATAGACACACGAGGTTTCTCAGTGAGGACTCATAGAATTTGATTTCTCTGTTTGTTCAGGTAGATTGGAGAATGTGCTAGGGATGTCCAAGTTGGCAGGACATTATTCTAAATTGGAAGCTATCCAAACATACACATGATTTTATGAAGTTATCTTAGTAAATCATATCTATTATTTGGAAAGTATGAAGCAAGGGTAAACATGGGACAGACAACAACACAGTTGTTAGCTAAAACAGGAAAATGTTTGGTCATTTTGTTCAGGCAATGCTTATGTTTTTTAAGTATTTAGACATGATTATAGAGCAGCCTTGCTTTGTCTTGAATGTCTTGAATGTCTTGAGGATAGTGTGGCTTACCTAACATATCATTTGCTCCTCATCACCTCAAGAGTTCACATACCTGAGCCCAAGTGATGACAATGTGAATATGTGTGCCAAATCTGGTATGAGTTTAGGTTTGATCTGTGTCTCCCAGTATCTTTCCAAAATCAAATTAGTTGCTAATGTTTAAAGTTGGGGAATTTTATGTAAGGTAAATGTACATTGGCTTGTCTAGAAAAATACATGCCCTACGTGATGCTGAATCTGAATGCCTGCCTGGCAGCATTTAGTTGGGGCTGAGGAAGAACCTGGCATGCGGCTTGCTCCTCTCAGGCATATGGGCTTGGCAGATGTCTCATTTGGAGCTTCAGGTTCACTTCCTCCCTTCAGTGCTTACTCTGCCACCATTCACAGTTGTTTCAATGACTTCTGGGAACCCATCCATCACTGTGAGTCCAAGATTCATAACATTCCCTCAAAATTATTTCAATTTCACAGTTATATTGCCTGTAGTAGTTTCAACCCATAAAGACATCAATGTCAGCCCTCTCTGACAACAACTAATAACCTTTAGTCGCCCTCTTTGTTTTCTTCTGAGACCTCCAGTTACCTTGTATAGACCTTATATTCTTTTAATCGGTTCATCCCCCTACCCCCACCCCCACCCCTTCAAACACTCTCTCTCCTCATCACTGCTGCCAACCACATTAGACTGGGTGGACCATTCCTAAAATGATGCATTTGCAAGTCTTTTCATGACATCTGACTTGTCTGAGCTCAGCTATCTGTCTTGTGTTTCCATGCCAGAATAAATAAATGTTGCCAGAGAAATCATATAACTGGGGGAAATTACATACATTTTAAATTTACTTCAAATTCATATTATAAACTTAACATAGCAAAAGCTTATATGGTACTTTCTTAGAGCATTCATTTTTCTTATTTCACTCCCAGTCATTCTCATCTCTTCCATCATACACTTGTCTCAGCTAGCTCTCTCACCTCAAATACATAGTGATACATAGTGATAACCTAGTAAACATTGTTCATGGTGAATATTTCTCTGCCATGAAATCCACTTAATTGCCTGTACATGTCTACCTCCTCTCCTATTAAGTGAAAGTAGGCCTGCTCACATCTGTGTATTCTACAATTTTAGTCTTCTACATTATTTTTAAATACTTGATAAGAGTTTAATTAAATATGAAAAGCAATCTAGGTTATCATAAGATATTGAATCATTACCTTTGTCCAAGAGTACTCATGAATAACCCTTACATAGAATGCTTCAATATCATGATTATAATCATGGATAACAATTATTGAGTGCCCTCTTTTGCTAAGTACTATTCCAAGGGCCTATTGTGCATCATCCCATTTAATCTTCACAATAGCATGAGATAGACACTATGTTTTCATCTCTATTTAATTGAAATATAGAAAGTATACCTTCCTACGTTCTCACAGCCTAGAAATAGTGAGACAATACTCTTATTTACTATACTCTTCTGCCTCCTTTAGAAAGAAAAATTAAAGGGGGGAAATCAATACAGCCAGCCATAGTAATATAAAGGATGGTACTGAGATAGAGAGATACAGACAGACAGACAGATAGACACAAAGAGAGAACACTGATGTTTCTGTCTCTAAATTTGACATGCCTTTATCTTCTTTTTCTTTCCTGGTCCAAGATCCTGCTGTTCTTCACCCAGGCTGCTGTACTAGCACTCTCACTGTCTTCTGTTACTCTTCCCAAGGCCACCACAGTCACCTGTTTGAAACATAAAACTAGGAAATCTAATGCCCTCCATATTTCTTACCATTTTTTTTCTGGTTCTTCATCCCAAGTATGTAGAGCAGTGTTTTGAGTTGTGATGCTACTCAGTATGTACACACTGAATGGATAAGTGAAATGAAATATTGTATAGAGAATACTTAACATTTCCAAAGCCCAAAAATCTACTGTGATGGCCAACAACGGATTAATAGTTGTCTTTCTAAAATAAGGTAGAATAATTCTTAATATACTTTAAAATCTCAATAATGTTTTTTAAAACAAAGAAACTGCTTGTGCTAGTTGTGTGTCTCAAAGGGAGCTTATAGATGAAGTTACTTAGTATGCTTGAACATGGGTCACACTTTCCCTAGTTACACGCTGCTTTCACATCACTGGTGGTGCTATAGCCCACCCAGGAGATGGCATTTTCCTATGATCATCCCTGCGAAGCACTGCCATCTATGTGAAATAGAACCAGAAATAATTATTTGAATTCTGAATAAATAACTGTTGTTAATTATAGAAGGTGAAAGGTGATTTATGTTGTACCTTTTAAACCTGAAATGTTAATTCTTCTGATTTAAAGTTAAATAAAAAAAAAAAAAGAATTCCCAATCCTTTTCTATTCTGTGTCCTTCAAACGACATTCCACTCAAGATTGTTTTTCAGATAGCTTGGGAAAATGAAAGAATTTTCTTATATACATTCTTAACATAGTGAATTTTATATACATTATATATGCATTATAATATAGATGAAATATATCAAATATATATGTCTCAACTTCTATTTTAGATGTAAGTTTAATTTCTCATATCTAAGCAAAACTTAGTCACTCTTGACATTGTTTCCTGTTCTCTACCATACCCTCATGATTAAAGCCAGAGCCGAACTTAAACTCAGCTAGAGTTAACTTTTCAGTTGTGCATATATGCATATATCTATAGTTCTAGAGCTTGGGAGACTTGAGAGAATACAGAAAGAGACCCTCTGTATTCTAGGAATACAGGAGAAACAAGAAAGAAGGAAGAAAGGAAGGAAGGAAGGAAGGAAGGAAGGAAGGAAGGAAGGAAGGAAGGAAGGAAAGAAGGAAGGAAGGAAGAGAAAGAAAGAAGAAAATACAGTCAAGGTCTTATAAATATTTATTTATTTATTTAATGGCATAGAAGCATTTTTAAAATGTTCAATATCCTTAGTAATCAGGGAAATACAAATCAAATCAACTCTGAGATTTCATCTTACACCAGCCAAAATGGCTAAGATACAAATACTCAAGTGATATTGCATGCAAGTAAATGATGTTCTTACACAATGCAGCATTACTCGGCTATTGAAAGCAGAGACATCATGAAATTTGCCAGCAAATGGAAAGAACTAGAAAATATTCTGAGTGAAGTAACCCAGACAGCCAAACACAGTATACCAGTCTTTGTTTAATTCCTCTCAAATTTATTCACACAAAGCTTTATCATTTGTAGGGAACATGTCCAATCTCTGAATGCTACCTAGAGTGAACTCAGCATACAGGTAAAATCTATATCATGAAATTATCTTCTTGATGTAAATAGGGCCCTATTCTGGTATAGACTTCTGTATGTGGGATAATATCTTTTTATATTTTTTAGATTATAATATAATACATTTCTCCTTCCCTTACTCCCTCCAATGTCTCTCTCTGCTATTCTTCAATTAATGAAAGAATAAGCTAAATTTAAATATGCAGGAATTTGCTCTGCATATTAAGTACATAAAAGCATTAAATGGCTAACACTTTAAGGGCTAAAGGGGGATAATTTTTTTCAAAAGGCATATTGAGGGTCTGGAAAGATGGCTCAGTGGGTAAGAGTCAAGTGTGAAGACATGAGTTCAAATGCCCAATACCCATGTAAAATCTGGGCATGGCTATGTGTGCCTACAACACCAACACTGTACTTGCACAAACAATCACAATTATTGCAGTTTATTAATTGTCCAATCTAATAGAATCTACAGGCTTCAAAGTAAGGGATGGACTTGTCTCAGAGGCTAAAGCAGAGAATTATAGAACAGGGCATGTGATGTCTTCCTCTTCTTTGCATGTATCTTTATGGCTTTGTGCACCCTTCCCATACACACATGTGTATTACATACACAAACACAAAACAGTACATACATAAAAATGGGTGAAAAACATCACATTGAAGTAAACTCCTTTGTATGCTTAGAAAATTAATTTTAAAAGGAAATATTAAACCCCAAGCCTCAAACAAACATCTTGTACTACCTCATCTTCTCTTGTGCATGGGGTATTAATAAATGCTAACAAAACTCCCGCATACAAACTAGAGTACATGGGCAGTTTTTAGTGTTTCTTGCTATTTCGCCTTTCATTCTAACTACCATGCTTATTCCTCCCATAATTCTAATCAAATGTAAACAAGATCACCAAGACCTGATGAGTCTACCTGCAAAATAATTCTCTGCTGCTTCTGCTGATAAAATTAGAATGAATAGGTGTCAAGGAATAGAAAACATAGATGTTGGAATTCTCTTTAAAAGATCTCATAGCAGCCACTGCGCAATGGTCCAGCAGTCTCTACTGTTTTTCCACCAATTTCTGAAAGAGACAGTTAAAACTCTACTGGAGTTGTCAACACTTTGATAAATCCCAGGTACATAAAAGACTTTAGGACAAGGACCTGAAAAATCTATGGTGGTTCTTGCTTTGACATATTCCAAAAGTATTAATTATTTTGTATAATGTCCCTTAATTAGATAATTTTCTTTTTTCCTTTTATTTAGGTTGAGCTGTACATTATTTGAAAGAATACCACAGAACTGATATATGCTTTTATTCTGTCTACATTTATCAATTGGGATTATTATATAAGAAATAGACATACCTTCTCATTAATAACTATCAAAATATGCATATTTATATCAGCATGAAGTTTGTTTTATTCACTAGGTACTAATCTTATAACTATAGTACTATTTTGTTGTTCAGATTGTTTTCTTTGGCTATTGAGAACCTTCAGATTGGTTCAATGCTTTTGCAGTGTAACACTTTCCTGTTGATGGTGCTTATTTGATTATTTATTTATTTATTTATTTATTTATTTATTTATTTATTTATTTCAGAGTACTGAGCTCAAGGCCTTACAAATGTTAAAGCAACATTCTGTCATACTACTGAAATAGACTCTCATTTCCCATACCTGTCCACAATGTTTTGAATGATTTTTTACTTTCTGGTACCAGAAGGTACTCCATGCTTATCTTGTAGTTTACATGTTATAATTCAGAATTAAACACCTCTTCAAGCAGCCCAGGTCCCTTTGATCTTTGTGCATTATTCTTTATCCACTTTATGGATTACAATATGCTTCTTTACATATGCCAAGTACTTTGCTGAAATGTAAAGAACTTAGAACCCCATGATTTCATGTACACCCCAACTTTACTCCCCAACACATTCTCTCTCTCTCTCTCTCTCTCTCTCTCTCTCTCTCTCTCTCTCTCTCTCTCCATCACCTATCTATCTATCTATTCATCTATCACCTGTCTGTCTATCTATGCACATGTGTATATAGATATAGACGGAAGATATAAATGTAGATGTCAATACAAATAGATGTTATTTAATATAAAACCCATAGTACTGTATTATGCATTTTCTTGTTTTCTTTGCTGTTGTTGTTAGTCAGTGAAAATAGATGGTTTTTTTCCCCACATAATACGTTCTGATTACAGTTTCCACTCCCTCTACTCCTCTCAGTTCTTGCCCACCTCCCCTTACACCCAAACTCACCCCTTTCTGTCTTTTATTAGAAAACAAACAGGCTTCTAAGGAACAATAATAAAATAGAATAAACATAATAAAATAAAAAACTAGCATACTGGAACAGGACAAAACAAACAGAAGGAAAAGAGCTCAAGAAGAGGAAGAAGAAACAGATATACATGCAGAGACCCACTTGTTCACACACTCTGGAATCCCATATGACCATTAAGTATGACATATGAAGTCATAATATATACTCAAAGTACCTGTAGGTTAGAGAGACAGAGAGAGAGAGAGAGAGAGAGAGAGAGAGAGAGAGAGAGAGAGAGAGAGAGAGAAAGGGAGAATATATAAACAAAACAAAAGGCAAATATTTTTAAGGAAAGGAAAAAGTCCTGACAGGCCATGAAACAAGGAACATTCAAAGATTCTGTTTTATTTGTTTTCTGTTGACAACCTACTGATGGCCATGCAGCTTATCCTTAAGAGTAGTTTGTTCCCCAATGATATTCCCTTGAAAAAAACTAGATTTTCATTTGCAAGTGATTATCAGTTGTAGGTACCTTCTGGATTAGAGATGGGGGCATGTGTCTACTTCTTTCAGCTCTGTGACTCTATGTGATGCAGCCCTCTGCAGGCCTTGTGTATGCTGTCTCAGTCTCTGTGCTCATATATGCTTGTATCATGTTGATGTAGAGGGCCTTGTTTTCTTGGCCCCCTCCAACTGACTCTTACACTCTTTCTGCCTCCTCTTCTACTGACCCCTAAGGGAAGAGATTATATGGAGACATCCCACTCAGGGCTAAGTGTTCCAAGCTCTCTCACTCTCTGTGTAATGACTAGGTTTAGGTCTCTGTTTGATCCCATCTGCTGCATGAAGAAGCTTCTCTGATGATGGCTGAACAAGGCACTAATCTGCTTCCCTGGCCAGAACTAGCATTATAACTTTTGTTTTCAAATATCCTATGTCCTTGAAGAAATTCAGATAAAAAGAGAATGCAAATAGATTTATAAGTAGCTATATATCATTTTATCATTCATGATATTTTCCTTTTGTTGTTATATTGCTTATATTATGACCTGGAAAAAGCTTCATTTACATGAAGAACTTTCTATAGTATAATTTAGTATACTGTTGTGAATTATAGTATAAATTCAGTGGTAATTACTTCTTTCAGTTTTTAAATTGAATGTTTCTATATTTTAATATTCATTATTTAAAGTTATACAAGATATCATTTGTTTCTGGTAATTAATGTAGCATAATTTTTCTGTTTGTGAAAATGCTACCTTTTCTGGTTATTTCAGATTAATTTTTATATTTGATATTTACTACTTTAACTCTTATGTACCCAGGTGTTTATTTTGAATATGTTCTTCTAGTTTCTTGAGATTCTTGGATTTGTACTTTAACCTTATTCACCAAATTTGTAAAAGTTATAGCTGAGATTTTATTCTCATTTTATTCAGCCTTCTTCTGGGCCCTCAGTTACACTCATATTGAGCTCCCTATGTGTTCATATAGTATATTTTTTTAGAACCTCTTAATTTATCTAGAAAACTGAAGTGTTGCTATATGCTGTAGCATAGATAAGCCTTGAAAACATTTGGTAAGTGAAGACATCAGTGAATCCATTGACCTGACATGCTTTGGAGTTCTCTAGAAGACAGCAGTGGGAACGCAGTAAGGCTGGCTATGAGTACAAGTGTCCCTCAGGGATGATGAACTAGAATGGGGCAAGATAGCGATGACCACACAATGCGATGATTTGAGTATTGCTTCTCAGGATTCATGTTTGTCCTGCTAGTGCTTCTAAAAAGTGGTTACTTCATCCCACAGTCCATCCACAGTAGCTCTTAGGCAATAATTGTATTATAATGTGAGGTCTGTCTGAAGCTATAAGATCTGCTGTGCTTTCTATATGTAATTGCCTGACAAAGAGATGCAGGAATCACACTCCAGAGCTGTGAGCTAGGTAAAATTTCTATTCCTTTTAATGAATAGTATGTGATTTTCATATATAGCAACAAAAGATTGACTAAAACACACGACCTCTTGAGTACTTAAAAGCCATTGAACCTTTAAAATAGCAGATCACATACTATGTGAATTATGTATCTGCTTTAGAAAAGGTAAGGTATTGTGTAGCAGAAAATATTACAACTAAGAAGACAGAGAATAAATATACGTAGAGGTGGGAAGGAACAGGAGATAATGGTGTCTTAGAAATTAGGACAGAAAAGACGTTCATGGCGTGCTGTGCAGTATCAAGAATCATGGTGAGTGGAGGCTGAAAACTAGTGCCTGTCTTGTGGACTAGGATATAATTGACATCGTAGTAAAGGGTCGTTCAGCAGGATGCTAAGAGAAACCAGGAAGGAGTGTAGGAGGAGATTAAAGGAAAGTAAGAAAGCAATTATTATTTACTTCTCTGGAAAGTTTTACTGGGTAAGAAAGAGCAGACAGGGAGAACATAAATGGGGTATTAGGTTTCATTGAAAAACTAATTTTGCTGGTCTTAATTGCTTTTATTGTATTATCTAACCAATAAAACTACAGAAAAAATGAAAATGACCATAATTAAGATAACTTAGTCTTCTTAAAAAGAATATGTAATTTTCCCCTGGCATCATGCAACCCCTATCTATCATTACTTAGTATCAATTTGAAATATATAGTGCTTTCCTTATAATTAATGGGCTTTAATAATAGTTCCTATTTTATATTTTATTTCCTATCGGCATTTCATATTGCTTTATATTACCTTAATATTTTGATATCATGCCAATTCCATGAAAATAACTTCTTAAGTGTGGAGAATTAGATAATGCATCACATAAAGAAAATATGTAGTTTCTCATTTTCTGTCCTTTTAAAATGCACACTCATTGTTATCAATTCATAATGATAAGAAAAGAAGCAATTTCAAAAAAGTGGCTATGTGATATAGCCACTGATTATTTAATGCTTAAATTTGACTTACCCTTTTCAGTAAGACATTTTCATTTATTTTGTTATAGACTTTAAAATCTACTCTTTTACTTTTCTATAAAAACTTTAATATTCTTTGGAATTCTAACAGTTGCCAAATAAAATAGCCTTAATGTTTCTGGCAGGCACCTTTTATGTCTCAAATATGCCTAAAGAGAGCATCTACACCTTGGAGACTAATTTGTCAGATGTGGGATACCATGCCATCTCTTCCTTCTGTGAGAAAGTCTTCATCTCCGGATACTCAAAATACTTTTGAGATAAGTATTCTAAAATTCTTTTATCCACGATGATGACACCTGCTTATGGGTGCAAGCTCTTTGATATGATACTGACATATCCAACCAGGAAGGAGTCTCTGCACCTTAAAACAAGGGAAGTCTGTGGCTATTTCAATTATGGTAAAATAAAGTAGAGAAGACACTTGACTTCAAAGACTGACCCATAAGTGACAAATCTGCCAGATTCACAGATAAAATTGATGTTGGAGAACTGTAGCACTATGGAAGAATTGGGTGACTGAAGACAGACAACTCTAGCCCAAAGCTAGTAGTCTACACCAAAACCAGGCCATGTGAAGAAGACATATTCAGATACTCTGATCAGGCGCATAGTTTTTGATCAAACCAACTGAAGAATCAACTAGATGATCCTAGAACCCAACTGCTGAGTCCCCCTAGCCTCTAGCCTCTATATCTTTCCAGTTTAGGTCCCAGATATTAGATGGAAACAAGTCATCTCTACTACAGGCTGACTGAAAGAATCCTCAGAATCTATGAGAGTAATAGATAGGTCATTGTTTTGAGCCACCAAGTGTTAGACAGCTTATAGTATAGTGTTAGACAGTCAATAGTAACCAGACTAACCAAAAAACAAAGCCACCGAAATCTTCTGTGGAGTGAAATGTTTAATAGGGATGAGCTGCTGGTCAGTCCTGTCCAGATCAGCAGTGACAATCGCCTAACCTTGTGCCTTAGATGTAGCTCTCCAAGTGATGACATAAACCACGAAGTGACCCACAAGGATTCAGACTGAATTCTGCATGTGCCACTAAGGTCATATTTCTGGTCAGATTGCACCAACATGTGCTGTTTTCCTTCCTTCCAGTTTTTTTCTGGTGGGGTTGAGATTGAACCTCGGACCTCACCTATGCTAAGCAAGCACTCCACCACTGAGCTACAGCCCTTGCCCTACATTTGCTTTTGAAAATTAGTCAACCGCCCGCTTTCCGTGGGCCACAGAGACTGAAGGTCAGCAACGTCCAGGACCAGGATCAGACCTGGTGCCACAGCTCTCCAAACCCAAACACCTCTCAGAGAGAGCTGGTCTTCAAGGAGTACTGACACAGAGACCTGTAGGAGGGGCAAGCCACAACCAGACAGAGTAAGATCAGCTAACAACAGAGTCAACAAGATGGCAAAAGGCAAGGGCAAGAACATAAAGAACAGAAACCAGGAGTACTCTGCACCATCAGAACCCAGCTCTCCCACCACAGCAAGCCCTGGATACCCCAACACACCAGAAAAGCAAGACTCAGATCTAAAATCATTTCTCA